>JACAXG010000010.1:1614943-1664314 GCA_018881555.1 Amblyornis subalaris
TCCCTTCCCTTCCCTTCCCTTCCCTTCCCTTCCCTTCCCTTCCCTTCCCTTCCCTTCCCTTCCCTTCGTTTCTATGACTCATTAATTAATTCAATCCTTTTCCCAAGGATTTTCCATCCCAGGAAGGCAAATACCACCTGGATTGGTACAAACCAGCCCTGCCGGCCTGGCCTGGAGACCCAAATTGGGCTGATTTGGATACATTAATGTCACCATCTGCTCCAAACAGAAAACAAACATGAAGTTTTTTAGGGGGAACAAAAAATTCCAGACATCTAATTTATCAGCAAGTAAGAAAGAAATATTTACACATAGAATAGTGATTTTTCCCRTTTTCCAAGGTCTCTTCCTACTTGTGCTAGGGCTGATGAGCACAAGCTAAGCACGGAACAGYTGTCCCCAGGCTCTGTTTCGGTGGAACATTGTGGCTTCTGTTGTTTCAGACTTGAAGGAAAGAGAGTGGGCTTTGATTTTCCCCTCGTGGCTGCCACTCTAATGAAAGATTCCACCTCCCTTTCCAGGCTTGGCTTCATCAGAGCTGGAAGGAAGCAATCCCGCTGCTGGACAAGGTTGGAGTTTCGTGTTGCCATCACACACAAAGCAGAAAGTGGACACGTGAGCTCCTCACAAATRTGCCCTTTTCAAAGCCAGACCTGTTGCATCTCATTAAGGCAGGGACCTGCTGCSGATGGAATCAGTGGGGAAAAAAAACGGCCCAAGCGCTACAAAAGGAGGATTCCTACACTTTAATCCAAAATTTAAAATGAGATCGCACTAAATAAAGATCAAAAGAAAAGCCAGGTTTTCCCCAACAGCTGTCGTGGTTGCCTGGCTCTATGATCGTGATAGACAGAGCAGTAAAGTCAATTAATTCTCTTCACAGATAGTCAGACCAGCAGAGTCAATTAATTCTCTTCACAAACATATCTTCTAATTACTCACTGAATAGGCAGTAAACATGGCCAAGTTTATCTTCAGGGGAAGGCAGATATGTACAAATATATATACTTAGCTGGATAAACCCACACAGAAACATATATTTTATATAATTTATGTGCTAGATAACCATTTGCACAAAGTCCATGGCTTCCTAGGGGCATTGAATCTAAACATGTGCTTTTGTCATCTGATAAGGAGAATGTTCATCTGCCCAATTTACCTTGGAAATGGGAAATATACTTTTAAAATTGCTGCAGGATCACCATTTTGGATGTTCTCATCATGCAGGATGTTGTTAGGGCCTGGAAGTTTTGATCACCTCGTGGTTCCCTTGTTGAAGCTGCTCCATCTCTTGTCAAATTCCCTTAACTACGTGGCAGGAAATGTAGGAATGGAGCTGAGGGATCAGCAGCCACAATCAGCTAAACACCTTTTGTTTCAAAATGGGACAGTTCTGGGGTGCTTCAGCCTTTGGCTGGGAGAATATCTGGAATTTCAGGAGACCCAGGGGAAGGAGCTGAGGGTGAGCATTAAACCACATGAGTTGTCTCCATAATTTGCTGGAAAGGGAGAGAAAAGAGRCGATGGAATATCAGAGGGAGTGGGATGGCAGCTCAGGGCTGTCCCCCCTGCCGTGTTGGTGGTGGGAAGCAACGAGGAGGGATCCATCTCTGTCCTGAGGTTCTGCAAAGATGCAGCTTCTCAACCCTCCCATTTCAGCAATCCTGTCTTTGCTTTCCCATCCCACATTCCCAGCCTTGGGAAAGCATCCCAAAGCCGTGCTCAGCACAGTGTGCTGAGTTTGGCTGGTTCGGATTTCATTTTCTTCCCCTGTGGCTGCTGTAGGGAGGAGTTTTGGATTTGTGCTGAAAACAGGGGTGGTAACCCGGGGATGGTTTTGGTATTGCTGAATGGGGCTTGGACAACATCAAGGCCTTTTCTGCTTCTCCCTGACCCCGTGAGGGGGCTGGGGGTGCAGAAGGAGCTGGGAGGGGACACAGCTGGGACAGCTGATCCCAGGGATAGTCCACACCTTATAACATGTTTAGCATACAGACCCAGGGGAGAAGGAGGAATGGGGCAATAGTGTCTGTTTAAAATCCCCGTTACACCTGATGGATCCCTGCTTTCCTGGGAAATGCCCATGGGAAGCAGGGAATTAATTCCTTGTTTTGCTTCGCTTGTGTGGGGTATTTTTGCTTTCACTGTTAACCCATTTTTATCTCAACCCATGAGTTTTCTCACTTTCTGATTTTCCGTCTGAGTTTTCTCAGCCCTCTCATTTTCCCACCCTCCTGATTCCTCTCCCCCATCCCACAGTGAGTGATTGACATGTGGTTCTAAGCTGCCAGCTTGGCTTAAACCACGACACAGAGACATTCCCAAACTCTTTGCTGTGCSCCTTTGCCTGTCCCATCTCTACCTTCTTCCAAAAACTCGTTTTGCTCAAAACCCAGTTAAAGAAAATTTCCCCCATGAGGGAATCCTAAATCAGAGGTTCCGAATGAATCCTGCCGCCTGTCCAACCCCTCCAAATCCCAAACTAAAAACCTGGATGGGCTGGCAGGACCTGCGAAGGGCTCGGGTTCCCTCTGCGGGCGGGAGGAGAGGGATGGAGCAGGGAGCCTTCCGCGGGTCCGCAGCTCCATCTAGCGCCGCGCAGCCGGGGAGCCGGGAAAGAGCCGGGAAACGAGGGAAACACCGCATGGAAAACTCTTCGGGATGCGAAACACCTCTCAGGAAGGGTAGAAAAGGTTTGCTCTTTCGGGAAGGGTTGTTTTGTTAGCGCATTGTTGCTATAGGTCTTTTTTTCCCGGAGCTTTGAAAGGGATAAGTGATGTCTCCAAGGGCTAGAAATCATAAAGTGTTCCATAGAATTGCATTTCAAAGACAAACTATAAAAGTGTAAGGACCAAACTCTAATTTAGTGTTCACAGACAAAGTTTTTTTGGCCGACATATCCAACAGTGTTATGGGCATGAAAATCACCTTTTACTCAGTGTTCAGATCTTTTAGATCCTAAATAATGTAGGTAGGTCTTTGACTGGTGAAAACAATGATGAGTTTATTTATTTTTTAAATGAAAAGGAGCCTGAAAATTTGAACTGTCCTGTGATTTCTGTGGTTTCTAAGTGTTCTTGCACAATAAAGAGTGATAAAGAATTTGTGCTCCACTGCATGATACCTTATTTTCATAATTTTGTCCAGACTGTCACTTTCTCAAGAGTGACTGGAATGGGACACTGGTTCCCAAATTTTTTGGGGGGGGAAACCTTTAAGAGCACACAGGTATGCAGGAATCACACATTTCATCCTCTGTAAAACCATTGAAGTGGTCACTGAGGGATTTCATTTTCAGATGTTCCATACCTCTATTTGCACCATTATTTTGCTCATGGATTTTGTCTTCGTGGACCAGGCAGAATGTCCTCAAGTATCTCGAACAAGGCCAAATACCCATCCTGAAGCACCTGAATTATTCTTTAAGTAGTTGCCTGGAGAAAAAAAAAAAAAGAAAAAAAAAGATTATTTTATCAGATTCAGTGTAGGAATATTTTTTGTTTTGACTTGGAGGGTTGCAGCAAAATATTTAAATTTTTTCCTAAGGAAAAAAATTCATAAAAACACACACAAAAAATTATAATGTTTGGGGGAGAGTAAAAAAAAAAAAAAGTTATATCTATTTGGAAAATTTCTAAACTAATTTTAAAGCACAGATTCTGAGTTGTTTTGGAAGGGGGGTGAGAATGAAARACAATTTATTGGCTGATTACAGACTGCCTTCCTTTGATGATTCTGCTGGATTCCATGAGAAAATAACCAATTTCCACTGCTTTCAGATCTAGCTTTGGATATTCCATGGGAATGACATTGATACTTTGAGGGACATTTATGAGCATTACATAGATCACGGAGTGTCTGCCCGGATATCTCCTGTTGGTCTGATTGCAAATGTTGGATTTAAAATATGAGTGATCRATTTTTGTGGATGTTCTACCTGTACCCTTTCTCAGAAGCCCAGACAACGATAAAATCTGATGATTATTTTTTGTTATCAGGTTAATTGGATCTGCTCAAAAAAAAAGAAAAAGAAAAGAAAAGAAAAAAAAAAAACCAACCACAAAAAAAACCCCCCAAAACCCAACCAATCAAACAAAAAAAACAACAACCCTGGTTCTAGCACTTTTCAATATTTGGCCCCTGTTTTCTTGTTCTGGATTTACAGAGAAATAAGGGGAAATTAGGGTGATAAAAACATCAAAGAGCRTTTTTGGATGGTTTTTCTTTTACAGTGTTGATATTTACCATGTTACCTTCAGCATTTTTGGGATTTTCCATGAACTTTACCTAAAAAATAGAGATTTCATAAAGCCTCAGCACACTAGTCCTGCTTGTTTGAGGTTTGGGGGTTTTTTTTTGGTTCATTGGTGTGTTTGAAGGGAAAAAACCAACCAGGCCAGCCTCAATACTTTTTCCATTTATAAGAAACAACAGCAAGATGGAAAATCAATTCTTCCTGCTCTTCCACTTCAAAAATCTCAGTTCAGTAATGCCCAGACTTCCACGCTCTTTTCCTTTTTCTTCCAAACCAACAACACTCTCTCAGTTCCAGTATGGAATTCAGGAGTCAGGTCCCTGTCAGAGGTGAGACTTTGTCTCCGCACAGGCAGAATCCAAGAAATGTGCCCGGGCTGCCCGAATTATCAGCATCTTTAAAGCTCTCCAGCTCTGTTTGCCTTCTTTTTCTCACTAGATCCTTGAATTCTCTGCTCTTCACCACAAACAACCCCTGGGGACACACCACCAAGCCCTCAGACCACGGAGTATTTTCCCATTTAGCCAGCCCCAAAGAGGACAACCTTCCCCTTGCTGCCTCGTGCTCCGTGAAATGTCTTTTTAATTACGGTGATTCTGCCTCSGCAGCTTTTCTATAATAAGCCCTCCACTGCCAGGAGGAGAAGCAATAATAACAACAAACCCTGCATTAGGAGGAAACATTTAAACCCTTCACACCAAGCTCGCTGCCATCTATTAATTAGCAGAGGCCACGGGAGCTGTTTTTGTCCTTCTTGGAAGAAAATTATATTTGCAGCCGATAATTTCCACCCCTGTAATAGGAGGCTGCAGAAATAACCCACGAATCACCCGGGCATTGCAACCYGAATTAAGGCCCTGAAGCTTCCAGGAAGAGATTTCAGGATGTGTGCTCAGGCCGGACCTGTGCTCGGGGACGGGATCGTGGGTTTTCTCAGGATTCATCCCGAAAAGCAGTTCCAGGAATAAAGTGACAATGTGGGAAACTCCACGTTCATTCATCCTCGCCCACCTTCTGCTCCTGTGTAATTTGATTTGGTGTTAATATTCCCAGCCAGGATTAGATTTAGCAGCAAGTGTAACYAGAGGAGTTGTGATGTTGTTGTTATTCCCTTAACAATATCTCCGAGAAAAATTCAGGGTCTCTTAACGGCAAACGTTGTAATAAAGCATTATTGCTCAAAGAGCTTTTATTTRAATAGCAGAATCAACCTTCCAGTCCTGAAATGCTCAAAATGAGAAAAGACACTGGTTTGTTCGCTGATAGGTGAGGGTATTTTTGTTCCTTTCTTTCTTTTTAAAGCTTTAGAACATGAAAACCAGTCCAGCAGTGACTGTAGCAAAAAAGGGTAGAAGAGCACAACAAACATGCAGTGATCCTTCCAAGGATACCTGGCTGACTTCCAGCAAATCCACAGCTCAGCAGCTCCTGAAAAATATCCTGGGCCAAATTTGCCGATGGTTTCACGATTTTTCCCGTTACTCAGTCACTTTCAGCACAATGTTTTGGGCTCAACTCGTCACATTTGGGTGCCTGTTGACCCTTTTGGCCTTAGAAATTGATAYTGACTGCTACTAAAAGTAGGTATTTGTGAAGGATGATGTGTGATTTCTGTGTTTTTCATCTGTTTGCATCATCACCATCCTCAATTTCTGGTATTTCCATTGCCCTGTGTGTAAATCTTGATTCTCCTTACAGATTAGAGTGTCAATAGAGAAATTTTTCACCACCATKGTGAGGATTTTGTGCTGGACTTGTYTTCTGATTTCAATTTTCACAATTATTTCCCCTGGGAGAGAAGRAAATGCAGGGAAATAACCGCTTTTACGATTTCACACACACACACAAAAAGGCCCAAATATTGAAATAATCACTATAATTTTTGCACCAGGACACCAAAACCAGAAGTTAAATCAGTGYGATCAGAACATATAAGATACTCTGTGCCTGAAGCTTCAAATCCCAGTTATTTTGTCAGTGTGCAAGAATTATTCACTCATTTTTCAAATAATTAATCCGGGAGAACGAAAACCTCTTCATAAAAAATTAAGTAACAGGAAAAGGAGATCGGTGAATGTGTATAAACGATGAGCTGCTCAGCACAGAAAACTATCTGTTAAAAATATAAAAGGAATTATCCCTGCTCAAGAGGAAATTTATGGGTTTATGTTCTCTGGCCTGACTACCACAACTCCAGAGTTTTTCTTGCAGTTTTTGAAATACTGTTGGAGAGAGAAGAGGAAGGCAAACAGCATTGTCTTTAAAATAAAAGGGATTTTTGGCAAAAAAAAGGAATTTAATACAATAGGATCTTTGAATAGACAAAGTCTTTAAATCAAATTTCTCCTCTCTGCTCCTCATGACACAATTACACTGCTGCTTGCTCCTGTTCTCCTGGGTGTAAATCAGTTGTAACTCTGAGTCAGTTTTTTATGCACATTCTATTCATGAGTTTTTCAGTACAGATCAATCCTAAAGCTGACATGGTTTCCATGCAGTTTTGCAATAAGAATTCTCTCCCATCATTCAACACAATATTGTATTACACTGTGGGAAATAGCCTAATTCTCTGATTATAATTGTGCAATACACTCATTATTGCACTGTTCTCTAAAAAAAAAAAGAAAAAAGAAAACYACTTTGTTGTCGAATTGCATGATTTTTTTTAACGCAAAGAATATGGTTTTGATGGTTTTGATTTTAATCCTAGAGATTGAYGGACCTCTCATTTTCCAGAGGTAATTTTATTTCAGGGCAAATACCAGCGCTCTGATGGCCACAGCTTGAGCTGGAAGACCTACAAGAAAGWTTCATTCCTGTAAGGCCAGATCCTGTCTCTCTCTTGTGGTAAAATAAAAATAAGAAAGAAATCATAAAAAAGAGATCTTTAAGCATGTCTTCTTTTCTCCTTTCATTATAAATAAAAGTATGGCTTGAGAAGCTCAGCTGTACACATATACAACACAGAAAAGGAGAGAAGAACCTCATACTTTCGAGGATCAGGGATGAAAGAATTAATTAATCAGAGATGAGTTAATTAAGGAGAAACAGTGGTTGAATATATATCAGAGTTGTGTGTTTGTATTTACTTCTATTTAGATCTTTTGCATTATATTTTGAATAACTGGCAATTAAAACAATCAGGGTGTTTGCGTTCTGCAATCTCGCTCTGTGTGCAATTTAGCTAATCAAAAGGTAATCAATCCTTAGCTAATTGTCCTCCTAGATGGCTCTTTTTGCACTGTCCCATGACTGTTAAGAAATTGGCCCTTCCTTTCAGTGTTGGGTTTTGGGTTAAACTTTGTGCCATGTGATATTTCCACGAAGCTGAGGCTTTAGGGAGAGCTGCTAAGGAGATCATGCTGAACGACAGGAAGAACTGGAACACACCGAGAACTTTGCTGTTGTTTTTTAGGGAAAATAGYGGTGGAAAGACATTCTGTTCATTGTTCAGAGAAAGGTTTGTGCATCAATGACAGAGCTGASCACATTTCCTTTTGTTCAAGGTGAAGAGTAACACAGGAAGGCACAGAAACGATGATTCTGCCACAATTTTTGGMAGCAGAGCACTCTGGCTTCCCACTGCCAGGAAAGTTGTGTAGATCCCACAGATCTCCTGACACAGCTCTCGTCACAAGTCTGCTTTCCTCATCACCTACCCTTCCAGAGCTGTTTCAAATCGTGTTTGTATTAACATCCACCTTTAAAATCACCACAGAAACTGCATACTCTTTTTAGTGGGTATTTTGCCACACCCAGAAAGCTCAAGAATAAACTTGGTGACCCTTTACACATTCTGAGCTCTTTAATAAGGGAGCTGCAGTGTGTTTGTAAAGTCATGGACATAAACCCTTTCTAAGTCCAACTATAAATAATAGAATATTTATTCATAGGGTTCCTTGCAATATGCAGAAATACAAGCAAGAAACAAAAATCTTATGATAATCTCCCCTCAGCAAAAGACTCTATTTTTGTTGTATGTGAGATTAAAGAGGTTGCTTTAAAAAGAGGAGGGAAATCTTCCACCAGATGATACAACCCTGCAAGAAGCACAGTGTCCTAAGGAAAAACMGCCTGTGATGGTGTGGAAAATAGGTTTAGGTAAGGAGGAAAACAGGATTTGATAAAGGAAGCCAGGCTTTGTAATTCAATTCATCTTTGAGAAATTCATGGCGAGGGATTCCTCTAAGAGAAGACGAATGTGAAAAGTCAACCAAAATCAGATATCGAGTCTGGCTGGGATTTATCTTATTGGATTTCAGGGCTTGATTCATTTCTCCACGCAGAGGAATCTGGTTCCCTTTGCCCAGGCAGCCTCGACTGCCATGCCTTCAGTGCCCCCATGTCATGGCTGGCAGCCTCCTGGGAATGCTAAATCAGAGGATCACAGAGTGGGGAAGGTTGGAAGGGAGCACTGGAGGAGTCTGGTCCAACTTCCCGCTCAAGCAGGGCCCCCCAGAGCGCGTCACTCAGSATTGTGTCCAGGTGGTTCTGGAATATCTCCAGTGAGGAGACTCCACACCCTCKCWGGGCAATCTGTTCCAGGGCTTGGCCACTGCACAGTGAAGTTCTTCCTCATGTTCMGGTGGAACTCCCTGGGCATCTGTTCCTGCCCATTCCTCYTGTCCAATTGCTCGGAACCACCTGAGCAGAGCCTGGTCCACGCTCTGCCACTTCCCTGCAGACACTAAAAAGCACTGATAAGAGGTATATATTATAATTTAAAGCGCCTCAGTTGTCTCTGGTCACTTCTTATTGAGCAACACAACTGAGCCTTGGAGTGATCTTGGCCAATACAGTCAACGGAGTTTAAGAACCAGTGGACTAAATGAAGGTTCCATTTTAGGTGATTATTGACCCCAGTGGAAGATTAAACATCCAATTTGCATCTGGACACCGACATGTTGATATCGAAATTTCTTTAACAAACTCCAGCTCACACCTCCCTTTGAACTCACTAAAAGAGGATGAACAGCTTTGGACTCAGGACCTCCCGCCACAAAACAGTRCAAGTGAGTTTCTAACAAGAACTTTCCATGACATTCCCATAACCGTAAGGGTAAACTGTCTAATTAGTTCAGTCTGGCAATTAACCACAGCGGGAGCTCACTCTTCCACTTTCCCCATCCAGACAGATTAGGTATTCACAACCTAATGCGTGGAGCGTGTGGAATTTCACCCCTCGAGCAAACATCCACGGCTGAGCTATGATCCTTCCCTCCTTCCCGAGATGCTGCAGAGGAGCATGCCCCGAGGAGCTGATCATCCTGGGCTCCGTAGACATCCAAATTATGTCAGGCAAATTGCATTCGGCGCTGCCTGCGACTGCGGAAAGAACCCGGAATAATCAGTTCACATTTGCATTCTTAATGTGTGGAACTAGGTGAGACAAGTACTGCTACAGGGGGGTGAGATRAGCCAGCTGGCTGAGCCCCCTCTGCTGTCACAGGAGAAATTGGGATAATCAAAGGGACAAAAAAAAGATGGCCTTTTTGTGGTGAGGTTGCCTGGAGAAGCTGTGGCTGCCMCATCCCTGGAAGTGTCCAAGGCCAGGTTGGACGGGGCTTGGAGCAACCTGGGATAGTGGGAGGTGTCCCTGCCCATGGCACAGGGTTGGAACTGGATGCCTTTGAGGTCCCTTCCAACCCAAACCATCCTGGGATTCCATGATTCCCTCTTTTAAATATAAAAGAAGCAGAGACCAGCATGCACCAGTAAGTAGACTTCATTTTTTTGTTAAAAATAGATTAGTCATGTTTACCTAAATTCTATTTTGTAAGCTCAGTCTATACCTAGGAGAAACACTGATCTTTTCTTGGCCCTTATAAAGGGAGGAAGATGAGTCTTAAAACTGCATTTTAGTGAATAAAAATCAAAGTTTTTCTCCTCCTCTTGAAAAACAAACTGAACTGAAATGGAGTTGAAGCGGCCAGAGGAAAGCAAGAAAACAAATGAATAATACAATGCATAAAACTGTTTCTGAGGACAGGAACAGCTGGTCTGTCAACTCTTTAGAGACTATTAATAGGAATGAAGATTTCAYTGTGTGTCACTGGGAAAAGTAACTTCCCTTAGGTTGGAAAAAAATAACTTTCTTATTCTTGAATAAAATGCAACAGCAGTAGAGAAGAGATCACTGACAGATTTGTTTTTTTTAAAGTAGAAATGCTGAAAAGATTAAAGGAGTTTATTTTTAAATGAGTTAGATAATATGTTTGTGGTAGATGAGAACAAATCACATATGTTTTTCAAACTAACAAAGCATCTTAGATACTCGGATGGAATTAAGTTTACAGCTCAAAACAGGCAGGACAGGATCCACACAATCCAAGAGTCTGTGATTCCTGCCTGTGTTTCTGAGGTGTCCCTGGGGTCAGGCCAAGGAACAGTAACAGAATATGGGCACAGATGGAGTCACAGCCCCAGGACACAGCAGGAGTCGATTTTATCTAAGAAAAACAGCAAGCAGATAACACAGGTAGGGTTTGCAAAGAACATGGGTTCGACAAATTACCCTCATGCAGCTCTAAGTTCTTGTCTGATATTTAGTGCCTTGCCTTTTTAGCATCCCAAACCCAGCCCATTTCCTTCAGCTGTTTTATCTCCCTGCTCTCCCTCAAAMACCCCGCAGAGATCACCCTCGGGAGTAAAGCCTCCATCCGTTTTTACGCCCTCCTTTTTTAAATACTGTGAAGTTTTGCTTTTAATTACAGTCCCAATATGTTTCTCTGTGACACCGTGTTCTGTCTGAGCACTGAATTATGTGCTTGCAGTAATTGCAGCCTTCTTCCCATATTCCAGGGCTTTTTTTGTTTTGCACCTCTAGTCAGATTTATCAAGAAATTGCTTAGAAATGTCAATCAATTCACCTATGTGCTCTGGCTGAGGGCTCATGTTGCAGTGTGGGGCTGGGCCAACCTCTTCTAGTCCGAGGAGCTGCTTGTGGGGGCACTCAGAGGAAATGCTGGTGCATTTCAGGACGATTTTTGTTATGAAAAAGCCTCATTCAGGTAACATATGGTAGCAAAAACCCATTCTCCAGCTCCGACAAAGGTTCCCAGCAGCTCAGCAAATGTCAAGTAATTTTCATTAAATGGCACCAATAGATTCAGAATATCCATGACGGGGATTGGGAGGAATCTCAGGTCTGTTGCCTCATTGATTAAGTTTCATACCAACACAATGGCTTGTGGATGTTCACAAGAGGACGTTTTCGTGCACATCTGTCGTATCCTGAGCCCAGGGTGATGTGGTGGAGCAGCAGGAAAACAAAGGTGGTTCTTCTCTTTGATTAGTTATCCGATAATTTTTTGGAGGGAAAAAGAAATCGTGCTTAGTTATGGGCAGCTTATCAGGCAAGGACTTATTTCATGACAAAAAGTAGCAAAATGCATCAGAGAACGCAAAAAAGATTATTTCTCTCCTGTGCTATTTCATTATTGGATCTTCCTTGGGTACATACAGAGAAATAGCAAAGTGAATAAAGCAAATTAAAACGATGAACAGAAATTAGGTTTTAGACTAAATAAGGGTTTAACCCTTTTAGGATCTGTTTAAAGTAATGAAGGGATAGAAATAGACTCAGGAACTCAGACTTTAATATAGGTGAGGTTTATAACGTTCATTAAGGTGAAATGTTAAACCACCCCAAAACAGGCTTTGTTTTCTATATCAGCATTCCTCTTACAAGAGGAATTTCCAGCTAATTAATTTAAAACTCAAGGATGGGAATGTGGCTTTTTTTTTTGATCAGCTGGAGATCAGACAGGAAAGCAGATGGAGGAGAGAGAAAATATGAGAAAGCAAACATTGAGAGACCAGGTCTGCTCCATGAAGCAATGCCTTCTCCTAAGGACAGATTACTCATGTCAGGAAACTACACAAAAAAACCACCAGAAAAAGTGATTCACACTTGGTTTTGCTCACACATCGTTGTGATGACCTAAAAAACCTCATTTAAGTGACCTTCGAGGCATTAAATAACAGAATCCAGCTGAAATACTGGAGGCTGGAATGTCACACAGACGTTCAGTTCATTCAGTGGCATTTTTGTGTTTACAGGGTGACTCCCGAGAGCAATTCTCTGTGAAACACAGCAGCCAAATTCCTGAGCAACACGGCTTGGAAATTCGGCCTGTTTTGTGGGGAGATGGTTGGGGCCAGATCTCCATCTTCTGACCTAAATTATTCTGTTATTCTATGATTTTTTTATACTGAAGTTGGTTGAATAATGCTCAGCAGGAATTATGAACTGTTCCTGTCCTGGGGGTGTTTGATAGGCCTCTAGTCTGCATTTTCCTTTGCACTGGAAGTAGGAGCTGCCTGATCCCATGTGGTGCCTGCCTTGTAGTGAGATCCTAACACTTATTCCAGTATGACAGGAACCACCTTACCGACTGCGTGAGGATGGCCACAGCTCTAACTTATCCATTACACAGGGGGAAAAAGGTCAAAATCAGACTTGAAATTGTTTTTTTTAAAGCTTTAATCTCTTTATTTTACCACAAAGTCGATTTTTGGAGCAACATTTGAGGCTGGTCTGTACAGCTCAGTGATCAGATGCCATTTTGCACCAATGAAAGACAAACATATAGAAAAGTGAAGGTGAAATGAGAATTAGGTTGGAAATGTTATACATTGTATATCTGAAATATTTAGCTGGAGCTGGAAAACTGGACATAGGACTTGTAGGAGAGCTGTACACTTGTGGACAAAGCTGCAGAAATAAATATTTCCTCTAAAGGCATTAAATACCTGTTTGGGGGTAACTTAGGCAAAACCTGAAGCTCCTCTGACTATACAGAACTTGTGTGTTTAACACCACTGGGAAATAATGAATGATAAATGGGATATGAAACAGCACTTCAATCTTATAAAGAATAAATGCTTTTATCATGTCCATAGTTTTGGTTCTCCTAGGTCCTGAAAATAGCTCGGTGCAATATTTATTGGGGCAAAAGGCAGACCTGGTGCTCAGGTTCTATGAAGCCTGACATTAAAAAAATTACTACTTTTTTTTCCCCACTTTTTTTTTTTAATCTAAGTTGTAGGCAAGAAAATCTTTAGTTTTCTTAGCACCGAAAAATAAAACTGTCTTTGTAACACAAAGGCCAAAAAGGTTTTATGCAAGTTGTGGAGGAAATCCTCTGCCATTGCTCAACATTTTCCATCTGAGAGGAGGAGGATGCTGAAACCCAGAAACTCCATCCCAAGGAGCCCCAAAGGGAATCCCACACCACCAGACCCGCTCCACCCCCAGATCCTCGGAAAACCTGGAGCCCCCCAGCCACACTCATGGCCTCACCAGCAGGAGGGGTGATCCCAGCATCTCCTCATGCACGGAGAATTTCACTTCCAAAAACATCCTAAAAGACCCCCTGATGATTCGATCCAGCTCCCTGTTTTGCAGGTGGGCAACAAGAGGATGTTGGAGGTGAGTCCAACAGCCCAGGGGCATCCTGGAGAATCTCTTTTCCTGTGTGGAATTCCATCCCGGTGCCTGCCGGGGGGATGCCGGGGGTCTCCCGGGGAGGTTCGAGGCGCTCGGGGCGGGTCCTGGGCAGGTGGGGGCGGGCAGAGCCGCGGCTTTTGGCAGCATCACACCAGGCGGAGGGAGCGGCAGGAGCCGGCGGGAGGAGGAGGAGGAGGATGCGAAGTTTGTGCTGGCTGCTGCTGCCGCTGGTGAGTGCCCGCGGGGACGCCTCTGGGGCGGGGGGGCCGCACATCTGGCTCCCGGCACAGCTGGCCACAGCTGGAGGGCTCGGCAGCTGCCCCGCTGCAGCCGGGGCGGGGGGAAGTCTGCGGGAGCAGGGTAACTTTTCACCTAACAGGGAGCAGGCAAAGAGAAAGAAAAATGAGGAAAGGATTAAAAAAAAAAAAAATAAAAAATGAGAGAGGGATATTAGAAGAGAAGAAAGAAAAATTATCCCTCAGTTAGAGGTTTGACCTAGCTCTTTTGATTAAATTTTTTCAGCCTCTAAATGCTGTTGATAAATGTCTTTTCATTTCCATTCATTGGAACTGCAGTTTCCAAAGGACAGGAGAGCATCCCTAAATCAGAATAGCTGTTGCACAGCTTTAGAGGGACAGGCTGCTGTCCCAGCTGTCCTGAGAAAGGCAACTTTGCAGAAGAAGGAGGATAACCAGAAAGGAATGGTTCCTCCTGATGGATRTGGGACATTTAGCTCTCGGAGAGGGCATGGATGTTTTCACTGCTGAAGGCATCTGTTTATAACACCACCAAGCAGGAGCAGGAGCTGTCTCGTGTGTGCTGTGCACTGGAGGSAGCAGGTGAGGTTGTACCCTTGGACATCAGGGAAGATGGATGAGCACGGGAACAGAACCCAGGCACGTGCACCCCTCCCTGGTCTCCCCACTCCAGGCACTGCCTGGGCTGCTTAACAAAAACGAGCGCAAGTCCAGTCATTCCTCTTCTTTGCCCTCAGTCCTCAGCCTCAGGGAAGTGTTTGGAAACCTTCCTCCGGGTGTGATTAGCAGGGGCTCGTTAATTCAAACTTCAGTCTTTGCACAGGGGAATGTGGARCGTGGGCTGGGAGTCAGGATCCTGCTGTAGGCAAGAGGGAGAGAGTCACCTTCCCGGGAATATTCCATCTTGTCCAGAGAAAGACAGACGGAGTGGATGCTTCTCTAGGGCCTGCTTTCTTCTGCTCATAATTGTGAGAGCCTAAATGGTTACAGACTGGTCTTGACCTTTCATTCTTAAAAGGTGAAAGGTGGGGTGTAAATTGCCACACCCTCACATCCTCTGGATCTTGTTGTTGCCTCTCTATTTACAGATTTATGCACCAGGGATGGGTTGCAGGTCCTTGCTGTGCAAACCTCGCCAGTACAGTGATTATCACGTGTAATACTCTTCTTTCAGGCAAAACCAGTCAGCCTAAAGTGTTAGACTGCTACAGGTAAAGTGACTTTGGCATCTGCACCAGCCTTTTTACACCTAATAGAGGCACAACTTATTCCTGCAGCTGTCAGCAGAGTGGAGCTAATCCGAAGTGATGTATCGTGCACATCTGTGGGCTGCCATACATCATTTTAATATTCCAGCATATTGCAGCACACTGTRCCCATAATAAAATTCTATAAACTGCGTGATCTACACAGCTTTTGGCCTCAAAGTGTTGCTCAAATATGAACATCAGCTCCATGTCTGGTAAGAGTCAGCGCTCTGAATGTCAGTGGGGTTTGTGTCTCAAAATAGGTCTCTTTGCACTCTCACTTAAACAGCCAGGGAAAGCCTGAGACCCATAGGATGTGCTGAGTAAATAATCCTTTCATATTTCAAAGGATCCTGTCAGAGAAGAGAAATAATTCTTGCATGGATTCTGCAAATAAGCCRTTATTCAGATATGAAAATAAACCAGAAGGCTAATCCTGAACACTTCCTCCGTGGAACTGGGTACTGTTACCTCCTGTCAGCTCCACAGGGATGTTGCAGAATAGAGTCCTTGACACTAAAAATTACCATTCACTGCTAAGTGACAAGGAACAGAGAGCAGTGGAGGCTGAAATGCCTAAAAAAAATGACTTTTCCTGTCTTAAGGAGTTCAGAGTCTCAGGAAGCAGAGGACAAGGAACAGAAAAGCCTCTGCATTCCCTGCTCTCCCTGCTGAGCTAAACTGCTTTCCTCTCCAAACACCTACATTTCACATTTCTGGGAAGGGCTTCAGTCTGCCCTAATGAATGGAGGTGAGAATGGGAACACAGATGGGTTATCATCGAGTCATGCATTTCCTTTAGCAAACATTCCTTGTGGAAATGGACACACGGATCCAAATCCATGGCAAGATGCTGAGCTCCCGGTAAAACCAAGCTGGTGTCTACATTTCTGTGCTGGAGGGACACATGTGCTGCTCTACTGACCTGGTCCCTGCAGACCTTCAATTCCTCTCCACAGGGAGCTGGAAGTGTGGAAGAATCGGTGTTTAGGTGTTCCTGTAGCCTGGAGGGAGTTAATGGAGGGAGACAGGTTCCTGTACAGGGAGTCACTGTCCTCAAACAGGTGTCTGAGGGAGGTAGGAGGAATCCTTCCCTGGAACTGCTTGTCTGCTTTCCCCGATCATTAAGGGAGGCTTGATGGAGGAATTTAGATTAATCATCTGAAATTAACTGTCTAAAATGAGGAATCTTGTCTAAAGCTACTCACTGAGCCTCCTTCAGTATTACTGGGAGGAGATGGAAGCACTCCAAGAATACAGATCAGTTGTGTGAACTTGCTGATGGACTTTGACTTCCAGGTTTCAGGGCTTTGGGATCAGGTGACATGGATCCCACCTGTAGGTAAAAATGATACAGAAAGGGAGAAATTTCCCTTTAATTTGCAGGAAAACTTGCAGTAGCAGGAAATGAGGATCCTCAGTTATTAGTGTTCTGTTATTCTTCAAGCGTTAGTAATAATTAAATGCTCTACCCAATTTAGCATGAAGCTGACAAATTCATTTTTCTCAGGGTAATACTAATTACCAAGGGTTTATAAACAAAATAAATTAGTATGGCTGTGCTGTCTGCTAAAGAATACCTGTGAGTGAATAAATACCATGATATACATGGATAAATATGTATAGCAAGTACTGTTCTCCATAAGGTCGTGCAGTTAAACACAGTCATATAAATACAGTCCAATCCACAGAGGAGCATTCAAGCATTACTCCAATGCCTGGAAAACAATATTGAGATTATATTCCTCTAAATGACTGTGAGGCAATCAGTGTCTCAGCTTCCCTTCTTCCATAGGTAATCGAGTTAGAGAGAGAAAACAAACACGGAAAATATCCTCTAGGTAGTCATTTTCAGCCGAAAGGACTCCTGAAATAACCTGTTTAACTGACTAAAGAGGAAGATTGGAAATGAGTCTTTAGCTTTGGGGTTGAAAGCTTCTGGGATCAGGATTGTGCCAGAGCTGGAAGGCGAGGGCAGGACTTTCTGTGAGAGCTGAGTGCCTGGCTGGGGGCTGGAGTGTCACTGCCAGGGTGACCTCGTGCTTCTCAGAGTGCCAAACATGCCTTGGGGGTGGTGGGAACAGCATAGATGGATGCAACTGAGCTTGTAAAATGTGAGCTGACTTTTTTTTACGGCATAAAAAAATCTTTATTTTTTTTATAGTTTCTTGCCGCTTTCTGACAGAACACAGTGCCACACATATGGCATTGTAAATATCCCGGAATTACCTATAGGACAGGGGTTGGATGGGAAGGTTTTTACTGCAGTGACTGGGAATGGAGCTGTGACATGGACAGGAGCTCATGGAGGTCGAGGTTGGCCCCAGATCCCTCCAAAGCAGGCGTGAAATTTGGCCTCAGTGGCCTGTGCTTCCCAGCCTCAAAGCTTTTTAATTAGCACTTGGCTTTTTGGGAAGGAGATAAGCAGATGGAAGATTTTGATAAGATACATTCAACAGACTGAGAAGTTTATGAAAAGGCTGAGGTTTTCTTTGTYTCAGTTATTCAACCAGTCTTCAAATTTWWTTYTTTTTTTTAATGAGMCTTCCTCCMTCCTATATGCCTTTCCTCTCCATCAAAATTCCACTTGGAAAAATGTGTGTATTTCAAAGCATATCCTGATTCTCTGCTCCTTGTCTTTGGCATCCCTGGCCAACTTTCAGGACTAACTGAGCACTTCATTCCACACTTCAGTGGGGGTGCAGGAGTTGTCTTTGCTGTGCTTTTGTGCATTCTAAAGCACCAGGAGAGTTTTAACCCTCCGAGGTGGGAGTCGGCGTGTGGCACGAATGGCAGACAGCTTTGTATAAGGGACACCTAAAATATCCCGGCATCAGAGTCCTATCAGAACTGGGGAAGCACACACAGCGGGAACTGGGAGTACAGGATGGATTCCAGAGCATATCTGAGATCTGGGACACGAACACAAGCTGTGGGGATAGAGGCAAAAAGAAAAGTGCTGAATATTCTCAGTCAATGATTTATGGACTTGACGCAAAACCTGTTTGTGAGGCTTTAGGGTTGCACGGCACTGGAAGCTAAAACAGATCACTGGAAAGAGCCTTCAAGTTCTCGAAACCTTCTCATCTTGTCAATGAGTTCAGCTGATTCTTCGAGCTTTGATTAATTTTCAAAAAGGCCCAGTGTTGCTGCTGGCTCTTTGATCGCGCTGAATTGCTTTTTCAGAGGTGAATAATATATTCAGYGCCCGGCTTTGAAGCACTTCCCTTGTTTCCAGAGAGCACAGAAAATGTCCCAAGTGTGCTAATGGACTTCTTAATGAGTGAAGACCTGTCTCTTGTGTGACATCTAAATTACAGTTTTTGTACCACCACAACAGCTCAGGGGCACMGTTTTTGGATGGACTCTCAGGAAAGATTGCTTTTAACTAAATTGCACTAAATATGGCAGGGGGGTGTTGCTAGAAAAACTCTTCCCAGAGCTTGCTAAATCTCTTGTTGTCCAGCAYGAGCAAATCAAATCCCAAAGTGCCACGGGTTTGATTTTTCTGTTCGGATTTGGGGAAATAAACTATCATGGAACAGAGCAAATAGAAAACAATGTTATATTTACTCTCAGTGAACAAGCCACTGAAGGTTTCAGTGCAATAACCTCACAGATGTGAAGAAAATGAAGTCTAAATGGAAGTGCAAGCCCCAAATCTGTCTCAGGTTCTCAGCATGCTCGTGCCTGTCATAGGTGATATTTTAGCGTTCACTATGTTCCAGGCAAGATTGTTTTAGTGGTAAGGACTTGGAGTCAAAACACTCCAGTGGATTTTGGCTCAATTTGGTCAGTAATGTTCAATCCAGCAAAAAAACCTTTGTGTTATCATGCTCAGGAATGCAAAGCTCAATTCCTSGAGGACTATCCACAAAACTGCACGAAACCTCTAAGTTTTATGTATAAACCTTGCAGTGAAGGTTTTGTGATTTCCAGGGAGAGKCAGGCCAGGTTACTGCCGAGATACTGGGAAATATTGATCCGAGAAATAACATTTTAAATCAGCCTCTCGCACTTCTTACTSTGGCAGGGAGCACTGTGCCAGACTGGGCACGCCTGCCTCAGAAAGCTCTGCTCTGGTTTGCTTCCTAAATCGTCCCTGCTTTCCAGAAAGCCCCATCACCCGATCCTCGTAGGCAGATTAGAGCAAAAACTTGCACTTTTCACTCAAGGCGTTGTGAGACTAACAACAAAAAACAAACAAGCCATAGCCAACAAATCACAGGTAATGTTCTGCCCACAAGGCTTTTCTTTAGCTATACAATGGTTTAATGTCTTTCTTTTCCTTAAAGCCCGAGGAAAATTGAACAAATTGAAACATCATCACTATTCTCAATTTCTTGTATAAGTGTCATTTTTTTCTTTTTTTTTTTCTGTCCAACTAGTGGGATTGCTTCCAGTGAGGCTGCATGATWATAAATTAACAACACCAGCCTCGTTTTTCCTTCTTATGGGATAGTCTGTAGGTTAYGTCTGCAATTGCACTTGATGTTGATTTTCAAACACTGGAGTGTCAGTAATATTTAATACATGTACTGGACCACAATAAAAACTCTGGGCTCCTGTGGCTGTAGCCCAAATCCCACAGCCCAGAAGCAAACAAACTGTGAGCACTGCTTAATTGTTCTACCTGTAGGCGTCAGTGGGGTCGACTGCGGTGTCACCATTGGTGTCACAGAATCCCAGAATGGTTTRGACTGGAAGGAACCCTAAAGATCATCCAGTCCCACCSCCTGCCATGGGCAGGGACACATTCCACTATCCCAGGYTGCTCCAAGCCCCATCCAACCCAGCCTTGGGCACTTCCAGGGATGGGGCAGCCACAGCTTCTCTGGGAACCTCTTCCATGCCTCGCCACCCTCTGAGTATCACTATTAGCTGATCAGGATTTCCAAAAGAAATCCTCAAATCACATTTTCTGATGATTTATCGCTGTTTCCAGAGGCAGCASTCAGGACTGCCTGGACCTGTTTTAGCAATTCCTGTGTTGTGTGAAGCCAAGGCAGTACCACTTCCCCAGGGGTGGGGTCTGGGCTTCCCCAGCCACTGGAAACAAGGACCAATCCCCTGATTTCAGCAGCTCTGATGGATGATGGTGACTGAGGGGCTGGTCCAGCAGGTGTGGATTTCCAAAGTTTATCAGCAGTAACAGAATCCAGGAATTCCAGAAAGCAGAGGGATGGCTTTTATCCTGGCCAGCCGAATCCATCTTCATGAACTGAAATAGTGAGAGATTTATGGAGCAATTATTTTGTTGCTCCTATTCAGATAATCCATTTATTATTTAGACAAACTGCTAAGTGAAATGCATGTTTAAATATAAAGTGAGGAGCAGGGATCCTATTAATACCTGAAAAATTTCATTTCAGAATTGTGTTACAGTAGAGGAAGAGAGAAAAGTACTGTTTTAATAGTCATTCATGCTGATTTTTAAAATGTACTTTGAATTACCCACTGGAGTAACATAATGCAGGAAAAAAAAGCCATGTCTTAACTTTCTTTTCAAACAGTGTCCTTAATCCTCTTTCTGTTCTAATATTAGCATGTGTGAACCATCTCTGGGGCCTCATAATTAAAACAAGTCTGTCTATGCTACTTTAAAACCCAAATGCAGGCAGAATTTTAAGAGGTTTTTAAAGATAAAGTTGTGTTCTGATTTTTTCCCCTCAGCAGATATTGTTGCTGAGATAGAATAATCTGCATAACTTCCAGTAAAGTTTCTGAGGAAGCTAAAAGAAGTCCTGGTTGTTCTGCTCACTGAAAACATTTTGAATGCCAATAAATCAACTTCCTGAGACTGAAAAAGCATTATAGCAGTGATGTTTGCATCTGCACTGACTTCAGAGTCGTGAGAGGTTTAGAACAGCCTACAGACACYCTCAAAAATGTCTTGGAAAGCCTTCAGTCCATCATTTTCCATTAAAATCACTACCAGCGGAGCCCCTGGCTTTGTCTTGAATAGCAGAGCTTGAAAAGAAGCAAAAACTCTGCTCTATTCCATATAAAACTCCCTATGTCTTGAAGATCCCAATATCCCAAAAGAGGCTTTGGTCCAGTACCCARTTGCCTGAATATGGTTCAGTCGCTTTCTTTACTCTGTTGAATCTGGATTTAATTCAGTTTCCTAAAGATGGGGGTGTGGAAGCATTTGAGACATCAAATAATGCATTTGAGACTTCAAATAATGCATTTTTTTCTACATGGGGCTGGCAAAATTAATGCGGAGCCTGCACAAGAGGGCTGAGACAGCTTCTAACACCCCAAACAGCACCAACCATTTCTGGGTGACTGAGACACCCTTTAAATTCCCAGGGACTGYGAAAGAAGCTGAGATAACAAAATCACGTGTAGATGCTGATATCGCAGTTTCTTTCTCAGAATTTATTTGCCTTTTCAGAGGGAATGATTTTGGGATTGTCTCGGTTGTTAAGAGCATCCTCACAGTCACAGCAGTTATGAGCAGGAGCACAGGGGACATGAAACTTTCTGAAGTGAGAGATGGAGATCAAGCAAAATACATAAATGAACTGAACATCTGTACCTAAGAGGATGAATATAGACCCTATTCAACCCCTGCTGTCTAGAAATCCATTTAGCTGTTTAAATGTAGGTACCTTCATCTGTGAGATAAATAAATTCCTTTAAGCTTCCAAAACAAGTAATTAATTTTTTTTTGTTTCTTCATCTGTTAAAATAGAAGCAGCTCCTCTGTCTAAGGTGTGTGCAACATCCTCAGATAATACATTTATACAAATTTTGCAGTGATTCAGATTAAACTATGGCCAAGACTACCATGTTTTAAATAAATTTATTTATATTTATATGGTTTATGGGGAAGAAACCTTTCTGTAGGGATGTTTGGTGGGCTTGGTGTGAATATTCCCATAGCTGATGGATTCATCCAATTTTGGCCATTTGACAAATAGGTGGAGATCTAARAACTGTGAACCTCATTTAAGTTTTGTTGAAAATATAAGTGCAAAGGAAAGGTGGTAAAAATGTCCAGAYTTGTGAAGAGGTGCTGCATGAGCTGATTATTATGATACACTGAAGAATCCTTACAGTGTGTGCACCCAGGAATGTACAGAAATTAATAACTGTGTGACATCACAGGCTCAGGTTCTGTTTGCAAAAAAAAACCAACTTTAGCTGGAGTTTTTACATTCTTGGACATCAAAATATAAACCACGAGGTACAAACTGGGTCTTTTCATTCTGATAATCCCAGAACTTCTTGGGCTTTTTTTGTCTTTCTCTCGCCAAGGTTACAGGAATCCATCCAGAATGCAAGATATTCCAGCAGGTGGTGAGAGAGGAGGCTCTGTGCTGGGAACACAAYGAGTCTGCCCCACCTGATCTTAAAGGTAGCAGTCCTGATTGTCATTCCCTGCTCTGGAATGTCTCCCATGACTGAAGTGTTTGGTGTGTTCTTTGCTTATATCCCAAAACTCCAAAGAAACTCCMACAGAAGGCACTGAAAACCACGTTGAGATGATATGGGGTTGGGAATCATTCCAATCTGGTGGAAATGTTCTTTGGAGAAGAAAAAAAAAAAAAAAAGAAATTCCCAAATTCTTCAAAATATTATATTTTTTCAATTTTAGACTTTATTTATTTGCTTGTAAAGATTTATTGTGGTGGTATCTAGACATCTATTACATGCTCAGATATAAATTTTGAAAACTAAAATGAACATAGAGCCTGTACAATAAATTTATAATGCTGTGTGGGGCGTTCCCTCCCGGGGTTTTGGCATTGTGGCAACATGCTTCGAAATAACTCAAAATGAAATTTCAAAATGTCCAAACTCTTTCAAAAGTCATTCATATTTTTTCTGGCCAACTTTGCTCGGGAAAATTCCAATCCACCTCAGTGAGATTTTCCAGTTCCCTGAATTATAAGATGTTTATTTTCTGCAGAGGAGTTATGGGACAAAGATGCCTCACGCTCTTGGTTGGGATAGAATTATTGGAACCACTTGGAAGTCTGCCTTTAGCAGCCTGTTGAAAATTAGAGTTCCACCCCCAGGATATTTCCTTTGTTTTATATATTGTGCTGCAGTATTTCTAATCACTCTAATGTTTCATATTCCTTTTTTAATTCCTACTCGGTTTTGGTGGTTTTCCCTCCCACACACTTTAATGATGTCCAGAATACCTCTTGGACACATTTTGCTCTTGGAACACACAGCAAGCCATCCCAAAAAAGAAAAAGTCTGGTATAAATCAGGCATTTTCCAAAATTATTTGCTACATGCACTACAGGATGTCATTCCAGGTATCTTCTTTAACACSAAGCTAATGACATGATTTTAGAATCCTCTTTGTAGCAAAGGTTACTCAAGGAAATAAAAATCTCTCAGAGTTCTGTTAAACTATTTAAAAATCTTCGACTCTGAGCATCTCAAAGCTCCCCTTTCCACCTTTTATTCTCTAGATGTGGACAGACTTGAATGAAAGTCTATTCTGGTRTTTACAGCCTTTCTCAATGTATTTTGAAATTAAACATTAGATCCAGAAAAATGATTTATCCCAAATATTTTATCTGGAGGATGAAGCTAGACTGAGGTTGGTAAATGTCCATAGCTTGTGTTTCAGTTTTCAGGAACTCAGTGAGGCAAACAGAAGGATCAGAATTTGTGGAGTTACTCCTCAGCAGTCACAGAGAATCTGTGCTAAAATCAGTCTGTGTGGCAGAGTTTTTAATCCAAAGTAGCTCCACATTATYCTTGGTGTACAGAGCAGGGTCCAATAAATGTCACCAGCAGAGCCCAGGGTGCAATTCCTCTCGTTTTGGAGTAGATGTGTAAAATAAGTCAAATAAATCAATTTCTAAAAAACGCCTCTTTTCCTCCACTGTCTAAAAAATCCTGGATTGCAGAACAAGACTTAAATATCAATGATGTCAACATTAATAGATACAAATCCTACTGCAGTTGTCTTTATGGAGGCTCAGGTGACTTGGACACCACCAGTCTCTTGAAAATCTYGGTGTGAAAAATTCCCTTTCAGCCTCTGCACTCAGAGATTCCTTTGATATAAATTTTAGAAGTCCCTGGAAATGAAGACAAATCTAAGACTTCAAACATACAGGTCCAATTCCTACACAAGGTCACAGTTTTAGCCCCACACTGCCAAATAAAATATATTTTTAGACCCAGCTCCTCAAATCTACTACAGTCTCTCTAAGAAGKACCACTTCAGTTGCTGAGTGTGTGTGGGCCACTGCATGTCTAATTGGGACTGATATTACCTGGCTTTATTAATTTGATAATTAGCAGCCTCCTTTAGGCTACAATCATCAGTGAGACCCAGGTATCGGCTGGGAGTGATTCATCCTGTCCTCAGAAAGGAGCCACCAATATTTGGGATGAATCAGCCTTGGAAGTCACTGTCTCTTTCTACTGATTGCAAAGGGAACATAACTGAGATTAGYTGACATATTTTAGGCAATTAAAGTTCCAGCTAATGAATCAGGGCCCCCATTTTCCCATCTGGCAGATTGGGTGTACCAGGAATCTCATCCTCCAAAGGGTGATGCAAGGATAACGCCGTGGGAGATTCTCAGGACTATCCTTTTGAAAGCCAGAGAGTAACTTTGCTCAGCTACAGGCAAGAATTGCTTCCACATTTCAGCTCTTGACAGCTTTGGATTTGCCTGGCGATCCATCAGAGAGGAAGCAGAAAAGAATCATGAAAGAAARTAACACCTCCCGAACCAAACCCCTGCTTTATATCCACCTTATGAGCACCTAGAGATTCATTTTGGGTATAACATGATGCTTTTTTTTTATGGGTTCGGGCACATTTCCACGCTGGTAATTTTTTCTGTGCKGCCCCCACAGCCACTTGCCAGCAGCTTGAAGTCTCAGTGTGATGCAGCTGTGACAAAGCTGTGATTCACCCAAATCCTGAAAACCCTTTTTGTGGGACTCAGAGGCAGTGGCAGTCCCTGTGTCATCAGCCAGAACCCCATGAATGCCAACTACTCCCAGTGATGGTCATTTTTTATGATGCTGAGAGATGTTCTCCTAGTTTGGGATGAGTCTCCTAATTTGGAAATCCATGGCAAAAATGCCAYTGATTGCCTAAGACTGGGACTTCARCCCTTATTTCCTTTAAGCCAGGTGAAATTGGAAGAGTTTTAAACATGAAATAAGGAGATGAACACTTTGTAACAAGTAACTCATGTAACGAGACATGAGTAATGAGAAATCTGGAGTGCTAATCATTATTCAATATTTTTATTTTGGTGACTTTTGTTTTGACAACAGGAAGGGCTCCAATTGATTTGACTTTCAGATTGTGTCTGCTTGAATTTCAGGTACATTCTCTCRTGAGATGAGGAGGGGGAATGTCCAGCTGGAATACCAAGTGACTATGTGAGCAATGATGCATTCAAGGAGAAAAGGAAAACATTCCACTCCTTTATTTGCAGAGCTGCACATGCTGCTGTGGCTCTTGCATGTGAATGAGTGGGAAAGCCACAGACAATCTCATTATGGAAGATCAACTTTGTGRTGTTCTCTTTCTCTTCATTTAGAGGCAYTTTTTTTTACAGGATGTGCCAGAGATTGGGATGGTTTAACCTGCTGGCCCAGAGCCACTTTTGGGGAAGTGGTCAAAATTCCCTGTCCGCGATTTTTTGAAGAATTCACCAATACCCATGGCAAGAATTCTTTCCTATTCTTTTTATCCCCACTTTTCGTTGTTGTTGTTGTTGTTGTTGTTATTTTAAATGAATTCTAGTAGTTGAAGATTCCTTCATATTTTCCTGATTCACAATGCTCTCCCATGTCAGCCAACATTCAGTAATTATCCAGATACACACCTTGGCTTGGGGTCAGTACTGGCACTTGTGTTTTGTTTTATGCTGTACTGAATTGTTTAATCTCTTTGGTGATCTAAAAATGATGGACAATTGCCCCATGCTGCTRAATTTATAAAGGAATATGCCATAGAATCACTGATTTATAAAGCTGTACAATAATTAATATTAGAAAGAACCTCCTGAGGTCATCCAGTCCAATCCTCCAGTCAGAGCAGGACCAAGATCAAAACTTGTGTGGAGCTTCCAGTGTAAATCAGGTGGCTCACAATCCCCAAATACGCTGCAAAAGTATAATTTGATTTCCTCCACAGAAGGAGATTGAATTTGCAGAGTTGATTTCCCACATGAAACGCACAAGTCCCACTGYATCTCGAAATGAATGGGAACATCTTCCTTAAATTTTGAAGCGATGGATATATAGAATATTGTAACTCTGTAGCTAATCTTGCTGAACATGACTAGAGCTGTAAGTCCCTAACTTAGGAATCGAAGCGGGAATAAGAAATTGTTGTTGCTCATCAAAACTTACAGAACACCAGCCCCACCCTTCCATGATTCATTCCCTGCTGTGTTTTCCCACTGAAGGGTTCCTCCAGAGAAACTGCACACAGGAGGCTCATTGGTCAGAGCCATTCCCACCGTACACCATCGCCTGTGGATTCGATGAAGGATCCAGTAAAGGACCCGAGGATCAGGTGGGTGTTTTATTTCCTGCTTCTGGACAGTGCTAAACTCAAAACTTGGTGGAGCACGAAGGGAATATTTTTCCTATCTGATAATCAGATAATCACTGGCCCTCAGTTAAGCTCCAGCAGCATTTCTGTCACATCCAAATCTTGATAGGATTTAAATTTCCACGTTCCTCCTCATCGGACTGGAGCTCACATCTCGGTCTTGATCCACCTCCTATAAATATGAATATTTGTACTTTGCACTTCGGGGAAGCTAGAAAGATGAAAGTTTAAAAAACTTAAATAAATGCTTAAAAGMCTCCTGGAAAGATGCTGGAAATTATACAAACAGTTCAGAAGGGATGTAGGATTCCTAAGTGTATTCTGGAGCACAATTCTCCAGCCCTGAGGCCAGCTGCCCCCTTGGGGTTCTCCCACAGGACTAAACTCTCTCTCCAGGTGTTTCTCCAAGCAGTCCCTGGATTATGCTAGGCCAGGCATAATTTCTGCCTGGTCTGGGCTAAAATCAAGCAGGGAACTACATTTACATTTCAACAGGATGGCAGATTTCGGTACAGAGCTGCTGTCTGTGCTCTGGCTGCGTTTAGTTTGTTATTCCAGTCAAATCCACAAGGTTCGACTATAAAAGGAAGATAAGATCAGCAATCTCTACTGCACTGCAAACATAGGGAATTGAGTAAAAATCCCAATTGTATCCTAAGAGAACCACTTGCTTGGCATTTTGTATGTGCAGTGAGCACTCGTGATGTGTTCTGTATTTAGTGTTGTTTTTTTCATCTCTCCTACAAAAACAGATAAAATGGATCAAAATATTTTATTATTCAATTGAGGAAGCCATTTTTAATTTTCATCTGTGTTTTCAATGAAATGCCTCAACCTAGAATTGCAGCCTTTAGGATAAACAGATTTGGGATCAATTAGAGAACAAAGTATCCACTGGGTTTATAAGGAGGAGATTTGCCTGGATTCAGAGAATTTAGTTTCTTGGGATTTAAAATAATTAGGTGGTCTCGTAGCRAATCAGAATAAAATTTGCATAGTTAAAGCCAAGTAAACAAGCTTTGTTTTTCTTGGGACATAGGATTAGGATTTCTTAGGATATAGGTCTAAAYTGAAAACAAATGAACTATAAAGAATTTACAGTGTTACAATACACAGCAAGGAATGAACTGTTTGTCCAGAAAATTAAGGACTGTGAGGTGATTTTCTTGGCTCTAACTTACCTCCACAACATGATGTGACTATTTCTCAATGTTTCGGTTTCCTCAGSTGCAAATTGAGAGTTTTATTCCTTTTTCAGCTATAGCTGCTTATGAAAATCRATACTTACTGAATGTGGCCCAGGCCTAAAGTGACAGATTCACAAATCACCCACCAGAAGGTCTCATTGCCCCAGAGCCTTTATGTAGTGACATGAGAAAAGTGGGTTCCTTATCACAGTTAATATTTTCCTGTTGAACATGCTCAAAGGGGTCAGATGGGCCTGTGAGCTGTGAAACTTTTCTCCTGTGTAGGGTTAAACAGGATTCAAGGGAAAACCTGTGTTAGTGATGGAGGGAAAAGCCTGAAAGGATAAAACCTGAAGTGGATCTSGAGCATGCAAAGCAGCACGGAGGTGATGGGATTGACCAGGGAGGGAAAATGTATCCCAGTGGAATCAGCACAGCAGGATGCATCCTGCAGAACCACCTGCATTGGGCTGTGKTTTTTTTTTCCCATAGAAATCCTATTATTCTGCATTTTGGCGTGTCTACACCGCTGGCTATGCAGCATCCGTGACTTCCCTCATTACAGCTCTAATTGTCTTTGCTGCCTTCAGGTAAATATAAACTGGCTCTTTTTTTACTCTCTTGAGACAATTTCTCTAAGATCCTCTGTGGTTTTGTTTCGTGGGATTTTTTTAAAGATTATTTTATAATTATTCTAAGGCACRACACCTTTGATGATGATGGGTCCTTCTCCATTTGTGCTGTAGTGTTTGCCTGCAGATGTTAAAACAATCAGGCTGGGCAGTCTGTCTGAGTCTCCTCAATGACACCATAAAGTGGAAATACCTTAATCTTATATCACTGTTAACATAACAATTCCTCCASTGCATGGCAGGACAGACTCTGCAGAAATGGTGTCCCATGGCCCTGAACCAGAGGTTCCCAAACTGTCCATTCCCTCTGGAAAAGGCCATTGCTTCCATAACAGAGCTATAAAAATAAATTTAAATAAATTTAAACGTCTCATTTATGATATTGGGCATTAGGAAGAAAAGTTTGGGCTTTACAAGATTTTTAAGATCATCAAGTCCAGCCATTAACCCAGCACTACCGAGTCCACCACTAAACCATGTCCCCAGGCACCACATCCACCTGTATTTTAAATACCCACAGGGATGGGGACTCAGCCACTCCCCTGGGCTGCCTGTGCAACTCTTTCCATAATTAAATTTTCCCAATATCCAATCTAAACCTCCTCTGGCACAACATGGGGCTGTTTCCTCTCATCCTGTCCCTGCTCCCTGGGAGCAGAGCCYGACCCCCCCTGGCTGCCCCCTCCTGTCAGGGAGTTGTGCAGAACCAGAAGGTCCCCCCTGAGCCTCCTTTTCTCCAGGCTGAGCCCCCCCAGCTCCCTCAGCTCCTCATCAGATTATTGCAGTTTAGGGGAAGGCAAGTTCCCTGGAAGCCATCCCATAAATGTGACTGACACCCACTCAATCCTCTCTTCTCTGACCAGAAAGGGGCTGCAAAGCCTGCCGCAAGCTTATTAAAAAAAAAAAAAAAWAGTTATTGAAAATAATTAAAAGTTATTATCATAATCCAGCCCAAGAGTCCCACATYACTCTCTGCTTCTGGCATCTCCTTTAAACGTGTGGCGATCCAAGGACAATCATATTGGAATTTTTATTAGCTTAAACAAGTAACAACTGCTCTGCTCCCTCACGTCTCGCTCCCTCTCAGATAGTGACAGGTCATTTATTTGCTTTGGAAGGTGTCTGCAGCCTTGTGTATTCCTGTTTGAGTTTTGATGAGGCCATGAGTTATTTCTCTTGAAGAACAATTTTTATTTTCTCTTTCCATGTCAGAAAATTCCACTGTACACGGAATTACATCCACATGCACCTGTTTGTCTCCTTTATCTTGAGAGCAATTGCTGTTTTCACCAAAGATGCTGTTTTGTTTGCAGATGAAACTATGGACCACTGCCTAATGTCAACGGTACTGAACCTCCCCTCTCTCTTATCCTTGATTTCACATTGAATTCTTTTCCTGAAGACAGCATGGAGATCTTTTAATCCTATTTCTCATTAGTTTTCTAAAACTGAAAACTTTAAACAACAATATTATATAAACCCAAAGTCCAATTGYTATGGCTGCACTCAGCTTTGATAACTTAAGGTCTGTTGACTTGAACGAAGCTGTAAAAATTTCTACCAGTGAAGAATTTAATCTGTGAGAGAAAACCAATATTTCCCTTTGGAAAATCTGAAGTAAAGTCAATTCAAATTGTGAAACTCCAACCCTACTGAAATTTTGTTATTTCTTCCTGCTTGTGTAGYAACACTGAATTTTCCCTATATTTGTAGAAAAAAAAAAGACATAACCAGAGTAGAGCTAATAGGCTTTTTTTTCCCTCTTCACTTCCAGGTCGCTTGTAAGGCTGCTGTGGCATTCTTCCAATTCAGCATTTTAGCCAATTTCTTCTGGCTCCTTATCGAGGGGATATACCTGCAAACCCTGCTCCTGCTGACCTTCGTTTCCAGCAAGCAGTTTGTGTGGTGGTTCATCTTTGCTGGCTGGGGTTAGTGCTCCCTTCCTCCTTGTGTTATTTGGTATTTCTGTTCGCTYGCAGAACTGGATAAAATCTGTGTTTTGAGATAAAAGGTGCCACCTTTCTGAGGGAAGTTGCCCGTTCATCCAGTACTGCTACACCAAAACCACTTCATTTTATTGGCTTTTTAATCTCAGTTATTTACACCATGGTGGGGATCAATCCAGCCTCGGGAGGATGGGTGATGTGGCTGGATAATATCCTAGAAATATGTTTAATTCCTCCACTGATTAAAGGAGTTTGGGTGAATAACTTTAAGTTGGCATTTTGCTTCTAGTAGGCAGAACGTGGCATATTAATCTTAAATCATGTGATACCAGGCCTAGAAATCAAGCAATTTTTTTTTTTTTCTTCGCAGAGATCTCCTAGCTTTAAGGAATCCTTTGAGGTTATACAGCAATTGAAATGATCTCTGATATTCAGAATAGGAATGTGAAATAAATAAGATTTCTTTCACTGCTCAGAATTGTTTATTGTGACTYTCAGATACTCCCATGCCTCACCTTGGCAGATCCAAAACGCAGGCACCCAAACTGAGTAGTCACAATGRCATTTTTCGGCTTAGAAGTGAAACCCAAATTAACCTGAATAAATATCAATATATCCTTCGCCTTCAGATTTTTAGACTKTATTTAACGTAATTAAATTTCTTTTGGAGCTATTCCAAACAGGATTGTCTGAAACTAGGCTCTCAGACCTTCATTAATCACRGCTAACTTGAGATAAGAAAGCAAACAACTCAATTAATAACGTGGTAATCCTCATCTCCTCCTGTGATCAATGCAAGGTGAGAGACATCTCAGGGGTAGCTCAGGCCTTAGGTGATATGGATGTAAATATTCCTTWTTATTAATTAAAAAGGCCACTTGAACTTAATGTGGTCCCAGCTTGAAAGACTTTAACAAAAGGCTAAAATTTAGAAGGACAACTTCCAGGCCTTTCCTGCAGATCTCGAATGATACTTAGAAAGATATCACCCATATTTCTACAGATTCATCAGTGAAAATGTCACCTGCATGACGTTAGAGTCCCTTTTGTGGCAGCTTTGGAAGTTACTTGGTCTTTGGAAATTCAATTCCACAGAAGAAGACCAAAAGCAATTTCTAGTTTACAGGGCTTCTTAAAAAAAACCCCATAAGTGTAGAAGGACAGAAGGAGAAGCAGTAATAAAGTGAAGCTAGAAATCAGCAGATCCTGGATTTAGGTATATTTTCATGGAATTATCAATGGRTTGGTCTAGAGTGATTAGTAAAGGCTCCTTAGGACAAAAATGTGAACTCTTCCAGCTCATGTACAAAGAATGTTTGTTGGGCACAACTCACAAGGTAGAAGAGCTCCAGCTAAATAAATGGTTACTCCAGATTTACAAGTGCTTGTAACTCATATTCAAATCTTCAAGTAATTGTCAGGATTTTTTTCTGAAAATGTAGATTCTCAGCATGCCCTGTTCTCCTTTTTTATCATTTCATTCTCCTGCCCTTTTATTCTTTTTAATCTTTCCCAAATTAAGTTCTTTCATGAAATTATTTAAAATTGTCTGACCCATCTTTTGACCTTTAATGTAAATCCAACCTGCTGCGCTGTGAGCCTACTTGGAATGAAGTTTCCTTGGGACATGATGACATTCCAGACAATTATTGTGTTCTGTGTTGATTTGTTCAGGAGCTCCCACTGCTGTGATGTTTGCCTGGGTCCTCACAAGAATCCATCAACAAAACACGGGGTAAGTCACAGCTTGGATAAGGAAGACAAGGACATCCTTTTTTTTATGGTATTCTGATTTTCCGGTGGGGAAAAAAGGATGTATAGAAAAAAAGACAGGAAAAAATCCCTCACATTCCACAGTTGCATCTCTAATTTTTACAACTTGTATGTAAATAAGTGAGAAAATAGTTTTACGACTTCTGATTTTTGTTCCATGGKGTAATAACATAAAATCATATCCTATCATATCCTATCATATCATAGATCATATCATATCAACTATTGAAATTTCATTTAGCTCCCTAATGCCCAGTCCTTGAAATAATTGTATTTTAAGAAAATCRCTGCTTCTGCATGAAGTCAACCATAAATTACCAACCCTAATCCCTTCAAACGAAAACCTTCCAAACAAACAACATTGTCTGTTAATTAGCTTCTCTTTTTGTTTCCATTCAATTATTTATTTGATTTTATTTTATTTTACTTTATTTTATTTTATTTTAATATGAAGCTGTCCTGAAGGCTTCCAGATCATTTCACATCCAYTGTTGTGGGAAGCTCCCACGGCACAGATAAAAAACCTGGCTTTGTCTGTTGTTTCAGATGCTGGGATGATGATGAAAATGGACTGGTGCTATGGATCATCAAAGGCCCCATCCTGCTGACTGTATTAGTAAGGTTTTTTATTTTCCCTCCTGTATCTGCATATAGATAATTTTGCCTAGTGTGTTTTTAAWAGGAGTCCTTAGGATTGTAACTTTAGACAAAAAAAATCTCCCTTATCCATGAATTTATACCATCTAAATTCAGGGAGGGAGCAGTCTGGRATTTAGGTGTGTATCTGTTAAAATCCCTGTCATAAACGATGAAGGGAGCAGGGGGGAATTTTTAGACCATGTAAAATCTGTAAGGTTCTGACCAGAAGTTCAAGGCATTAATATCAGACATAAAATGATATTAAGATATGTAAGTCTGCATTGATTCAATGTAACTTGCAGCATATTTTATGYGTAACTATATATTGGTGGGAGAAATAATTAGTATTTCTAAAGGTATTGATCTGAGCTGAGAACTGATGTGCACTGGTTTATAGCAGTGCAATTCCTATTTATGAGTGGGGATTTTCAGTTATTTGTATCAACTGAAGGTCAGTCCTGGTTTGTAGTAAATTGACAGATTTTTTTCTTGTCTTTTCAGATTAACTTYATTATCTTTATTAATGTGATCAGGATTCTAGTCCATAAACTGAAATCCCGAGAGGGAGGAGGGAGCCATTCAAGCAATTTTGTGTAAGTATTTCTGGGTCTTTTAATATTGACCTGTTCTAACTGCTATAAGGAATTTTTKATGGGTAGGAGTACAAAATGTTCTCCTCCTCTTCTAACAGAAAGAGAAATCCCCAGAAGAAATAACAACGTGAACTTTCTTTTTCACCCCAAATATCACATCTTCAGGGGAAAAAGAGTGGGATGGAGTTGTTGGGGACGATGAGGAAAGTAGAATATAAAGTATGACAACTTCAAAAAGACCCAGGTTGGAAGTGTAAGCACTAAATGTTAGGTGATGAAYCTATCTTGCTGCCAGTCCTTTCTGCACAAATGGCCACGTAAAGACAGATAATTTCCTTTAAATTATTCCTAAAAATGAGACATTCTGGTAGCCAAACCTAGTCCTGGCTGTTTACAAAGCCCCTCACAGTCATTTGGGATCCTTTCCATAACTTCTCTGGATGCAGTTGCCTCCGTTTGGAGCTGTCCCCTGTATTAAATTACATTCCAATCTATGGTTGCTGTCACTCATTCCATGTTTCTAACAGTGCATTGTTCTTTAATTCTTGCTTTTCCAGGCGCCTGGCTAAATCCACGTTACTTTTAATCCCCCTCTTTGGGGTGCACTACATTGTGTTTGCGTTTTTCCCAGAAAGCACYGGGCTGGAAGCTCGGCTTTACATCGAGCTGGGCCTGGGCTCTTTTCAGGTAAGGAGGACAAAATATTTCACAACCCTGAATTGTTCTGTAACACCTCCCTGTGGGGTTGGGTATCAGAGCAGGATTTATTAACGCGTCCACATTCAACAMGCACTTCCCATCTGACTCCTTCACGAGCTCTTCTGCTCTTTGCTCCCTTATTATTTGAAATCTCTCAGCCAGACTTCGTGTCAATAATCACCAAAATAATTACAATACCTGCATTTATTGAATAACAATGACAGAGTGCCAGGAAGGTCAGTCTGTGGAATGAGGTGAACTGATTGAAAATGATTTCACATGTAATAAACATACTGATAAGAGGAATGGTAAAATAAGGATAATATATAACAACCTGCTCTGCCCTTACCCTTTAGGAGTAGAGAATGACCTTAATATTTCATTGTTTATTTTGCTGCACCCCAACTCAGAAAAATATCCTAGATTTGAGAGGGTCAAAGCCTGTGAGTGGTACACTTTGCACTGAACAGCTGAGATCTTTCTCCTTCCCCTTTCCCCTGTACCCCACCACAGCTTGTCCACATTGATGTGTTGCGAATGATTCCTGTTCCATGCTTACCTTATCCAAGAGAGAATTTGTTTGTAGGATACAGCAAGTTAATCTCTGTTTTCTCTGTACAAGGGCAACAATATACATAAAATGTCACCAGTCCATTGAGGAATTTAATTCTGTTATAAAAATTCAATAGTATCACATTGCCTGAACTCCAATAAAAAATTGGAAAATATGCATTTTTTGTTATCTTACACAAATCATGAATAAAAACCTGATGTCTGTCATTGATTCTGTATTTTAAATCCTTTTTTTTTTCTCCCTACCCTCCCTGTCCTAGGGTTTTGTTGTTGCTCTCCTGTATTGCTTCTCCAATGCAGAGGTGAGTAGCAAGCACATAAAATTATCAAAAGCCTTTAAAACTCCTAGTCCCCTCCTGTTTTTCAATTTCTTTTCCTATTTTCAGAACAGACCTGTCTTTGATCTGCTCCTGAAACCATGACATACTCATATCTTTTTTGTCCCTTGGTACCTTTGTTGACTTTATTTGTATTCATACAGTTCTGACAGGAGGACACAAAATAAACTTTGAAGCAACGACCCTTTACAAAYGACTGCTGAATTTCCTGCCAGGGGAATTTTCTCCTGCTCTGTGGCTGATAACTCTCATGATGATGCCTCAATGGAAAGCTTGTAATGCTGCTTATTTTCTTTAGGTTTATTTCCTCCTAGTGATTTTCTTCCTTTGCCCTTCTCCTTTGCCTTTTGTTTTCCTTTCCTTTTTCCCCTTTCCCCTTTCCTTTTCCCTTTCTTTTCCTCTTTCCCTTTCCCTTTTCCATGTCTGCTTGTGCAACCAGGAATTTCGTTCAAACACTTTCTTTCCTGGTTTTATAACACTGTTAGAATTTGGATCAATTCCTTGTAGTAGAATTCAGTGGGCCTATAGTTTAAAAACCTAACCAAATTTGCTGGTGTTTTCCCCCAAAGAGCAGAACAAATCAAAATTGATGAGAAAATGTAAAAAAAGCACATCTCACCCTCAGTGAAGTGAGTAGGCTTGTTGAGAAYGACCCAGTACTGGTGCCTCAGTCTCTGCAGTGGCTTAGACTGGACATTTCTCACAAAACAAGGAATTGTTAATGTGGGAAAAGCCTTCCCAGCCCATCGAGTCCAACCTGTGACCCATCCCCACCCTGTCACCCAAACCAGAGCACTGAGTGCCACCTCCAGTCCTTCCTTGGGCACCTCCAGGGATGGGGACTCCAMCAYCTCCCTGGGYAGCCCCTTCCGAAGTTTAACAACCTTTTCAGTGAAGAAATTCCTCCTGATGTCCAACCTGACCYTCCCCTGGCACAGCTYGAGGCCGTTCCCTCTCATCCTGTTGCTGTTCCCTGGGAGCAGARCCCGACTCCCCCTGGCTGTCYCCTCCTGTCAGGGAGTTGTGCAGAGCCAGAAGGTCCCCCCTGAGCCTCCTTTTCTCCAGGCTGAGCCCCTTTCCCAGCTCCCTGAGCTGCTCCTCATGGGATTTACTCTCCAGACCCTTCCCCAGCTCCGTTGCCCTTCACTGGACACGCTCCAGCCCCTCCTAGGAATGGCTAAATGGAGCTGCAATTAATCCTACCGTAGGATGAACAATTCCTAAAATACGTTTGCTCCTTAGGAAAACGATTTATAATGGCCATTCTTGTGCTGTTCTGAGAGTGCCTTCCAGATTAGCTCTAAATACAGAATGCTCTACTTCCCACCTGCCTTCTGTATCATGGACTCCTTGCCAAGAGCCTTTTAACAGCTTCAGCACCCTTTTAATGGCTTCGACACCCTTTTAATGGCTTCGACACCCTTTTAATGGCTTTAACAGCCTTTTAATGGCTTCAACAGCCTTTGAATAGCTTGCACATTGTACCTCACAACACAGAAATCCAGTAGGTGTTAAAAAAGGGACAGGCAGGGTCCAATCTCCGGTCCCAAGATGAAGCTGGCTTGGTTTGTGTCCATGCTGCTCAGGGACGGCTGCTCCTGGAGCAGCCTGGCCACTCGTTACCACTTGGCAKTGCATCTGTTCTGGCTCCCTGCAATCATTAAAATAAATGTTATTTTCTCTGCGTGTGCATTTCTTCAGTTTTGAGTATGTGTGACAACGTGAGAGACTGTGCTGCTGCCAGGCATGGTGTTACGAGTGTGGATGAAACTGAGGGCTGGGATTGTACAGGAGTGCTGGAGGGCCTTCAGTTTGCTGGGATAGCGCTGGAATACTGGATTGGTGGGGSGAATCTCTCTTTTATTTATTAGAGTCTTGGAAGATCCAGAGGGAATGTTCTGCTCGTCCGCGAAGTCGCACACAGAGGCTGTCTGTGTGTCTGTGTGGTTAACAGGGGAAATAAAGGCAGAATAGGGGCCACCAAAAGGATAAATATTTTCAGTGACTTTCAGGGAGCACTGATGCCCAAGTGTACYTCTGCATGCCATCCTCTGAATTTCTGAAATTCCATCTGTTTATTTTCAGCAGTGAATAGGGACACAGCTCAAGTTCTTCTAAAAATATCTGAAGGCTTAACCCTRACTTACCTCTGCATCCAGGCTGAGTATTCAGGCAGATTTTTGGGCRCATCTTACCTTCAGTGTTCACTGTGTCTTAATTTTCTCTTTGTTTTTAACTTCTTTTCCTACAGGTTCAAACTGAGCTGAAGAAACAGCTGTGCAAGTGGCAGTACCAGGAGTACCTGACCTTCTCCCACAAACACGGGGCTTTGTCCAGAGAAACCAGCCCGGTCAACTACGTCACTCAGCTCTCACTGCTCGACAAAATCAGCCCCAAAAGGCAAAGCTCTGTGTCCCAGAATGGTGTCACCACTGTCTGAGGTGTTCTAGCAGGACGAGTTGCTGTGACATTGCAATGTCCTACCTAAGAGGTGGCCAACTGGATCCTTTGTGGTTTTCCATAGTGTCAGGAGCCTTCTGTAAACTCCTTGTGCTGAACAGGAGCTGCTTTTCTCACCTGGTACAGATCCATAACACAACCCTGATCCTCTCTCCCCTCAAACATATAAAATCCACTTGTTTTATTGTGAAAAAACAGACCTTGAGCTAGAGTGAATCAATAGGTTAGCACACAAAAAAAGAACCTACATTAACTCCTCCCACGCCCAGCATGTTTGTCATATCTTTGTTAGTGTTTCCCAAAATTTCCAGTTTTCAAGAGCACTATTCCTAAGCTTCATTTGAAAGGGTTRTTTGGTGGCCAAGCTTTGCCATACTGATTTCTGATGTTTTACTTGTCGTTTTGAGAAGCCTTGAGACAATTAAATGGAAATTAAGCACACAAGCTTGCCAAGCACTTACCTATAGAACTGTAATCTCCTTTAAAAGGAATCCCAAAGTGTCTTGAGTGGCACAAAAAAGTGGCACAAAATATCTGCTTGMTTTTTTTTCCTCTAAGCCTGTTGAAAGGAGATTAAATTAGGCCAGGGGATCCCAAACCCTTTCTTGTCCAAAAAAGAAAATGAAGCAGTGGAATATTAGGCAGATTATGTGTGAAGGAATTAATTAGAGCAAATCCACTGCCTTGTGCCAGCTGGGCTGCGTTTGCTCAGAATGAGTTACAGACCTTGTCCTAGTGCCCAGGTGCTGGGTTTTGTGGAACAGACCTTGGAGATCATCTGGATCAATCAGTAAAACACCCAATTAAATGTACTTTTGTGCTTTTTTGGGGACCTCCTTTTGAGGGCTAAACGGCTGTGATCGTYTCAGTCCCGCCCAGCGTTTCCCAGCTCGTTATCACCCCACTGGATGAAATTCCAGGGATCAGGATGCGCAACCCAGCAGTGAGGTCTGGCGAAGCAAAGCCTGGTCTAGCGAAGCAGAGTGAACCAGGGTAGTGCTTGCACCAGTTTTTTGGGTGACTTTCCTCTTTCTTCAGGACTGAGTTGGACTCAACCTCTCCAAAAGCAAAGAAAGGGCACACAAGGTACATAGGACACTTCTTTCCAAGACAGGAGCATTCCCAGGATAAGCAGCATCAGACTCGGGAGCACAGTTAGAGRCCATTCACTCACACTCTGGCTTTCTGTGAGCTGCAGCATCAGTTTAGSTTAAAAAATGATGATCCAGTCCCTCAATTTACTCTGCCCTTGGCTGATTATTTAGGTCAATAGGTATTTGACTCGTGGAAATCTCTTTGCTGATTTTAGGTGCTTCGTCTCTCGTTCTGTTATTAGAGCAGAGATGAATTGTCTAGGGTWCTATAAATATGATTCAAAGAAGTTATTTTTTTAATTAGGCATTTAACCCATCTGCCATAATATCATGTGCTCGTTGTAAGGAGTAATTTTGTCTGTTCTGACCTCCTTATCAGTTTGACTTGTAAAAGTAACCTTTGTTCCTGTGGTAGGTTTGTTGCTGAGCACAGCAATGAGAATTTGCATACAAAACGTAGTATGTACACCCATAAAATGCAAGTGGCAATTACAGCTGTCGTGAGCTTGTAAATTGAATTTATGTCAGTTTGGATATTTCATTTGAGACTTTATAAAATAAAAGGTTGATAATCCCGGGGAGTGTGYAAAATTTCTGGGATAAAGATTTTGTTTGGGGTGTGAAAAGACTGCTGATCCCTTTTTGGTGACCCAGCCGAGCACACGAGGGGGTGTGGATGTGTCGGGAATGCTTCAGGCAGGGATGTTTTCCTTCCCAGAAGGGCTGGGAAGGCAGCAAAGGTCTTCTCGAGCCGTGTTTAGCCGTGCTGTGTGTTCCGTGTGGAGCCACTGCCATCTCCTGGAGCTGGATCTGTGCAGTCACAGAGCCAGGCAGAGCTCCCAAACCTCTCCTGAAGGAGTTTYAAACGACTCCCAGAGGGCAGCTCCAACAGAGCATTAAATTCTRTCAGCTGCTTTCTCTTCCATTAATCCCCTCATGTCTTGTGCAGAGTTTAACTCTTCAAGAATTCTTCTTAAATCCCTATACAAACTACATGGCCACTTGGAAAGATCAAAACCTACTGTTTCAGCTGGTTTTTGTGGTGTTGCAGAAAAGGCAGGTTGTTAAGGTAACTGAGATTTCTCAGTGAGAGTAGATTTTTAGGTCTGACAATGCCAGGATATTTTTTTTTCAGAAAGTTTGATCGTGTGGGCTCCAGATTAAAAGAAATCCTTCCAGCAGGCAGCTTTACCTGCTCTGCCAATGCAGAGCTTTCCTGAGGCTGCCTAATGCACCCAGAGCAAGAATTATTTGARTATCTGAATAAGATTTGTTCGGTTGCAGRAAATACAACTGAATTCAAGATATTCGTGCTGAATTCAAGGTATTCRTGCTGAATTCATGCTCCTTGGTGTGTTGACAGACCTATTAAATGAGGTTTTCCTCATTTAATCCAGGTTTCTGGTTCTTGGAGCAAATGGGATCCAGGGTTTGTGTCTTTAAAATAGTSAATATTTGCATGGGACTTTTAGAGTGGCTGAAATACTTTTGGAGGTGCCTTTTCTTTCTCTGCCTCTTCACTATAAGAGGAAACTAAAAAAAAAAAAATCACTGAGGCTTGATGTAACCTTTAGAAATTGGGATTTTCTGGATTCCCTGTTCTACATTTGCTGATGATTAGTAAAACACTGACTGGTGCAGTCCTTCTGCACATGGTGGGGAGGGGAGAAACATCCTGTACCTGTCACCCAGCCCACAAAAAAGGGCTGAGGCTGCCTCAGGGCACCTTGGAAATCCATGTAAATGGCATTACCAAAGGGCATTTACAGTGATTTGAAATATATCACAAATTAAAATTCCRTGTATCTGCCCTGTCCCTCCCAGCTCCCAACCTGTCCACGGACCCCGTTTCACCCCAGGTCCTGTCTCAGCGATGCTGTGGGATTGTGATCCCCTGCCCTGCTGCTCCCTGACACATCTCTGACCCCACTTTCACTCAATATGTGTTCATTATTCCATTAAAGGACAGGGCTCCGCTACCTGGACTTTGGCTAAACAATGAGGGGGCATAACAGCTGAAAGATTCAGCCTGTGTGGAGGATTGAGGATCCCTCAAYCCATGAGGGACAAAGACTTATGGTAGCTGAAACAGAAGCTAAAGACGAGGAAAATATCAGAAATAGTTCATCTTCTGTGGAATCCTCTGTTTCAGTAGTGTGAATGTACCTGATACTTTAAAAAATTAGCCTGATGATAAAACTTTTAAGGTTTGCAGTGACTATAAAAGAAATGAAGCCCTGAAGCACATCAGGTGTGACAGAGACCAATCTCTTTCCACCTTTGCCAGGTGGTAACGTCCTCGTTTGAGGACAACAGAATTTCTTCTCCTGTTTATACCTTGTAGAAATAATATTTATTCCCCAAAGGGCCTGTGGACCGGACCTAGAGTCACAGGGGCTATTATTGGTAATGGAGAGTGTGTTGCTTTTTTATTGGTGATATTAGACCACGGTCCTGTTTGATCCTGATCCTTCCTCGTGTAACTCCACTGGCTGATGGAGAAGGAACACTGTGAATGGCAAAGACTTCACTCCTGGTTAGTCCAGGACTGATTTTGCCYGGCAGAATCCAGGGACTCCTTCCCATGAGGCAGCCAGCCAACCCTTTTAGCCCAAAGAGCTTCTGTCCTGCTGCTTCAGGTAAAGAATACACCACCCCTGGAAGTTCACAGACAAAAAGTTCTCTTTGGTGCAATTTTATATCAGAACAGACTTTTACAAAATGATAATACATTTATTGTGTCATCTACAGCAGTATACATGTTAAAAACAATTTCTCAAAACACAAAAAAGGTTAGAAAGCAGCAATTGATATCTGTGTTTCCACCTCATAACAAAGCTGAATAACCCCAGATCCCATTACCAGTTAAACCAATTTTGACCAAAAAAGGTCAGTATTAGACCCAACAGGCCAGAAACTTTGTACCTTGACACAGTCAAAAGCCAAAATACAGCTTTCCACCCAAAAACTTGGTCCTCCTCCGAGCTATAGCATGGTGCATTGCCACTAAATTGACAAGTAGAAGGGAAAGAGAATGAACACACCAAATATTTGTTTTTACAGATTATACTGATACACAAAGGCCTCTTGAGACTTCTCTGCAAGCACAAAGTCCATTGGGAAAGGCATATGCAGAAGCCTAAGTAGTTTCAGACACTGAAGAGTGTCAGATCACACAGTGTCGTATCACACAGTAATTCTTCACATGGATGAATTCCCCAAAAGAAAGCCAATGGGAAATTGCAGTTTGAATCATAAGAAGGTGAAAGACCATGAGGTTCAAAACATTGTTCAAGCTCTGCTGGTGTGTTTTCATACACAAAGTACAATGTGTATTTAGCTGAACTTAGCTCTTTAGTACAGATATACACGGAGCTTAACATCGGAGCATCCTTAACTGCTGCTGCGTCCTCCATCTCTTCCTAAYTCATTCCCAAATGCAATTCTGAACAGGCTGCATGTACCTGACTGCTAAAGCAGAGGATAAAAATCCTAATTTTTTTTCTTTTTTTTTCATGGCATGTGCACTATAAACTATGGTTTGTTCCCGGACACAGAAGTGCTGGTTGTGTGGACACAATCCGACAGAGAGAAAAAAGACTTCCTGAAAACTCTCCGTGAGCTCTTTATCAGGCATCCACCTCCCCCAAATCTGGTTGGGAACACCCAACAGGAGCCAGCCCCAAGCTTTTCAGGACCATTATTTCTCAGCACGCACGAGACAGAACAATAGTGACTGGGCAAAGCTGCCAGGGGAAAATCCATTTATATYTCTGCCTCCCCAGGGTCAGCATCTGTCTCCAGTGTGGTGAGTGAGAAGTCTTGGTGGAGAGAAACAGACCCTGGCAAAGTGTGAATCATCTCTCCCTGGAGTAGACATCAGAAATGTGTTTGATGCTTGTGCTCTGAAATCGCTCATTTCTCTCCAGTGACTGAAAAGGCAAAGTGGAGGAACCAGATCAAAGGAAGAAATCTTCACTTTKGGTGTCTGAATTTAAGGGATGTGGGTACGTCCTGAGCTGTCTGCTCAGGAACACAAGATCTTTTCCAGAGGTTCAGCTCTGAGCCACAATAACGAATGCTGGAAGTGCCAGATGTTGAAAGGGACACGTATCTAATAYAGCCCTTGATATTCCACTCCTAAGGAAGAAAACTAGTTAAAAACAGATATTTGGTTGTATTTTTGCACAATGTACATTTCTACAGTTGTAGAAACAGGAGCCCAAGGAACCCTGCCTTCAGTGACATCATAAAGCCTAATATCTGAGTTTGGAGTTGAATCCCACTCTGGGAGTTTATCTCTTTCCTAGATATCCATACAGAGCTCACAGATAGGAACTATAGGAGACACTAATCTTGTTTGGCAGCAGGATCCCCTGTGGTGTCCATATATCCTGCTCTATCCTGCTTCCCTTTAGACGTTCCATGCTATAATATTCCTGCTGAGGTCACAGCCACTGCCCTGCAGTCACAGAGCAGAGGATTAGAAGCATAATACCAACAACATAAGCACACCTTGCTCTGGAAGCCTTGACCACAGGAGAAAGATCTCAGAACAAAAGAGAAAGTCTCAATATCACRAAATCATAATCAAAGGAGGAAAATCTTAATTTGTTGAAGTTTGTCAGTTTTTGATCTGTGGGAGCCTTTGCATCAATACAGGTAAGACTAAAACTCTTCAGGAGCCTTAAAGCACCTGTTGCTGTATACAAAGAATGAACATGTTTTCCCTAATAATCTTCCATGGACACTTCAGAAAGAGTCTCTGGGCTCTGAAGTCTCCATAAGGCCACAGGCTGAAAACCTCTGACATTGGCAATTGTTTCTGTAACAGTATTGAAAACCAAATTCAAATACCAAGGCAAATAAAGCAAATTAAATTAATGGTGTTTGCATTTCTTCTGTTGCCACTCTTTGCTAAAGTCACTCTGAACATTTCTTTTTTTTCTTTGCTGTAACTCCGAAAGTTTGATATCTAAATTGTGTGAGGGCTGGGCTGGAAAAAAATAATGTAAAGTTGGATATTTCTTGGATATTTTGGCCCACAGGCCAGATTTAATAGAGATTTAGCAGCAGTGTCAGACACATGAGCACTGAAGCCTCCCAAACTGACACCAGCWCTGTGTTGTAGCCCATTTCAATGATGATTTCCTGCAGTATTTTGACYGAATGAGTGTCCCATCCCTTTGATTGAAAACAGCAGAGATACAGCTTCCCTTGCAAGATTATAACTGAAAACAGAACAGGAAAATATTGGAATTATTTTCYCTTTAGGCTTGGCTGAATGAAATTTGCTTAAACCCCAGGTCTCATTTATACACTTTCAAGAACTAGAAATCCTTCTCTTAATTTTTATTGTTCCTTTTTTATTTCCTTTTTTTTCCCAGGCTGCTTGGCTTGCTGATTCCAGGTAATTTTCCTGCTATTCTTAGTGGATTCGTGTCTGTCCCTATTTGATTCTTTACATTGGTTTTGCTGCCCAAATTTGGATTAGAGCTGAAACAAATGCAGTTTAACAGCATGCTTATTTTTAGTCTTATCTTTCAGCTGTATGATCAAAGCCAAACTTTTGACTTCATCTGAAATAAAGCTGTTTATATCTCAGGAAGAGAGAAGGAAGCAGGAGGCAAGATCAGTATGACAAGGAATCCGAGTGAGCCAGGAGTTATTTCAACTCAAAGTTCAGATAAAGGTTTCTCACTGCCAGAAAAGTTTTACAATAACTTTCCACTGGGAAGAGCAGGTGAAAAAAAGAAAAGCCTGCTGAGTTTTAAAAGGAGAGGTGATGAGTTTAGGAGTGGGAGTAACATAATATGAAAATAATGACAATTGCAGGGCTTCTTTCATATTGAGTGAATATGTTTTGCTCTTGATTAATTTGTCCTTGCCTGTTTTTAGTTGCTGGTTTCTTTTGTCCATGGGACTTTTGAAAAAAACCCTGAATTTTTGAGCTAACCAGAGGTCCCTTCATATGCAAGCACTGTATCTATTGTGTTATTCACAAGCAGAATTTCATCCACTTTCGATACGAAAATATTATGAAAATCCACAATTTTACAACATTACACGGGCAAGGCAAATTATGGCAACTAATCCYTCTGTCACTGCTGAGGAGGATCAGRATCTCCCAGGTCAGGTTTCCAGCAGGAATCCAAGAAACTCTGTATTGTGTCCCATCCTGGACCTCACAAGGCAAGAAAGGCGTGGCCAGACTGGAGAGGGTCAAAAGGAGGATCATGAAYATGTTTAAAGGGATGGACAACGGGGTCAGTGAAGAAAGACTGAAGGAATTTCTCCCTGGAGAAGAGAAGGCTCAGTGGGGACCTCATCCCACTATTCCAGTAGTAAAAAGGTGGTTTGGAAGAGGACAAAGGTTCTTTCTTCATACAAGGGGAACTAAGGTGCATGAGGAGAGGGATCATTTTGATATAAGAAAGAAATTTTTTACAGTGAGAAGGGTCATTCATGGGAAGCTCTCCAGAGATGTGGTATAGTTCCCATCAGTGGAGATTTTCAAGGGGTGACCGGACAGGATGTTAGATAACCTTATCTAGGGTCCCTTTCTCAGGAAACGTTGGACCAGAGTCACTCAGGGTCACTCCAGCCTTGGTTGTTGATTCTGTGAACTGCTCTGCACTCCYTTCTGGAAGGAATCTCACACTTGATGATGGAGAGAGTCTAGGGAGAGTCACCTTTGCAAATGCAATCCCAAATTATCAGCACAGGCAGTTCATGACTATTCCTGGCTGYTATTTAGCCCTGCAGTTGCAGGACRTTGTCCTTYAGGTGCAATGAGAGACAGATGCTGAGAAGGAGGAGTCAGACACCAAATAAAGTGTCTAGATTTAACTTCCAAACTGCACCTGTTTTGCATTTTACTCTGGGATCACCTGCCTTCACCTCCAGCCCTCCTCCCACCATTCTAACACCTGTTTTTCCAACACAAATATCGTGGTTTTCTTCAAACCCAAAAATCGGGTATTTTTCCTCTGTGAAATAAAACTTCCCAGAACTAAGCATCTGAATTTCCTCACCAGGGCTCTGAGTCGCAGATATGCTAAAAGTGAAGGTAAAAGGAGGTGACACCACCATGCAGCAATGAAACAAGCCTTGTCCTTTACAACACAGGTCRGAGTTTTCATTTTGGGATGAGAATTGTCCTGCAGTACCAGCACTCCACATTGACAAGTCAATAATCAAACAGTGGTTAGAGACAGTAAATACTCACAAAACCCGCAGCACGGAAAGTTTTTGTACATTTATAAAAGCAAAATAGGAAAATTATACAGGAAATACATTATGGACATGGTAGAAAAAATGGCTCGAGGAGCACTGCACACTTGTTTTTTTTTTTTCTTTTAATTGTGTATCGTTTGTACTAACACAGCCTTTCTAGCTCCAAAATATATTTCACAGTGAAAAATCAAACAAAGCACTGTTACACTCAGTTGATATTTACACACACATAGAAGCAAACTGCCTGTTGGATTCTTCCCTCCTGAAAAAAAAAATGGGAAAACAGCCACTGTGAGGGGTGGCCGTGCCTGGCCAGCACCTGCAGCTTACATTCAACAGGGAGAGGTCTGGAGAGCTCAGTTGTGCCATGGCACCACAGYCTGGTTTCCATAACTATGCACACCTCAAGGGGGACCTTTCCAACAACACTGGGAAAGTTCCAGTGGCTAAGGAAAAGCCACATCTGCAAGAGCATCCATACTTTCACCCAGATAAATAAAATCATAATAGAAGGGGGTGGTTTTTTTGTATAATATATTTTGTATATGTCRAAAGATCCCATTTCTTCTGGTAAATTCAGCGCTGGTGAACAGAACCCAAAGACTTCGATTTTTCTACTGAGCAAGGAACTCAATGTCTGCAACAGTAGAAATTTCCCTTCCACTGCTCTCCAACTTTTCTTGGTCCTGACCATTGGCTCGAGGAATTAAGGGGCGAGTCCAAGTTTTCAGGACTATTCCATCCTCGGACTCTCTAGCTGGGACCACCAAAAATTAATGGTAATAATAATAATGTGCTGTGGCCAAATCCCAATTCAGGGTGAAGTGGGTTTATTCCAACAATAAGAAGTTTTCTGTACTAATTTTAATTTAGCTGAGGACCTGGTCTTCAGTGTGCAGGGTTGGAGGGTGGTTTTGGTGATGTGGACATTYGCCCACAAGGCACTGGACTGAGATCCACCAACTCAAATTGCAGAGCACTGTAGGACGGCCAGGAAAACAACACAACCCAGAAGTAAGCTCAGGAAAAGCTTCAACAACAACAACAAAATTAAGATTAAAGATCCAAACACCTTCTTTCTCTGGGCTGAAACAAGGCAAAAAGTCTCCAGCTGGAGGCAGTTATTTGACAGCTTTTTCTCAAAAATTCTGATTTATTAATGCTTGAAAACTGGCTTCTAGCCATTYATGCCAAAAAGAGCTTTTGATTTTTTTTTAAATAATACACTTACAGTATTGTCAATATAATCCTTGTGAAATCCCAGACTACAGAAAATTGTCCAAGTATGAATTTACCTGATAAATCTGCCTTTCCCCAGCTCTTTCTGGCCTGCAAAGGGCATGGTTCCTCGGGAAACTTTCTAAAATAGCTTTTAGAAGCATCTAAATAGAGAGAAAAGGCCAATCTATCAGTTAAAAATACTTCAGTGACTTTTTCAGAGAGTCAGGAAGAGGGGCACAAATTCTGCTCTYGGAGCAGCAAATGAGTGCTGTAGACTTGGGAAAAAAAAAGGTGCCTGGATCATATGAATCCCACTTACGAACCTGGGGTAAAATGGAAGTGGTTTAAGGTGTTTTGCTGGTCCTCTGTGCCAGGGTAGATTTCACATGACAGGGCTGTCACCATCTCGTAAGAGCACGATCCTGCACCAATACGACTTCAATCAACATTTCTGTCTGTTTTGCATTATATTTACATTCATTTAGATGGCTACAGCCAATAGCAGATTATTTCCCATAAAGGACTATATAAGTGTTAAGTATTATTATAATTAATATTTCTTTCACAACTTTCTGAGACCTTTTTTTYCCTCCTTTTAAAAATAAGTAAACTAGGATTACTTTTAAAAATCTTTGCTTAAAATGACATCAAAACTCTTCTCTTTTTTTCACTTAAACTAACAAAAACCAGTGAAACTAAAAGCTCACACTCAGCTGACACTAAAATTCCAAGTATTTCACTTTTTTCTTTTTTTTTTTAGTTTATGATCTTGTCAACTAACRCCGAAGAACGAAGCCTGAATTTTGAATTTCCTGGTTACCGTTAGTTTCAGTTTGAAACTTCACATTTCAAATGTCATTTTCATCCATGTTTTTAATATATGCACACACATACACACACACATATATATATATATTTTTGATATATATATATCTCAGTTCATAAATCCAAGGTGAAGGGAGCGCTGGGACGGCCCTCGAAGCCTTTATGCTCTGTGTAAAGACTCTTCAGAATTGACATCATCGACACTGGACTGAAGTAGATTCGTAGCAGTCGTGGCTTTAACTACAAGGCAAAGGTTGAAAGAACATTCGAGTTCCTCTCAAAGAAAAGCAGTAAGACCATTGGTGCTCGAACAAACGGAATATCCAAGGAGAGAGACAACTGCCAGGTGTGGGAAGTCATCCAAAGTCTGTATCCTTTCCTTCCACGCCATTTTYTTTTTTTACCTTCCAGGTCCTTCTCGTGCCTCTTGCTCTGGCCGGGAAAAGTCAACACTCAGAAGTCAACCGGGTTGCAAAGGCACCGCTCCGTGTGTGACAGCACAGCCCCGAACCACCAATGCCACGTCTGGCCACCGATGCAGAGGGTCCAAGGCCATCTGGAGGGAAAGGCCACCCTGGAACTGACTTTTGCTCTTCAGGTGGGAGGGAAGGGACAGTTATTCTTGTTATTCAAAGAGTCCGAAGGAGCAATCTATCAATCAATGCCAAAAATAGAGCTATATCTCAACTGCATGGCCCTTTTAGAAAATTCACAGCTTAGCTAGAACAGAAAGCATTCCTGGAAGTGTCCCTGGGTACGGAAAAGCACAGCGGATCCCATTGCTCTCGCCTGAAGTTCCTGCACGGACGTGCAGATTCACGTTGGCACAGCTGTTCCTTTAAGTCCATTGGGAATGTCTGGCTAAATCCAGCCATGAACTTAACTTTCTGGAGATCTTCCTGGGTCAGCTGGATTGGTCAACCCAAGCGTGTTAGCTCCACCCTAAGACTCAAAAGAGAAACACTGCAGAAATGCACGTGCCGAAGGACAGGGACAGGCTAAGGACACATTCGACCAGGGGAAAAAAAGAAAYAGGCAAATCCAACCCAAAATGGAAACCAAGTCGGAGAATGACGAGGATCAYGTCCATTCACAGACTAGGATCGGTTTGGCAACCAAGGATCACAACTGCACAGCAATCACTTGTTACTCGGGACGGACAACGGATTACTCGGATTACTCGCAGATGCTCTGAGATGGGAATAGTTGAGTGGGTGGGTTCGGCCTCTTGTTTGTCTTTTAAACATTCTCCATTAATGGCCTTGAGTACAGCTGGGTATTTACAGTGACTGGTAAAAAGAGATATTTACACATTCCCTTTGCTTTTGCACCTCGGGAGAGGGGAGGAGAGGAGAGGAGAGGAGAGGAGAGGAGAGGAG
>JACAXG010000010.1:1664649-1964154 GCA_018881555.1 Amblyornis subalaris
AGAGACCTGCACCACCACCAAAACTATTATTTCATTTTTTTCTTTTTCACGGGATGGTTTTTGGTTTGCTCGTCGGTTGCTTTGCTCTCCTCAGCTGCTCATGTCGCCAGGTTCTCCGCATTTATGCTGGACATCCGAATCTGAGAGCTGCTCTTGCTCAGAATGGAGAGTTGTGTCCCCCCGTTCACTCCGCTGCTCGCTAGAGAAGGATGGCGATGTTTGAAATCCACAGCAAAATACCGGTTGACTTTCCAGCTCCTCCATTTTCTCTTTATTTCTGATTGCACCTTTAGGGAGAAACTTCAAAAGGTCATTTTTTATGTACTTAGCCGCCCGAGGACATGCTGACAGATTATCAAGATTAGAAAAAACCCCACAATTCGACAGAGCTATTTTTGAGGCTATTGTTAAACTCCTTTCAGCAAAAAACTGAAGTGACTTTTCCAYGGCTGAAAGAGGCCCAGGCGTGTAGTGGGAACTACAGCCCAGCCCAGGTTCTGAGTCTGTCTTCAGATAATTTAGAAGCAGCCCAGAGGCGCGTGGAAGACGTGGTCAGCACAAACTGGAGGAAAAAATATCCTGTTTTCATCAAAGGCCAGTACCAATGACATAATAAGGAGCCAAAAAAACCATCAACCAAAAAATCTTGGGTTGAAACACCCTGTCCACACAGGCAGCTTCTCTCACCTGCCATTAATGGATGAGTATTTACTGCAAACTTTTCCCTCCGTTCAGATCCCCTCAAAGCAGACACTAGCTCTGGGATCAACATCCCAGTTTTTCCACCTCTAACACCCTCCTTTTCCCGAGAGTGTTTTTATGGGCATAAATCACCAAGAGTAAAATCCATGKTCAGGAGTTCAATTAGGAAATGAGAAAATAATTCCACAACTTTTCTACTTTTCACCCATTACCAATCTCCTGGCAACACTGCTAGGTGTGCACGTGTGTATATATAGAGAAGGTAGTAAAGATTGAATATAAGAGAGATCACAGTAGCTGAGACCAACATTTATTTGGTCTATTACTCATTCCTGTATCATATTTCTGAATTAAATACTGTAAGAACAAGGAAATATGTAGAGATATTTTCCCAATGTATTTTCCCAGTCTCCAATGAGCTGTTGTGTCAAAGATGTTCTTCTTGTCTTTAGCAGTCATTGCTAGATTTTCCTGGACTAGTGGAGTTGTCAAAATGGACCAGCATAACMCAAAATGCTAAACAAGGGCTTCAACCGTATAGACAAAAACTACAGGGAGGAAAAATCCAACTGGAAAACTTACATTCTCCTCCTAGGACCTCCRAAKTCCTATTTTGGTTAAAGTATAGATMTTTATAGATTAGGTAGAGCATGGAGTTAATTTTACCTCTGYGAAAAGAGAATAGTGTCTGCATGGGGAACAGTGGGATATTCCAAAGGTGAACCCTTTCTTGCTGTAGGAAATTTCATGGAGGCACAAGACACTCTCTAATCACCATTCTCTGATATCTTGAGAGGTAAAATGGCTTTAATTAACCCAGTTTTGTTGGTTTGGTTAAGAACCACCCCACACTCCTTCCAAGGGGCTTCAGGAGATCTGACACACTGTGCCTGTTACCTTGGAAGGTGCATATCTTTAGACAAGACCTTTTTGGCTGTTCTTTTAGCACCCAATAAAGGGGTAATAGAGGAAACAGCAGCTGCAGGTRGGAGAGGTGGATATCCTGTAATGCCAGCTGGTGAGGTAGGAATGCAGCCAGGAATTCCAGCAAGGCATGATCCAGATCTCACCTTCTGAGCTACTTTTGACTGAGCTATGAATAATAACTTAGTAGCCTGCTGGGTCCTTTAAAAGTCACCTTGACTAAGCCCATGAGCAAACATGACCTGTAAGTTTGTTTGGCGAGCCTGGAGATTGTTCTGGTTATCTGAGAAGGAATCACTTGGGAAAAGGAGTTTGGGACTTTTTGTACCATAGCTCAGGCTGTACATGGAGAAGCACAGAACACCTACKGCACTCAGCCCCCTTGAAAGGAAGAAAAGAAGGTGGTTTTGGGAAAAGACTCCAACTGCTGGACTGCACAAGGGATGTGTATCAGTGGGGGAGAGAATGGATGAACTCTAGGTGTTCGTCTTAAGGCTACCTGGAGGAGGGAACCTTTCCCCATCAATTCAGCAAACAATTACCTCAGGTATTCAGTYAGATGAGCAAAGGCAGGGAAATGCAGATTGGAACAGGCGAAGCAGAAAAAATCCACAGATGTGGGAAACTGAATCCAGCAGCAGCAGCAACAGCTGCCATGTGCTGAGAGGAGTGTGAGGCCTGGGTGTCTGAGGGGATCTCGGGGTGTCTGACACCCTCGGGCTGTGTGTGTAGGGATGGAAGGTGGCAGGGCTCAGGAGGGACGCTGGCAGCAGTTGGGTGGTGCCAGCAAGAGAGGCCAAGGACACACAAAAACCTGGACTTCAGGGAAGGGTTTGACACTGTTTTCCCAGCCTTCTCCTAGGAAACCTGGCAAGATAGGGAGTCATGGGTGATCTGCAAGATGGGAAGGAGATCACACTCAGAGGGTRGTGAATGACGTCTTTTACTCAGGCTGGCACCTTATCACTAATGGGGTCATCCAAGTATTGATATGGGACCCCACACTGTTCAACACAGAGCATAGAATGGTTTGGGTTGGAAGAGACCTTAAACATCATCTCGTTCCACCCCTTGCCATGGGCAGGGACACCTCCCACTATCTCATGTTGGTCCAAGCCCCGTCCAGCCTGGCCTTGGACACTTCCAGGGATGGGGCAGCCACATCTTCCCTGGGAAATCTGTGCCAGGGCCTCACCATCTTCATAACAACCTCAGTGCTGGGACTGAAAGCAGCCTCACCAGTCTGGCTGCTGACACCAAACTGGGTGGTGACGTGGACATGTCAGAAGGAAGAGTCACCTTTTGGAGAGAAGTGAACAGGCTGGGAGAGTGGGCTGGCAAGAGCAGGGCAAAGTTTAACAGAACCAGTGCAAAATTCTGCACCTGGGGTGACATTGCAAAAGAGACCAGTACAGACCCTACTCCTGTTAAGGAGCCTTAATCTGAGCTGTCATCTCTGGTAAGGCCAATGTTTTGGTTTAATAAAGATGTCACACATCCTCTTTTTTTTTTTTTTTTTTTCTGAGAATTGTGAGATTCAGCCTAAGATATCAAGGATTATGGTAGATGATGAGTTAGAATGGACAGTTAGAACAGCAGTTACTCCCACAAGAAAATGGGATGTGGATGGTGGGTGAGGGACATTAAATACTAAAAGTCTTACCTCCCCATTCAAGAAGCAGTAGAGAACAGCAACAACAAAACCCTAGGGAAATGGCAGGGAAAAAACATAATGTAATTTAAATCCTGAAAGAATGACAGAAAATAGCTGGAGTTAAAAGAAAACGAGCGAACAAACAAAACTAAAATCCTGGTATACAAAACACACACATAAATGAACAAATACACACTCTGAGAGCTGTGCATGCAACRCAGTAATAAAGAACAGAGATTTGGTTCTAAGGAACACAGAAGCCAGTGTATAATCACCTGGAAGGACCCCAGTCCCAACTCAAACACCAGCCTCTCCCGCTTACTGACATTCTCAGGAGAAAAGGCAAACACCGTGTAGTGAATTCCAAACAAGGGGATCAGCAGCAGAGTGGAGCGAGCCAGCCTCCTGTTACAATAACAGAGGGAAATCACTTTAATGCAGCCTTGCCATAAACAACCTGTGCTTTAATTAAAGAAGAAAACACAGAAAATGTTTTCGCTGACTGACTTTTGGGAAATACATACACTGCATAATTATACAAACAAATATACAACATTCCCGCTCGTTCCCAAAGACTGATTGCACACACACTGCAGTTTGCTCCCCCTTCTTCCCACTGCTACGGTAATGGCACATTAATAATGCTTAACGCTCTGCGCTGCTATTTTAATTTGCATTATTATAAGTGGGAATTTTTTTCCTACCAAGCCAAAAAATGAGGAGGGSGATCTTGCTAAGGGATTCAGACTGCTACCATAGTGCAATTACAAACCTCTCACCCAATCGCTTAATCCCAGTGGAGTGTTTGAAATCACTTTTTTTTTGTTGATTGTGTGTGTGTGTGTGTGAATACATTTCTGCACAGCAAAAGAAATTCTGAAACAACCACACAAATAAAGCCAAAAAACCAACAGCCATACAAATAAAGCTAAAACCCCCTGCATGTTCTTGTCCTTGTACTCGTGGCTATTCCTCAAGGTCTTGATTTTGGTCTTATTTACACTGGTGGAACCCTAAGTGCAATTCCACTGTTTAACTGCTTTCCATTGCTTCAGAATAAGGAGATTTCAGAGGGAAATCAAGCTCAGCAGATGTAAACCAAAGGACTAGAAATGAATGTGTTTTCATGTGAACACTTAACTGGTGAAATTCCCCCAGAACAGGGTCCAGCCAAGACTCGTGCATGTTTTGGTTGGTGTCATTTGCTGACTGAGCAGCAAAAAAAAAGATCAAAAAGAAAGAAAATGGTGATCTGAAGATTAGCAAGTGTTTTATTAAAAACAGAGTGACCTAAAGTAATCTCCAGGACATTTTCAGAGGGGAAGAATATCATTGAGTACACTCAGGTGAGTGAAGAAGGCAGATGGAGGACAAAGGAAGGTAAAAAGCCATAAAGATTTTTCAAAGAGCTGCCTGGTTTTTAACATTTAAGTGTCCACTCTGCTTCTATCTATATGGTACATTGCAAGACAGATTTGATCTTGCTAACACATGCTCAACAATGACCCCAAGTGATGTGTTTGTTTTGCCAGCAGTGAAGACTTAATTAATACATCAACTCCAAGAATTCTGTGAGCATGGGAATCTCCAGTACTGAACCGGAAATGGGACATCAGTGCAGAGCTGGTGTCTCCCAGTCAGACTTTGGGCCCTAATGGGGATAAATTCATCACAAGTCTTGCCTTGAGACTGCACTAAACACACATGAGTCCTAAATCTGATGGACACCACACCTCGAGTCTTGGTGAAAGACCCCACAAAGCAGAGAACAGCTCCTGTGAGTTATAAATTTAGACATTGGGAAAAGCTTTTCCATAGCAGAGGAACAACCTCAGAAGAGGTTGATGAAGAGCATAAAGAGTGTCYAGCTTTGATAATCTCTAGTAAAAGAATTCCATACAGGAGTAAGCCAGTGTAAAAGAGCTTTTGGGGTCCCTTCTAGTCCTCTTTCTCTATGGACATGTAATCAGGTTAATGAAAAGGAACAGAAACATTGAGGAAAAGATTAAAGAATAGTGCTATGTCTATAAACAAAAAAGGATRTAAAGGAAGTAAAGAATCTAAGTGTCTCACACCAGTCATGGAATTTAGAAAAAATCAAAATAAAGGTAGTAAACTGGACAAAGAATTATCATCTCTTAAAAACTTCTATCATCTATATTCAGAATTAATGCCAACAACAACAAAAGGATAGATGTTGTTTTGATCTAAAAGTCAGAATAGCATTGTCTATTAATATGTTCTGCCTCACAGCACTCATAGGAGATTAATTTAGGGAAAGATGCAGAGGAAGTCTTTTTCTATTGTCAGTTTTCTGGCGTTAATTATRCCTGATTAATCACWCAATTAGTTTGTAGGATCTCGAAATATTATGCCACCATCAACTTGTTCGAGATGTTGTCTCCAATATTGTCATAAAAGTGGGGAAGACAACGCATTGAATAACACATTCTGAAGTTTGTAGGTTATTAATATCTATTAAGAGGAAAAGAAGATTTTAATGATAAGAAAAAATTGAGAGAGACTAATGCCTGTATGGATGATGATGAATTGCCTCTTTTTCAAGAACATAGAGAAGAAAGAGGACTTAAATGAATGAAAATGTTAAAGAATACAGTAGAATTCTCAGGAGTGTAACAGCCAAAGACATTCCTCCTCTTTTCTTCCTCAATTCTTTCAGACAGGCAAGAAACTTGGGGGATGAATCTAAAAGTTCTGAGGATAATAAACGTTCAACTGGCTGTTTAGAAGATAACRTTCTCCAAAAGGTTTAGCAAAAGCCTTGTTCATTTTCCAACGGGGAGAAGAAAGTCTTAAGGCTACTTAAAAAAAAATCAACTTGCATTTCAGCTTTTCTTGAAGCTGACGTTCTCTTTTCCAGCTGTTATTTTCCTTAAAAACACCTTATATATTAAGACTTTCTCCAGTAGCATGGCTATGAATGTGGACTTTTCACGAAGTGTTAGTACAAACAGACACAGATAATGATGTCCTCTGTTTTCCCTCACTCCTCTACTGAATTATGAAATGAGAACTTTATGGTAAAATAAATGCAAAGCAGGAAGGTTATTTGGTTTTGACCAGTTCTTGAAGGAATCATGCTTTTATTTTTTCACTTCACATCCACACTTATTAAGGAGGCTGTTGAAGTGTCTATGGATATCACATAGGACAAAACTGGGAATGCATTGGAAATGAAAATACACATCACCTTGCATTGCTGAGTAGAATTTCCAGTTATTTCTACCGAATATTCCAGTGTGTTCCCATATTGCATTTTAGAACAGATTACTAGAAGACTAGTTAATGCTGTGATCTAAGCAAGCACACTAACTCTTCAACAGATGGAAAAAATAATAATATTTTGAGCTACTGTGCAATAAGGAACAAAGACCAATGGGTTCTAAATGGTCTAAATGGGTTCTTCTGGCTTCTGTGAGAGGGATGTAACAAAGACATCTCTCCAGATTCAGAACCTGCTGAGCTGGATGTGTGATGATGCCATTTGGCATGAACGAAGGACACCACCAAAAAACATGTGTCCTCTGTCCTCTGCATCTGGGGACCTGAAGCTCCAGAAGGAATTGTGCGAAGAAATTTGGGGTTATCATTCTGTTTTCTGTCTCTGATAGAGAGGTGGAAGTGGTAATTTAGAGGCTCCTCTCCCACCAGTTCCAGGATCTCCAGTGCACTGAAGATGTGTTTTGTGCCACTTCTACTGGGACTGTTGGACTAATTGCAAAGTTGTGTAGCTCAAAAAAGCCATTGCAACTCACAYAAGATCTCACCACTCAGCCTTTTGGAGGGAAAAGATCGCAAACTGTCAAAAGAAGCAAAAGATCTTTGGAGGAAGATTATGTTGTTGTTTTGCCATTTAGACCTTCCTCTTTAAAGTAAGAGAATTTTTCAGTTTAAAAGCTGAGTCTTAAATGAATTATTTTGATCAAATATAAATCTTTGCAATGARGACATCAAGGTCTGTAGTCCTGTAAAGCAACATTTGCCTCACCAAGGTTTGGCCATAYRTAAYGTAGATATTGATAATGAAATAATTAAAATAATGTCTCTCAAGGCASAGAAAAATGCACTTCTAAGGCACAGTTCTTGTGTGCTACAGATGTCTCTTTAACAAGAGGTGACTCCTGTTGTAAACCCCATGGGTACTGAGTACATCTATTAATGTATGTATTGATTAACTTAGTGCTGTGCCATRTCTGCAATGATGGCATCTATTTTTAGTTGAATTAAATCCACAYTTACATTCCCTTTATTGTCTAAGAAGAGTAAGAAGCACTGATACTCTCAGACRAGTCATCTGCCCCTAAGGAAGTTCTTATCACACCCTAAATCTGTCCAATGACCTCAAAGGGAATCTGGACTGAGTTTGTCATAGAAATTGCTGCCCTTTAGACTTGTGAAGTTTAGATTAGAGGAATCCAATTTCTTTGGCCAAGGGTACATATTCATCACCTCGGTGATAAGTTTGTGCAAAAAATAATCGTGACAATATTTCAAACTGAAGGTTAAAGAGCAAACCATGAAGATACAGGATGTCATTAGTAATGAAATGTTTGACACAGATCACGTTCAATAAACTGAAGTACTATTTTATCACAGGATGCTAAACATCGTTAACATGATTTTCAGGAACCTCAGCAATCTCCCTGACAGGGACATGTCTTTTCCAAAAGCTTAATTAGGGCCGTAGGATCACTGCCAAGAGAGCTGAGGTAACACCAAAACACAGAAAATGATTCCAGGTTTTAATTTTCCCATGCATAAACCACATCTTCAGACCAAGAACTTGAAAAACAGGGAAGCTTACCGAGACTTTCATACTTTAACACACAAAAAAATAGGTTTAAATACCTCCTGTTTAGACTGAACTCTTCTTGCCCTTGACTAGGTAGAGGATTTCACCTTAGAGAGTTATCAGTCTCCCATCTTTCTGAAACTCTGCATTTAATGTCAAATTTGTTTCTCTGCAAAGGCCCAATATGACATCTGTGCTGCATCAGAATATCTAAGCAGTGCCTTCATATTTCAAACTATCTCCACCTAAATGTAATTCCTAGTTTTACCTAACTGTTCTTATTCTCCAGCTGCTCTCAGTGTAAAAGATGGACYTGCTGACTGTTCTATCCTCTATTCCTATCTGCTTTTGCACAGTGTCAATCTGTTGACTGACTATTTTTGAGCATCTTCCTTGGTCTATTTCTTAAATACCTTGATGAGATGTAAAATCACAGAGAAAATCCACTTTCACCTTTTTTTTCTAGCTGAAAAACATAACTAAATATGCAGTTAAGTTACAAACCAATCTTTTTTCCTTGATGGTGTCAGAGATAACTACTAAATATTYTTTAGGAAAATCCTGGAGTGTTGGATCTGTGTGTCAGGACATCTCAAGCATATTTGAGAATAAATATCTGAAAGGTGCACCTCATCTAAACAAGATGAGATGAGGATCTTGGAGCTCTTTTCCAACCTTAATGATTCTATGAATCTGTGAAAACCTGTGGGCTTCCTGTACGAGGAACAAGGAGTGAGGTGGATTATGAGGAAGAAATTAATTCAATCCCTTGGCTGAATGGCATTTATCCACTTTTCTGGGTGCCTCATTCTCCATAGGTATTTGACAATGTCAGACTGAACTTGATGATCCTGGAGGTCTTTTCCAACCTTAATGATTCTACAATTCTGTAATTTCTGGTAGACAAAATCTATCTTGATATTAGGTTAACTTTAGCCTTTCCGCACCCCTGGGTGTTTATAAACATAACTTTACTCAATTCAATGGACAAAGATGTTTTATACCCACTGAGGGTCTGATTGAGCCAATCTCACTCTGTTTTCCTAACAAACCTTCAGGTGAAATGTTTACTCTCAGTATGAAGGCGCTCACCTCTTTGCTGTACAATAAAGAGCAGCTATTAATTCTACACAGACACTACCCAAAACCATAAACAGCATCAGCCATAATTACAAAAAAAAAAAAAAAAAAAAAAATTAAAAAATCACTAAACGACCTTAAAACCCTTGATCGTGGCGCACCAGCAAAAGCACAGAACAAGAACAAAAAAAAACTCTACATGCAACAAGAACTAAATGAACGCTCTGCCCTCTGGCCACTACCCCTCTGCTCTCATCCATTCATTTAACTGCACCATGCGTCACACAAACACAGGAATGTCACGGGGTTGCGTACACTTACAGGGTAATGGTTGATAGTTCTGACATCTTGCAAGAGTGCTGGTTAGCCCTCTTAGGCTTACAGTAGCATTTCTGAACGCAGCTGCTAAATATGACAAGATTAGCATTTTTTTCAGCATATCGTGAACAGGCCAAGGTAGGTCACTTTCAACACATTTCATGAGACACGCCACAGAGATGGAAAGCGGACACRACAGGATGGAGTCACGGCACAAACCAGCTGCTCGACTGAAGCGGAAATAATGAAGAAAAGAAACCAAATTAAAACACGCCGGCTGCTGCTGGCCACGGGGATGTGTTGATCCACGGACAAACCAAAAGCTGGACGACCTGAGGGCGGGCGGGCAGCGCTACGGATCCCAAGTACACACGACCTTGGCACTCCGGTCTCGTACAGAGGGTGACAGAACGATAGATCACATGAGAGCTGACTGCATGCTCGTGGAGAACAATCAGAGGGTGACATAAACTCGTAGGATGGAGATCAATATCTAAGACGAAGTCGGATCAGATGTTCCTCATTTTCGTGTGCAGTGTGGATCCCTCGTTTTTAGCAAAGGGCGCTAATAAGGACACCAAAGCACTTTTTCACCCRGCTTTCTTGGTGATGGGCAGGGAGTTCAGTACCGGATCTCCATGTCTGGCTGGTCATTTTGGAGGTACCACTAATTTTTTGTCACACACACTAAGATAGTGTGGTCATAAAAGCAGCGGGCTCATACAGTGTGGACCAGGACCTTGATCCCTACATGGTGGATTCTAGGAAGAGCTGCTACAGGCAACAGAATAGTTTCATTTACAACCAGCCTGAAAGAGGCTAATTCAAATCAGTCACCAASAAGGATAATCTGAAACCTGGGAAAGCATATGGAGGGATCCTCATGCGTAAGAGGTTTTATATCTGTTACAATGGGCTGAAAAACTTGAGAATTGAAAATAGCGATTTCGTGTYGACTTTCAAGGGGAGATTTTTTGTCTTGTTTTCAACACGTGGTTGTTTTGGTGGGATTCACCTCAGGAAAGGTTGGATGTTTACAGTATAATTGTCTAAGCAAACTGGACATCCTTGGTCCCTTGAGAATCGTCAGAATAAGTAGTTGAGAGAGAAATACTCATTTCTTGGCCAGGGTACATCTGACCTATTTTAGATTTCCACTTTAGGATGGGATGAACAGCACACCAAACACCACTGAGCACCCTGACTAAATCTACATTAACATAAAGGATAATATGTTGATTTTTAAAGCAGTTGCCTTCAAGGCAAATATCTGAGTTTGTTCAAACAAACCAAGCTCTGTTTCTGTTGCACAGTCTAAGAGTTGTGTTCACAACTCATGGAACTTATAAGCTGAAGAGTAAACCAGGATAAATTGAAGGCATGTTAAATTTCTCCCCACTTTTAACTCCTTTAAATCGATCCTCATTATTAGAGTTTTGTTTTGTTTCCTTTTGGGTAGTCAAAGCCTGAAAACTGTGTTGTTATTAAATATTATAGTTTAAGAGCTGGAAAGAACGTATAATTGTGGCATGCACACATCCAGCAAATCCAAATAGCAATAGTGTTTCAGCTTGTAAAATGAATTTTGTTACTTGGATGTCGCTAAGGAAGTGAATATGAAAATGACTGTTCCTTTTACAGAATAATTTCCTTGCTACATTTTTGCACCACCTCTGTTTTTCACAGAGCTGAGTTGGGCATTAATTATCAGCTAAGATTGAACAAAAATGATGAAGGAGGTTTTAGACATTGTTCCTTTTTACTATCATTGAGGCTTTCAGAAGTGACCATGGATTTCAGTGTCACTCATATTTCTGATCCCTTGATCTGAAACACAATTCTCACACCAATTTTTACCACAAGAGGGCTGCTCAGCCTGTGTTGAAAAGAAGCCCTTACGAAGACACATTAAGGTACAGAACCTATGAAAATGAAACATCTAAAAATCAATAATCACTTTGAAAACTCTCGGCCATCGGCTGTTGTAGGAGGTTTGTTCTTTAACAATAAACTCAATGTTGCCATGGCAATCTAGAAATAAATTCCCATCCCTGTTTTCTTTACTTCTTATGCCCTGTTTTATTTGGCAGGGATTGATTTTTTAATAGGTTTTCCTATTGAATAGACCTAATGTGACAGCACGTGGTATTTAGTAGAATTATGGAAAAGAACAACTTGATTTTGAAAATATCCAAGAATTTAGTGCTGCTCTCCATCGAAGGAGGGAACATTTATGTACRTTTTGTGATGGAAACGTTGCTAGCACTTCTTAGGAAAACATTAATATTTTTGTGCKGTTAGCACTTTTTTTCTGCCATTTCTAATTTAGATAGAGTAATTTCTCTGATGTTAGATGGTGTAACGTGTCCCAAACATTTAGAGTACAGAATTTACAGAAGGTTTCTTTCCTTTCTCCCTCCCCTTTTCTTTTTTAAGCTTTATTTATTTATCTATCCATTTATTTATTATCAAAGTAGAGACACTGGCAGGAGGAAAGGGAGAAAGAGAGAAGAGACAGAGGAGGCAGGAACYAGAAAAAAAACCATGAAGGATATAAAAGTAGACAAATATAAGAAAATGCATAGAAATGAGATCACGGATATGAAAACACTCCACGAATCAGGGCAGGATCCTCAGAGCTCTGTAGGCACACGGAGAATGGGATTGGTCACATCTGACTCTACGTGTCAAAGACAGATTTTGAACYGAACTACCACCTTTAACTCACTCAGTCATGGAAAGAACAGGGACTCCCAGGCTGAGCTGCCCTGTGTGCCAGAGGCRTCTGAGGCACACGGGCTGCCGTGTCTGACGGAGGTGCCCTGCTCTCCCCGGGTGACCAGAGACGACGACTGGACCGCTCAGGTTAAATACGAGACTTTAGACAGCTAAAGGCAAACGAGCTGAGCCTCACCGCAAGTGTCCTGGGCAGGGACTGCAGCTGCATCTGGGAGGAAGAGGGAGGGTGCTAGGGTGGAAGGGGAAAGAAAAAGTTAAACGTGCCCGGGGTGAAATGAGTGATGCATGATGTGGCTCAAGGCCACCTTATCAGACCGAACACCTCGRCGTCTGGCGAGTCAATGCGAATGAGAGAGAACACAAATTGGAGGCAAAAGGAGTTGCAAATTCAGTTCTAAAGGCTTTGTAGGTGTCTCAGAGGTGTGTAAGAGAGGTAAAAATGAGCATGCTGATCCAGGGGAAGGAGGTTATGATGCATTATCCAGGCCAAGTTTATCCATAATAACAATGAGGGTTCAGATTTTAGGTCTCTACCAACACGCAGGGAATGGTGGAATTTGTGCCTTGTCTCTGAATATGCTGAAGGGGAATCCTTGGGGAAACGCAATCAAGGTAGGACTTGATTCATGCAAATTAAAACTGGGCCTCATTAAGGATCTTTGTGCACCCTGCTCRAGGAATTCTGTGTAACCTCACCATGAGTAGAATGGGCAACTGTGTAGTAGTAGGAGAAGGAATGTAGAAACAAATCAATGAAATAAAGTCTTGAAAATACAGTAAAAAGTTAACCAAAGTGGAAGTAGAGAGATTGTATGGGAGAGAGAGGAGAAAGCTGATAGATCCATAYAATATATTATTTATGCCATACACCCACTTCCCCTTAGCTGATACCGCTCTAGGTTGGGGGACTTCCTCTCCTTGCTGCTCAGTAGCTGAGGATTTCCTGAAGCTCCACATGTTTCCAGGCCAAAACACCAACTACATGTACAACCCCCCTGGCCTTACAGATCAGATGGAAACAGTTTGGAAAACCGAACTTATTCTGTGAGCACCAAACAGACTCTACAATTCCACCCCACTGCAGCGGCCGCAGGTCTGATCCCCTGTKTGCAGCTGGAGTCGTGCACCCCTCTCATCCAGACACAGAATAAGCACAGGATCTTCCCAGAAAAGCTGTCTTTTAGTTCCATCTCCTCTAATTTTTAAAGTTAACACTATGTGTGCCTTTTTCCCTGTCACTCCATGCCAGCTTGGCAGCCAGTGGTGAGAAACAGACCATAAAGYGGGATTTACCTGACCTATTTAAACTTGTGGTTTAAAACGAAACAAGCTGTACTAAGGATTTTGTTCTCTGGACTGGGTAAGTCTCTACTGACCATGGAAGCAGCCCAGCATGATTGTCTTATTAAACCAGGTAGATCCCGTGCTGTCTTGCTAAAAGTACAACCACTGTTGTGCTCCTCATGAAAAAAAAATAAAAGGAAATTCAGTTTCTCTGGCCTTTAATTGAAAAAAAATCCCAAATTCTTAGTCTTGTTACCTAGAGCTCTACTTTTCCCTTCTAACACCAACAAAATGAGAGGCTGAAGCTAAATTACTGCTTGCAGTTTMATGCAGTGGCTAAAAACGAATGCTTAACAAATATTAATTTGGACTGGTACTTTTTGTCCAGTAAATCTGACCTTCGAGCAGATCTGAGGCTTGAAGGTGAAACAGAATGGTCAAAGAGAGTGAAAATSACTGTTCATTCTTGGCTTTTCTAAMCTCTACAGASTGGACATAAAAGGATGGAGAGMACCACTGCTATACTTGGAGATAAATAATGAAGAGATTAAGCTTAATATTTGCCTGTGCTCTAGAGAAGAAAGCTGGTAGCAAAGGGCAGAATATTTCCAACAAAAACAGCCTTTAMATGAGCTGTAGCTTCCAGGTTACATGTCCTGATCCTTCCTCTGTATTAACTCTGGAGCTCCAGCTTTACCAAGCTGGGTTATTCCCACTGACTCCAGAGCACAAATACAAGTCATGCACTATGGAATAATTCCGRTGGAGGTGCAGTAACATAACTGTAGTGTAGCAGACAATAGAATGTTTAATGAGAAAAAATCTACCGTGCCAAATGAGAGTCTTAAATGGTTTTGAATATTTTACTGTTTCAAATGAAGAATGTGCATATCCAAATCCAGGCATAAATACCTGAGAATGTGATTTAGCTCATTGTCCTCAAAAGAAACCAAATGAGCAAAGCCCACAGAGTGTTTSTTGTCACAGTCTGGCACAAGAAGTGGATTTTCAAGCATTACAGACAGGTTTTGGTCCTGTCAGCTGGCAGAGCTCAGCGTAACTACACTGGGTTTATGTAATTTGCAGCTCTGAAGCTTCAGTTGCACAGTTTTGACTCRCTTGCCTTACATATCATACAATATCCCTGCAGACAATAATCCCAGTTACAACCCATCTCTAGAACTCTCCTTAATGAAAAAATAGAGAACTGTCTTTGCTGAAAAAAGCCTGGGCTTGTAGGCATTTCACCAGCTGAGCAACTCCAGTGTTTTCGCCAGAAATATAAAGAGGAATTACAGTTTGKAAATCTCTCAATAATGATACAGGTGGGACTAAGAGTCTGATGTGAACCTTATGCACAGCTTTGGGTTGGTCCTGTCTTGAGGTGGTTTACATTTGTTTAAACCACCTTCATTGAGACTTAATTCAATATTAAGCCATTGTAGCCTGGTGGCCTTTGAGGATGTTCTTTCCCTCTCCAAGGCAGGAAGAGTTTATTCCTGGGAAATGAACTGATTGCCTGCTTTGCACCACACAGTTCCTTTCACACACAGTGTTAGTCCTGAGACCCCCACAAGAATTTCATCTCTCCAGATCAAAAAACCTTCTGCACTGGGACAGCACCATCTTTCTTGTCCCTTCCATACCTCAGGCTATGTASTTGATTGGAGTACATCCTAAAAACTCTCCAGATGTAAACCTAACCCCACTGGATGTGAAACAAYGCCAGGTACTGAAGTGAGACACAATAAATCAATGGCAAGGAGAAGCACAGACACTGAGGGGAAAGTAAACTCCTGTAGTTCTCATATGATAGAGGCAAAAATGTGAATGGGAGGAAAAACTAAGTGGAAGACCATGGATATTGGTGGGCATTCAGCTTTGGTATAAGGTGAAAGCACGTTCAAGGTCAGAGATGTCAGAATTATTCCCCATTTCCTGCAGTCTCACATCAACTGCTGCATGACCAGTTGCTTCAACTCCACCTTCGTCTTTACATTAAGTACCTAATTCAAAGAATCAGAGGTGAAAACTGATTTGGGGACAAGTAAAGTCTCMGATCTATCCCTTCCAGTCTAAGAGTGCACTCAAACCAGCAAACTGAAYGATGAGCAATGGGGCAGGGGAAGGACAAACAGCCAGAATGGTCTAATTTGGACATTCTCAAGTTAACGCTCCATTTGAATCTTCTGAAAATTTTCCAGCATCTCCAAATCCTTAATCTTTCTCAGGAAGTAAGCAAGCTGCTCTAACAAAAGACACTGCACCCAAATCCGTGGGTAATTGGTAAAGATGTGTGGCCTTRGGCACTGGACGTTCCCTATCCTGCTGATCTCCATGACAACTGAGGCTTATCAATACAGATCAAAATTAGCTTATTCGCTCTGACCAACTGCAGTGACTTCAGAAACACATTTGGGCTCCCTTCTGCATTTTCTTTACAAAAGCTACCTCATTTTTGCTAATCAGGAAGCTCGAATGTGTGGCAAAATTTATAATGCTACAGCAAATTTAGCTAAGTGCAGCCACTCTCACTTTACACTGAGAAGCTTTACATTGTGCACGTTGCTAAAGTATTTGTGGTGTTTTAAAAAGAAATGTTGGAACAATTTYAGATGTRTAAAATGTTTCAGACAGTACATGCGTAGGCAAAATCCTATATTAACACAGGCACCCAACAGATGCAAGCACTTAAACACAAATCCCTCCATCTTGAGGCTCCGGATGCTCCAAGTTCTGTTCCAAACCAGTTATGGCAATCAAGCCGTGATGGCTTTGGTACTGTTTCTGAAAGGTGTTTAGATCTGCAGTTTCCAGATATATGCCACTAACATTTCAATGGGAACTCATGAAACACTATTTAGCCTCTTTTTTTGGTGCCTAAAACCCTATGGAAAGAGGGCTGCTAGGGCTAACCYGACCCTTGATAGAAATGTTGAGAGTGCATCAAGCTTTATTGTGTCTTTAAAAAAAAAAAAAAAATGAAAAAAACATTTCTATAAAGAGAATTGCAGTGTTAGATAAAACCTGGCATTATTCTCTCCCTCAGTAACCTGCACACCTCCTTGATCTTTCCAGAGAAGAATTATCTTTTAGTGGCTTCTCTTTTAAAGCAAAAATGCCCTTTTTCAGTTCATGGCTTGCTCTTGTAACAGGCAGGGGAAAAAAATCTTTGCTTTCCTTTTTTAGGAAGTAACTTATGGACAAAGAACTTGGTTCTCTAGGGCTGCCAGGGATCATGGAGCCAAGGAGAAATTTAAAGTCACCATTAGAGAATTCTTAACCATGAAACCTAGGCAGATTTCAAAATACCACGAGTTCATCAACAACACAAATCAGCGCTGTATCCTTTTCTCTGTCTGTATGTCCATTTAAACCATAAAATTTCCCATTAAAATGCTTTGCAGCCACATAAAAAGTGTTTAAAGACAAAGTCATCCTATTTTTCAGTACTACTGCAAAAGGCAAAAAGAACAGGAGTCAGACAGACACCACCTGTGCAGGCCAAGGCCTTGCACCCTAAAATCCACCTTCTAAAGATTTCCAAATAACAGAAGCAGAAGCCTTTTGAACATTGCATTCATCACAGATGTGTTAGTAACCACAAGGAATAAGTTTTGTGATCCATGGTTTCAGAATCAGATCCTGCCAAGTCTCTAGTCACGTGCTTGCATATCATTGGAAATGGAATGGAATTTCCTTTCTAAATAYTGATTTGCTCTTCTGGAATATCCCTCTGGCAAGGGGGCCATGAAATAAGGAAACCACTTTCAAGGCAGAAGTAGTTTTAGGTCTAATCTCATCATTAGGGTAAGAATGCAAAGGATGCACTGGATGAAAGGACAGGCAAAGTAGATTTGACAACCAAACATTCATCTTCCCGTACTTGCCACAGGCAACTGGGGGATTTAGGGTATCTCCCTTTGTGCATCTCACCCTCAGTTGTCCAGTGGCAATAACAGCTCACAGGAACATTATAAACACCCTAAATATTCTGTGCTGTTTGGTTCTACAGCAACTGAAACCCCAGCAAATCTACAGATGGATAATCAAAGCAGAATAGGGCTTTTGATTATTTTATCCAAAAATAAATGAATCCCTGTTAATTATACTCCTGCTACTTACGGTAGAAAACCTGCATGATGTTACATTCCTAATGAGCACACTCAGGTTTTTACCAATCCCGACCCGAAAAGACTGGCACAAATGAACACCCCTCTCCACCCCAGCCAAAATTCCAAAATAAAAAAATAACCTACCAAAAAAAAAAATCAAACCAACACCCAAAACTCTAATTTGCCTTGGGCAGTGTACATGAAAAGTACAGTAGTGAATGAGCACACTTTTTCTAGAGCTTTAAATAAATCCATCCAGAATGAGTGTCAATCAAAGCAGCAAACATCTGCTCTCCTACAATTCCTTACAAATGAGAACTAGGTCCTTGCTGGTCATGCACTGACATCAGATGACCATCATCTRTGTTTTCCACTGTAATTTTGTGTGGTAGAAAAGGATTCACCCAAGGACCTGAGTTCCTTTTCTTGCTGGGTCATTGGGCGTTGCAGCACCCAAGTGACGGTACCTGGGGGTCAGAAATTGCAGTGCCCTACTAAAGAACACACTGTTCATCCAACATCTGCCATTTTCTTGTCAAAAATGAGCCTTTTGGCACCAAGACCCTGTCGATAATTGTCAGCTCTGGCAGTGTGAGCACTTGCAGCAAGACAAAGCGGTAGCAGAATGAATCACTGAGTGTCCAGTGACTTCGGAGGTGAATTTTAGAGGAGTGTTGTTTACCAAAACATCTGGGTTACAACATTGCTTTTCCTGCCCTAACCCTCTAGGTCGCACCATAGGTAAAATCATACCTACCTATGATATATGCCATGATTCTCCTTCCTTTCCAGCAAGATGCTGATTGGAGGAATGACGTAGACCTGAATTAGCTAGATATATGTGGGGTTTATTTTCTTTTCATTGAGTTCTCAACATGTGATACAAAATTTATGAAGAATCTGTCAAAGCAAAAGCAGAAACAAGCTTCCCCTTCCCAAATTATACCAGTCATGATAAACTGGAAATCAGAATAAAATAAAAAGAAGATTTTTTTTCAGTTATATGTGCTTGATCCTTGAGAATGAATGAATAAGCAAAGACTTGATGGACATGTGTGGGGTTTTTTAATCTTAAGGGTTATTCCAGCATGCACCTAAATCATGCACCTTCTAAATACTGTGGTGGTTTATGGCAGTGACACTGATCCACGATTTTCTCTCTAGAGTGAGTATTTCAGCAGTGCAACAATGCTCGTGAAAATAACAGCGTGGATTTAAGCTTTGCGTAGCCATTTCTGTAGAAATGTGGCTTTTTTGGGGTGGAGGGAATGTACTCTCTCTGCAACGACTTGACCAAAACCAGGATGCCTGAAGGCAGATTCCGACGTAGCAGGCTATGCACTACGGGCCGGATTTTTCATGGTAAAAACAGTGAAGCCTTGCCAGATCAATTTATTATCCATTTACAAAAATTCCAGAGGAAGAACTGATACATGATAAAYCCATGCAAATAATGTGAGCCTGACRTGATGCTCTGTGTGCTGAACCAGCCATTGTAGGGTTGTGAATACGTTGGCAGCCCCCAGGACGGGGACATCRCATTGAATTCATGGATTTTTGATGTGGTGCTCCTTGGCTTTGAGCACGTGGGGTAACTATCCCTGGATAATCTGCTGCTTCTTAGAAATATTTACAGACTGCAATTGGAGATTGATAAAAATCAGGGGGTTCTTTGCTTGGAAGCACATTAAGTAAAATATAACCAGATGGAAAATACAGGCASCAAGTCAAGACGTGGTCATTTGTTTTGTAAGATTAGGTAGGATATGTCGAAAGGGGGAATGGCTTTAAATGGAAAYACAGTAGGTTTAGACTGGATATTAGGAAGAAATTCTTTCCTGTGAGGGTGGTGAGGCCCTGGCACAGGTTGCCCAGAGAAGCTGTGGCTGCCTCATCCCTGGAAGCACCCAAGGCCAAGTTGGGGCTTGGAGCATCCTGAGATAGTGGAAGGTGTCCCTGCCCATGGCAGGGGGTGGAATGAGGTGATTTCAAGGTCCCTTCCAWCCCAAACCATTGTATGTCTGGAATCATGGCGCTTTACTGTTGTTTATGATCTTCATTCACCAGCTGGGGTGAGAAAGCTGCCTGATCTCTGTTAATAGCTGTCTTAATTACTCTTGGAATACAATCAATAGCACTTTATGCTTCCCCAGCACCTGAGGGTCTCAGAACTTCTCACTCAGATAAAAATCTATTGCATTTGCATTACTGATCTTGCTTTGGCTCATTTGGCAGGATTATGCAGGATTGACACAAGATTAACAGAAAACAGACATGTTTCAAGAAAAAAAACTTCTGCCTTTGGCACTTCATGCCTAGCACTAAAAAGTAACTAATGATTATGATGGCTATTGGGAGGAAGTACAAAAGGTTCTTAGAAAAATAACCCAAAATAATAATAAAATTAAAATGATCATTAGAAGGGTGTCTTCTATTTTCTTTTTAATTCCTCCCTCAGCTGCTTAGACATTTTGATGACTCTAGCAACATTTTCGGCTCTAAAGAGGAGTTTCTATGGAAAACATCAGTGGAAGAAAGATGGAGTTATTGTTCTCCCAGAACCTGGCAGGTTTTTGGGGTGTCAGGCTGTGATGGGATCGGCAGCATGCAGGCAGCTTTGAGGGGCAAAGAAATGCATGAGGAAAGGTCAAGTAGGCATGAGACTGGCAACGAATGACTGAACATACAAGTTGATAAAATGGAGGTTTATAATCACTGAAGCATTTGACCACTGYAGAAAATTGTTAGGAATTAGCTACATATTCCCAAGTTTTTGCCAGCCTAAAAGCAAGGACTATTGCATACAATGAYCAGGTTGTTTAGAGAGAAAGTCTAAATTTTTTTTTTTATGGGAGTAAAGCACTCATAATGTGCGTCAAATGATAGAAATTACTGTTTGATTTATTTTCAAGCGAATCTTATATCCTCTGGTGGCTACACTGTATTAATTAAGCCTCAGTCCCCCTGTCGTGGTCCTGTCATAGCTCCCAGCTAACTTCTCCAGTGGGAGATTTTAATAAGGAATGCACAGTGGTAGCCATATATAATTAATCCTTGAATATAAGCCCATCCCCAGGGCTTTAAAAATCAAATACAGGCTTAAATGCTTTGCAGAACCATGACCACAGTGTCCATAAAGTAGAACCTGAGGTGGAATTTTTCTGACAAAAATARTCCTTAAAAGGGCCTTAACTTAAACATGGACCATACATATAATAAACTAAATCCTACTCAAAGTCAGTAGCCAAGTTTCTAGGGTATTTCATTTTCTTTTTTGATGATGGAAGTCCCAGCTGGCTAAAGAGTTATTCCAAAAAAATTGAAGACTGATATTAGAATAAATCTCAATCCCCGCTGCGCATACTGTGTGATGTTACCTTCAGAAACAGGCTGAAAATCCTTCCTCAACCTCATTGTTCCTCATCTACTAAAGGGAAAGTGTTTAAGATGTTCTGCAATAAAGATCTGGATGAGGAATTGGGTCTGATGGAATGATGTTATTACAGTTTGAGACAGCAAAATAGAACATGGAAAATGCTTAATATGAACCACAGTCTAAATGCTCGAGATTTCAATATGGTGACAGAACCAGATTAGGATCTATTGCTTTCCTTCCTTACAAGCTCWGTTTTTACAGGGTATGTGAGCACAAATATTGACTCTGTCTGGTGTATATCTGCASAGAATTATTAATTTCATTCCTTTTTATCATTCCTGTGTGGACTTTTCTGCTGTCGGATCTGTTTGGATAAACAACACTCCACTTCATAACACACACATCAATGCGAGATCGATTTATACACACCCATTTATAAAAGTCGCAAAAGAATATGAAAAAAAATAATAATGGCAGCGAATGAAACAGAAAATATGATGTTTTCTCTTGGTTTTGGTGGCTAACTATACACATAGGAAAAACTCCAGCAAAACCCAGTCACCATATTGATCCAAGATGACAAGGATGTTTGATAATCCAGCTAAACCATTGGAGTCCGTGGCATGCTTTGCTTCATAGGTGAGATGTGCAGCAGACACCGAGCATGCGCTTAGAAACTTGAAGTCAGAACAAGCCCTGCACATCTTGGGTGCCAATTATGATCTAAGAATGGGAATTCTTCATGCAAGCCCTGGGCAAACCATGCACATCATTAACCGAGGCGCTAACTCTCATCCTCAGTTTTAGTTCTGAGCTCAATCCACCTGCAGAATGAATTGAAAGCGTTATTTTTGCTGGGGAAGCACAATTTAGAGCGAGGTGCRAGGGCAGTATTTTCAATAAGTGGATGTCTGACTACAGACATGAAAAAGTGATATAGAAAATGTTACTATTTCATGCAAATATAAACTAGATAATGGGGGGGGGGGGGGAAGAAGAAAAATAGGCAGCTGGAGGACATATTTTTCCCTGAAAATTTAGATGGATGACATCATTATATTGTGACTGTGGTTACTTAGGGTGAAACTAATCACTGGATAATTGTATTTGCTACAAAATAAGGATCTCCTACTTTACTGTAACATCTTTTAGTTTTATTTAAGGTTGTCATGACCTGTTATTTTCATCAGGAATTTAGTACTAAATCAAATAGTCCTACCTATGTTTAGGAGTGCTAGAAATCACTCAAGCTCCCAAAAAAATTGCAAAATCAAACGTGTGTGGTGTTTAGGCCAACACCAAATGTGCTGCCACATATCCTAGTTATTCCGAAGGATGATATAATTTTTATACGGAGATTATATAATTTTTAAATGCATCCACTCCAAATGAGATTGACGACCACCTCAAATGGCCGACCTCTGTCCTCTTATGAGGTGGAGACCAACAAAAAGGATTCCAGCTTAAAAAAATGTAAAKCACAAAGTTACAAACTTCTAAAGGAAAATTTTAGGATTTGTTTGCATTTTAAAACAATTTTGGGCATGTGTGTGAAATGTTTGGCTTAAGTGGAATGCATTTAAGTTTACAAGAAACATGAATTTAAGCAACTTTAGGGAATCTTCCTAAACTATAATTCAACCTGAATTAATTAAATGTTTTCACCAAATCTCATTGATTTCAGTGAACTTTGAACCATGTCCCTGTAACTTATGAAGCACAGCAAACCATTCCATGAGTATAACAATAATATTTATACCGGGTCAATATGTTAATTTTCAGATAATTGACCTGTAAAAATGTCAAGTTTGGTTTGGGTTTGCTTTTTTTTTTAAATTTTGTATTTATCCTTATTTATGCTTATTTAAAGAAAGGCGAAATCTGGCATTAAAATGCAYTTTTGCAGCTGATGGATTGAAAAATTAGAGCAAAAAATCAACCAAAGTAATTTAATAGATCCCATGACTCTTTTCAAAAATCAGCCTAATTCAGCTGAGGTGTCTTTTTTACTTTGTGGGTTTTTCCTATGTGTATATCAGTAATTTAAATTGATTACTGCTTTGTTTGTACTTACAAGTAAATGCTGGATTCATTGCCCCCGATATCAGGTGACTGGAGTTTCTGCACAAGTATCACAATTATGCCAATAAAAAGCACAAAGTTTATCTGGGGGGGAAAAAAAGGGAAAAAATTGTGACAATGACAAACTTTTTTGAAGTATGAGAATGAAACGTTCCCAGTGACTTGCTGATCACATTTCCTTTTTCTTCTCCAAACCACAGTCTAAACATTTTATAAGGTCAGGAGCAATGGGATAAATTCACAAGGGTCTTGTCACCCCTTTTACAGGCAAAAATATCCCCCTTGCTGCAGCTAAAACGAGGCAGAATTTCTGCAGTTTCAAGCACAAGAGAGGAGAAACRAAAGTGGAAAGTTTTCAACAATTTTTCATTACCAACCAGTGCAGAGTAAAAAGAAAGATCCCTGCACATCAAAACYATAAAATAAAGACCTCAAGAGTAAAGGCATCTTTAACTTCCATTCTCTGAACTAAGGGACTTCTCAGTTTAGCAGCATTGCTCAGTTTTATAAACCTGGAGAACGATAAAATYAGTTTATTTCAATGCTTTGGCTTGAGATTTGGCTGTCAGCAACTCCATAGCTTCTTAAAGCCAGAAGAAAACATTGGAAATTTAAGTTGGTCCWTTATACAATCTTTTACTTCTTCAGGGAGACTGGGAACTAAATGTGAGCATCTTTTTCAGTCGTTTCTATCAGATCTGAGGACTRCAAAGGGATGGAGAAGCCCAGTTGTCCCCTGCTGGTTGCTTGGTTCTTTAATTCCTTCAATAGAAACCAGATATAACTGATTCCCYAAGAAGAAGGTGATCCTTCATAGAATATGTCTGCAAAACATGGAAATTCACACCTAGAAAATCCTCCTGAATCATTAAACCCTCTCTATTTTGGTACTGAAATTGGCTGAGTTACCTTTGATTTATCTGAATTTTAGAGAGTTGTCCAAAGACTTCGAAGGAGAAATCCCAAACCTGATAAAAACTCCTGTTTTATTGGTTACCTGTGAGCTGGATGTCTGAATTCCCACAACAGTCACTGAAAACCTGCCTAGTTCTGTCTCTGGAATGTGGAGAGCAACTTAGGATGCTCAGAATGAGACACCTACATGTGRCAAGCTGGATGATTTCCAGGTGCCAGTGCCAATATTGTCCAGGGGTTCAGTTTAGCTTCCTAACTGCATGAGCCCAACACCATTTTAAAATTCCCACATTATTCAGAGCACCAGAATATCTCCTTTGCAGATATTCAAAATCCATCCGGACACGATCCTGAGTAATGCATCCTAGGGGATCCTGCTGGAACAGGGAGGTTGGACTAGATGGCTTCYAGTGGTCACTTCCAATTTTACCCATTCTGTGAATTCTGTCACTTGGGAACCTCTCAGTCCCCCACGTGCAGGTATCTGACATCACTGGAGTCTAATCCAAGACTTCCACCAGTTAAAGAGATCTTAGACACCTTGCTGCCAATTCAGTCTTGCATTATGACCAAAGTACTATTATAAAGCTAATATCAGATAAATATAGCTGTGAAATTCATTCAATTCAGCAGACAAAGTCTGTTTTCCTAGTCCTGACATCTACTACTGTTTTAAACGCCCTGTGTTGTCCCATTTGGCCTTTAGCTGCCGCCCCAAATGGCATAGGATTTCAGTACATCCTAAGATATGCCTGCCAGCCCCAGACAACTGTTCCTCGTGCTCTGGGGTCTGAATTATGGCATTTGTGTCTGTGTTTATTCAGGGAAGCTGCCCACCAGCCCAGCACAGAGATGCAGCTTAGTTTGTAAAGTATTTGGAGATGTTTACATGGGTTATTTCTCCTCAGGAGAGTTGAGGAAGTGTCTACTCCACGTGCTACTCACCATGATGGACCCAACCACGGGACCCTTGATCACCCACCACAAGGCAGTGTTGTCATTCATGTCCCAGCAGCTGCAGTTGTTAAGGAAAGAATGGGATGGGGGAAAAGAAGGAAAGAAAAAAAGAGACAACAAAGAAWTTAATAGACTCACAACTGTTTTTAAGGGGGCAGAATGTGGGAGATCGATTTGGTAGCTAAATTGGTTTAAGTTCAAAGTAGTGGTTCTTTAGTTTGTTTCAGCTTTTTTTTTACAGCCTTTCCACAACTATCTGAAAGCAAAATAAGTAATTTTGTGGCAGTTTCAATGGTACTTCCTACTAAACAGCTTGGACATTTTGGAAAAAGCGTTTGTGTGTGTTTCTGTGTCTGCAGTACAACTGTAAAGTTGTCCCTTTTAAAAAAAAAAAAGACAGGGATCCCTTAAAGGGTAAGAGATGGTTATTCCAAACTTTGATGTCTCACTTACTTTTCCAAGGTTAACAGATGTGAATGTGGGTTGCTGACCCTGACATGAGGATTCTCACACATTTCCAGTACAGTAGGATTGTATTCACATGTGGGAATGATTTTCCAGTCACTGGGTTGCAAGTCCTATCAAGGAGCAAGGATTTGTCTGAGAAGGATCAATCACTGGACAACTGTTGGGGTCAGCTCCTTGTTAAGATGCTGTTAAGGAGTAATCATAAATAAAAAGACATTTCTCCCTCAGAAATTCAAGTCTTCCTTTGGAATCCCCAAAGAATTCTGCAGAAGTTTATTCCCCATAGGTGCATTTGGGCATTCAAATATAGGGCTCCTACACATAGAGGGTTTTAATGTTAAAATTTTAGAGCTAGAAAACCAACAATAACAAAAACAATCTTATTTTCCAGCCCCTGCTACACTATTATAATGACTATTATATATCATTGAGAAATAGATCTTAATGATTATTTTAAGTCATCAAGAATTTGATTCTCAGATAAAAATTTTCTTTCGTTTACCTCCACTTTCTTCTCCTGATATTCCCCTCTAGGACATATAAAATCACAGAAATCTGCCTACTTTGTACCTGCAGTTCTGAGAAGGAGATTTTCCCTCCCACTGGGAAAAGAGCCAAAGTCCCAGCAGAGGCTGTCATGGTGCATTTGTCAGATGCCAAGGAACAATTGGGAAGAACATACAGGAATAAAACACTGCTGGTTTTACGAGAGCTTAATGCACCTCGTGCGTCATTTAAAGGGCTGTCTGGTAGCATCTGGGGGAAAAGTGAAAAGCTTTAAACCAAACTACACACGAGTGTAAAAGTGAGGAGGCAGAGCTAAATTCCCATCATCGAAGAGCCTGTGAGAGAAATCCCAAAGGGCTGAGTTTAGGCCTGGTTTAGAAATTTCAGTGGAACTTATATTTTCAGTTGAACAATATTTATTAATTTCAGATGGACAACGTTTTACTGGATTCCCATAAAACCAACAATAAGGGTGTGTGTGGTACAGCTCGTGAGAAGTGAGAAGATTTACACAAAATGATGTATTTTTACCTCTGTTTGCAAAGCCTAGAATCTTGAAATGATCCCAAATCTACGGGCCTGAAGGCTGAGATGCTCAAATGCAAATTAATATTTCTGAGTTACCTCACTTCGGATGCYCAACTTAAAATATTTGAAAGGGGATAAWTGTTCAGAGGGAACTCCTCACCCAYAGTCTGSAAATCAGGYTTTTTTCAGTGMTCARCAATTGTATGCACCTAAMATCACCAATTCTCYTTAAAATTCTTTGTATGCATTTATAAATTAAGTGCTGTCTACTGAAAATTACCYATTATTTGCAGAGCTCAACCTCCTTGTGATGGACATTAAATCTGCCCTGAAACTCTTCAGTGAGTTGACCARTGCTGGAAGAATCTGGGCAAATTCTCATATTAATTTAGCTGTACAAATAGAGATTGATGTATGGCAATTTGTCCGTGTGGAAATGAGAAATTACAGGGATAGGAATGCACCTCCTCTAGTTCCAGTTATCTGTTTTGTGGACACCAATAGCCCAGCTAATTATCCCAAAATCTGGATGGAACAAAGAGACACTTGGAGTTGTTTTGGGTTTTCTTTTCCACACKGAGGTATTTTAAATGTGTACTTTGGGGTGATACATCATCCCCTACAAATTTCTGTTCTCCTTGGACTTCCCTGCTTTTACAGGATGTGTCCCCATTGAGCTCCATTTCCAGCCCCTACCTTGTAGATGTCAACCATGAATCAGATCAAGCTCACACAGAGTTTTTATCAAGGACTTTTCCATCCAGTCCCTGTGACATCTATAGGATTAATGTGGTGGACGGAACCACCATCTCCTCCTCAGATAAACAAGTGGGAATTCCCAACAGAACAGTGGGAATTGTTTGTACTACCCAAACAGGCTCCCTAATTTCTGTCAAATTCCTCCCTACAGCGCAGGTCAGGCAGGCAGGACTCTTTTCCAGGATGGATGAAGGGAAGGGAGGCAGAGGGCTGGGAAAGGGATATATTTTCATTTGCAAAGCCCAGAGTCTGATCGCTGCTACATCTCTGGTATAACATCTGGAATAACTCCGTTTCAATCAGGAGCAGAGCTCTGGATAAACAGACAATTGCATTTATCTCCTCCAACCTGTCACTTTCAGTGATGGAAGTCAGGAGCTGAAGTCGAGGGAGCTCTGCCAGTTTTGTAAGGAGCAGGCAGGAGGGGCCTCAGGCTCCGAGTCTGTGTTTCAGCCCTGCCTTTGCCTCTGTGGTTTTCCAGCTCAGTAATTTCCGCAATGTTTTCAGGCTCATGCTGGCTTCTCCCCCACTCCCAGAACAATGCTTGCTGATTTTTAAAAAGTAACCACCGAGACTCCCAGCTAGAAGCTGTTGAAATGTGTTGCATGCTAAATAGCTTCTCTAAATAAAAGGAATGTTTTTGGTTTGTTTTTTCTTTTTTCTTCTTTTTCCTTCTGCGAGACATTCTCCCCACCTGCAAAATGCAAGGGCTCTTTGGACTTCTAAGAGAAATTAGTGCTTTCAGGACCAGTGCTGTAATCATAATAATGACACAACAGGGGTTTCTGGCTTATTTTGCATGGAAAGAAATGATTTAATTTGTCTTAATGTCAAAATAGAACATTGGGTCAAAGCACTGGCATGCTCAGTGGAGGAAAGGCTTTATGCGCTTTCCAGACAGAGTCTGAAAGAGCAAGGATGAAGAAAATCTGATAGAAGAATGAGTTTTGTGCAAATTTTGGTTCAGGTATCTCCAGTACAAGGCAAAATTGAAGCATAAGCCTAAATATCTTGGAAATGGTATTTTGGTACAAAATACCCTTCCCTCAGTTCTATGTTTTCAAAGAACCACTGACTGATTTTTGAAATTTTACTCAGTCTCCCTCATTTTTCTAACATTTCACCAAGTTCAAACATAGCTCTCATGAAAAAAAACATTGCTAAGTTTGTATTTTCAGGGTGTCCAGACACTTCCATTCCTACCTGCCACACCTGCAGCTCTATCAGACCAATCTACTGACTACCAAGATATGCAGATCCATCTCTGGGAGCAGATTTTCCTTCTGATCCTTTAGAACAGGATACAGGATATTTGCAGCTTTTTTTTTTCTCAAAAGAGACAATTTGGGAAGAATCTACCCATTTGAATTCTTTCTGAAATTATTTGATTTTCTTTTTCTTCACACAGAAGATGGGATGTGGATTTCTGCCTCACCCCTATTCATCTCACCCACAAGATTTGTGGAAAGCACTCCTCAGTGGGAAGCTAAACTCCTAATTGCCCTGCCAAATCAAAGCTCAGCCATACCCTGTGCAGATTTCCTTCACTGCATTAGAAATATCTCCAATAATTTCTCCAGCTGAGTTCATCACCTTCATCTTCCCTATAATCGGTGGGAAAGAATCACAATTACACATGTGATTCAGCTCACATCTTCTGTAGGATGAGAAAACCCAAATCCTGGACTCCACTAATTGAATGGAGCAGGGCATGGGGTCAGCTACAGGTTTATAGGTTTAGGAATTCACCAGTGCAGCGATGGCACAGACATCAAACTGTGGCTCCTTGTGCAGATGAACAGGAAAGTACCTGAACACTGGRCTGAAACTTGTGTGCACAAATCGATGTCAGAAATGGAAGGAGAAAATAGGACAAGAGCAAATGGCCTCAAGCTACACCAGGGGAGGTTCAGGTTGGACATCAGGAAGAATTTTTTCACTAAAAGTGTTGTTGAATATTGGAAGGGGCTGCCCAGGGAGGTGGTGAAGTCTCCATCCATGGAGGTGTCCAAGGAACACCTGGATGTGGCACTCAGTGTTCTGGGCTGGGGACAAGGTGGGGATCGGGCACAGGTTGGACCTGATGGTCTCAGAGGTCTTTCCCAACCTCACTGACTCTGTCACTCTGTGATTCTGTGTTCTCTGACCACCACATTCCTGTGGCACCCTTGCCATCCTGCTGGATGCACAGGAAATGCTTTCCCACGCAGCAATACCTACCCAGTGTCATCGAAGTGAAGTCTCAGCACTGCCCAGACAGTGACACAAATCGTTGGGGTACCTGCAGAGGACGAGACGGTGACACCATGAACAGCCCAGACACACTTGATATTCAGCAATGAGCACTTTGTGCAAGCTCTCTCCACCGAGGTTTTGTTCCCTAACAGCACTTGTGCACGGGATAATGCAATTTATTGCTTTAACTCAGAGCTCTAGAAACATCCATCTCAATCAGAGGTGGGACTGCAGAAGCAAAACCGATACCAGGAAAGAATGATGCAGCTTCAGGTCGTTATTGCTCAGTGTTTTCTACATTTTGTTGCATGAAGAGCAAAACAAAGTCTGGACAGAATAGAAGCAGCGACATCTGTGTCTAGAGCTACTGTAATCCTGCAATAATTGCAGGGCCAGATGTTGGGCTGTAATGGCATTATTGGATTCTTCATATTCCTAAGTGGTTTTGTTCTAAATGATTTGCATATGTTGCATTTTCTCTGTTACAGAGTAAAGAACTGGTTTTGCTTTACTTATTCAACCAAAACAAATCAATAGAGGAGAAGTTTCCTTTGCTCACAGGAATATTTAGGCTTTTTTCATTAAAAAATGCCAAAACTAAACAACAGACTCCGAAAAGAGAATACTGGAATAAGGATTTAATTCCTATTTCAGACATTTCTTCACTCTTTCGAAAAGCATGTAAGATGCAAATTTAATCAAAAGAATAAGAATTCACTAAGAAACCTGGATTTACTTTCCTTCCTGAAAACCCTAAAAGTGTGATTTTCCAGTGGAAATATTTTTATGAAATAATGCAGCCTTGCAAGACAACCCCRGGTAAGTTGGATCTCCATTGTCTGGTAAACAAAAACTTCGACTAAGAAACTGCTGACACCTCTCCAGGCACCACTGGAAAAATAAAGTGCTAAAAAGCAAACAAAACAAGGACCTCGATAACCTCAGCTCCCAGCAGTGAACGAGACTGTTGGAAGTTGACAGGAACAATTATATTTCATACATTTTGCCAGGCTGTGTCGATGTCACATTAATTAGTCATTCATTTGAACCCACTTAAGCGAGTCTCTGTCAAATCTCATATTCCCCCCGTCAGAAACGAAAATATCTCTGTTAGACCTGGGTGACTGATGGAGCCCTCCTCCTTTAAACAAGCACACAGAGAAAAATTTGAAAGGAAGATGACATAAAGAAATAAAATGACAGGCCTTGGGGAGAAGAAATCATGCACATTTAATTTCAGTTGAAGTCTACTCTTCTCACAGGTGAACGCCTCGGAAACACGGAGATCTTCGCACACTTAACAGATGCACAGGAGTTAAAATTAATTTTCAAATATCAACCTTTAATTTTAGTTTTATCAAATTAAGCTTGAAATGTCAAATATTTGCCCAGAGAACTTGTGGATGCCCCGTCCCTGGAAGTGTTCAAGGCTGGGTTGGATGAGCCTTGCAGCAACCTGGTCTAGTGGAAGGTGTCCAGGGAAGGGGGGTTGGAATGAGAGGAGCTTTAAGGTCCCTTTCAGTCCAAACATTCTGTGATTCTATAATTCTGTGAAACATTGGTCTCATATTTTACTTAGTTTGCACTGATTTGCTCGATATAAATTGTGATGCTATGAATAGTGTTCCAAATCTGTAAAATTTGCAAAATTAAACTAAACGTGTCATAAAAATACAGTTAAAAACCCCACATTTCAGATCAGCTTGGAGTCTTGAACCATCTGCTGTATGAATATACATGCACTCACATTACATTTCTTTACATCAAAAGATTTGTATCTCTTCAGCACCTTCTTTTCAGCTTCTGAGGAACGTTAGAAAACAGACAAGCCCCAAAGGCTGGGGAGAGATTTATTCTTGCTGACTCGTGCTGCCCTGAGTGAGGAGCAGGCGTTAGGAGGGAAGGCAGCAGTCTATCCAGAGAATTTACCAGCACATTGCAGATTTAAGGAGAAAAAAATTGCCCGGATCAACAGAGCCATGTGCAGCTCTCGTTAATCAGATGGGGACACTGACACCTCAGCACGTTGGAGGAAACAGATAAACATCCAGATGCTGCAGAGTGCTGAGCTCTTGTTTAGTGCTGCTTCGGTGCAGCTCCCTGCCCACCAGCTCCGAGCTGAGGGGCTGCTTTTGCCCTGCAGGAATCGAATCCGGAGCCTGGAAGTGCCTTTGGTGGCTCTGTAAAGTGCCAGTTGCTTCCACCAGGTCTGGGGAACCGCCAGTCAAGCTGAAACATGCAGGAGCTGAGAAAATAATGGTGCTGGAAAAAACAAAACCAAACCCAACCCATCCGTATCTGGAGATTCTCAGCGAGAATAATGGATATTATTGAGGCTGCTTTGAATATGAAGTGATTTGAGTGTTGGGCCCAGCTCTRTGTTCCTCAACATAAGATGGACATGAACCTGTTGCAACGAATCCAGGAGAGGCCATGGARATGCTCCAAGGGCTGGAGCCCCTCTGCTCTGGAGAAAGGCTGGGAGAGCTTGGGGTGCTCATCTGGAGAACAGAAGGCTCAGGGAGAGCTGAGAGCCCCTTTCAGTGCCTAAAAGGCTYCAACAGACCTGGAGAGGGACTTGGGACAGGGATGGAGTGATGGGAGAATGGGGAAAGGCTTCCCACTGCCAGAGGGCAGGGTTAGATGGGATATTGGGAAGAAATTGGGTGGGGAGGCCTTGACACATGTTGCCCAAAGAAGCTGTGGCTGCCCCATCCCTGGAAGTGTCCAAAGCCAGGTTGGACGGGGCTTGGAGCACCCTGGGATAGTGGAAGGTGTCCCTGCCCATGGCAGGGAGTTGGAACTAGAGGAACTTTAAGGTCCCTCCCAACACAAACCATTCCATGATTCTCTGGTGTTTATAAATTGAACAGCCAGATATTATTTATGATACTCAAAACTAAATATTTTGAGTCTGCATTGCAGAATGAATCCATCTGGGTAGTTTGTTCATTACAAGGACTGATTAAAAAAATTAAAGTCTTTCAATTTATACTGGTTTTCAGTATTCTCACATTCAGACAAATCTATAGATATGAAAATTTTGCAAGGAGTTTATGTGTAGTCTTTACACATGAATATAGAGGATTATTTTCAATTATTTCAGAAGTATAGAAGCAAGTTCAACGTTCTCAGTGTATAAATTAAATGAATGTGTTCTTCTGCATTCACCATCTAACTCCTGCACAAAAACACCAGCAAAGAACTGCTTGAATTAACACGTCACAGGAATCAATTTATCTCCAGAAGGCCAGAATGAAAAATAATTACACTGGTTATCATCACTTAAATGGCCTTTCTGAAACACATCTTGTTTCTTCCCATTGAAAATTTTTATTTCCCATCCAGGTAGGATAAGCAGATGCGAGTACCCTTTGGATGTATTTCCAATTTAGTTATTATCTGGAAGAAAGGCAGAATTGAAGCCTTAGAAAATGGACTGGACTTAGCATTGCAGAYTTGATTAAGCTGAAGAAGTTGATACTAAGAGCATATCTTGTAGGAGGCAATTTTCTGTTGTAGATACACCTCTGCAAGAGATGTGGTGTCCTCCAGATTCCAGTTCAACTCTACGCAGGCAAAAAAAAGCACAACACGGTTTGGACTGAAGTGGCATTTCTAGACAAAGACTAAAATTATACTTTGAAACTTTATATGGAAATTCCAGATGGTTTGTGGAGTTATTTTGCACAATGAAAGATATTTCGGGCAAGAAACGTCACATACCCCAGCCAATGATCGTGTACCAGTAGAAATATCTCCTCTCGGGGAAGAAGGTTTCTACCAGCAAAGTGAAAAGGTACAAGCCCTCGATGAAGAGCCAGAAGTAGTTGGACATGACACAGTAGTGAAAAAACACCATCACTGCTTTGCATTCCACCTGCAGAGAACCAAGAAAAAACAAAGTTATTTCCACGTCGCTGCCGTCTAACAGAAAAAAAAGCTTTTAACCTCTAAATCTCTTAGTGGAAAGAGCTGGGACTGACATTACACACTTTTAACAGTAAAGGTTTTAAAAAATGAGAAGAATGTGAGGCAGTAATTAGACAGTGAAGCCTGAAAGGGAAAGAAGCCAATTTTCCCAGTGGGAAGTGGTCAAGGAGCTTCTGCAGAGCAGCTTGAGCATGTCCTGCACTGCTGAGAGCTCACAGCCCCCGGGAACAACAACTGCTGGACCTAAGCCCCCTCCCAAGGGAAGAAAAGAATCCAGTTGCATACTGAGAAACCCAGGGAAGGATGTGAAAAGGCAGGATAGTTGTGGAAAGCCCTGAGAGTGGGATCTGAAGGGATGCACCCTCCTGTGTGCAATTCCTTGCCATCCTCAGCATTGTCACTCAAGGACAGAAAATGAGAGTCAGTGTGAGAGAAAAGGAGGATGAGTGATTGACTGTAAAAATGATGGAAGTTTTCATTCAGTGACGGGGGGGAAGGAAGCAGCAAACCAAAGAAAAATGAAAAATAATTTTAAAAAAAGGAACTGAGTTTGTTTAGCCTGGAGAAAAGGGGGCTCAGGGAACCTTATTGCTCTCTACAACTCCCTGAAAGGAGGTGGCAGCACGGTCAGTCTCTTCTCCCTGGTAGCAAATGATAGGACAAGAGGAAATTGCCTTAAATTGGACCAGGGGAGTTTTAGATGGAATATTAGGGAAAATTTCTTCCCTGAGAGGGTTGTCAAACACTGGCACAGCCGCCCAGGGCAGTGGAGGAATCACCATTCCTGAGGGAATTTAAAAGACGTGTAGATGTGGCACTTGGGGACGTGGTTTAGTGGTGAACTTGGCAGTGCTGGGGCARTAGTTGGACTCAGTTTTAGAGGGCTTTTCCAACCTAAACAATTCTGGGATTCTGTTACAAAAGCCTAAGGTGGAAACCGAGCTCCACCCTGCCTCTGTGAGAGCAGGAGACGCCGGTCTTTCCAGTGCTGCACCCCAGTGAGATGTCATTAATCCTACAAAAGTAGGACTTTCCAACAAATCAGAGCAGAATCAGTGTGTACAATGCAAGTTTCTGAGTGACTGGTTCCCACTTTGACTCCATCCTCTGGGCCAAATCTGCAGCCAAGGTGTTTAAACCATCAGATCTCGAGTTTCTTCATGGAAGCTCTACCAGGGCTGAAGATCTGGTCATAAAATGGCTGATTTTAATGTGTTTTATGCCTTAAGTGTTTCCAAACAAAGAGGCAGATGCCACCATTGGAAGAGTGGCACGACCAAACTCCAGACCTAACACGGCTTCAGCTTTATCATGGAGAAGAATTAAGAGCAAAAACTTGTTTAAATGACAAAGAAAAGGCTGACTAAGAAACTACACAGCTGCACTCGCCTTGTGGAAGTGACTCACAGGGAATTTAGCTCATAACTGGCTGGATAAAGGAGAACTCAGTTTGTAATTCTACCATAATTACACCCAGTGAGCTGATTTATCATATCAAATACCGGCCTTAAATACGAAAGGAATGGGGATTTACACATAATGTACAGCTAAATGCAGCCGTGAAAGACGGTGCTTTGCAYGGAGCTACACATTCCAGAGACAAAGATGCGGCAAATGCTGGTGATTCTCTGACACTGTGACCACCAGGTGTATTCTCTGTGTGTGAATGGTCACCCTGTCCACACGTGACTCTGCCTGACATCCAGAACAAACGAGGCTCTGGAGGAAAACCAGACCTTCAGATGAAGGAAATTGCTCRTGTCTGCTCTCATCCCGGGATCTGTGAAAAGGAGAGGCAGTCTGAGCAGAGCCAGAAAACAAAACCTGCGGGTTTGTCCCGAGGGACATGGTGAGATGTAACATCCAGTCCTGCTCTGAGCTGGGAGGGAAGTTAATCACCAACTCCCTTTTTCTCGGCTTTCAATACTCCACGTTGCTGCCTGTCTCACTGGCTTTTGTTACCTCATGCTGAAAAAAAAGCAAAGGRAAAGGCGGTGGTTTCGGTTTTACTCACCGTTGAGATGAAACAGTGGTTGCCATCCTGCTCAGCRTAGAGAACTCCATCCTTAATGAATACAGATATTGCACGGAGGATGAACGACACRAAGAGGTTCATGTGGATGAAATTCCGAGTGCAGTGAAGCTTTCTAGAGAGGAAAGAGGAAAGGAGGGGGGGAAAAAGGAGAAATAAAGAAGAAAATACTTTTATTTCATTGAAATGTCACACTGGGCCTGAACACACTTGGCCAGAGTACCCTGGTGCTGAGAGCAGCAACATCTAAGCCAGGACTGTGTTGGTACTGGCCCTAAACATGAGCAAGAGGAGGATTTGGGGATTTTCTTGTGAAAGCATAAAATAGAGCCAGTTCAGTGCAGCTTCTGGATTTTCATAAAACAGGCCCACAGCTTCTCCTCCTGCATTTACACCCTGCTGAATTGTGACTTCGGGAGTGTGTCCAAGCTGGGGGAGTAACTCAGTTAAAGGGTTTTCTCCCTCTTATTCCACCTCTGGTGACATAAAAGCTTTAACACTGCAGATGAGCCTCAGTTTCCTTCTTCCAGTGACTGAACAGCTCATTGCCCGTGTCCCCACTCACCTGAAACGACACAGGATGACCATGGCAGTGGTGAGGGAAACCAGGGAAGTGCTGTATCCCACCGTGTACAGAGCCTTCACAGACAGATAGTAGTAGTCCTTGGGAGGCAAACAGCACAGGGTTAAAGGGTTAACCTACAGCCACATCTTCTTTACTCAGCGTGCAGGGGGAGCCAGAGGCAGGATTTGGTCTTGAAAAGCCTCATTTCTCCTCTTGTTCCCTCTGAGATCTCACCGTACATCTGTGTCTGGTGTGTCTCTGGGTCTGCACACCACGCAGTTATTTGTCAGTGAGCTAGCAAAGACTATCTATTTTTTTTTTTTTAATCCCTGGGCATGGATCTGTAGGAAAAAAAAATAGTTGGCTRAGGGATTCTTTATCAACAGGGGAAGAACTGGGGCTTAGCCCATGACACCAGAAGTTCCAAGCTGCACCAACAGTAAAATCTCATGTTCTGCAAATATTCAGTACAGGGCTAGGAAGGATTCCCATCTCACTTCTCACATTTTCATACCCATGTACGTCTGATTGTTTATTCTAATCACTATCAAACCAGAACGTGACCGGAGGCTGGACGAAAGGCAGCTTGCTGCTCCCCCTCCTTCATTTGTTTTTAATTATGAGATTAATTCCCACCTGGTTATCAGACTCCGTTTCGTTCTCATCGAAGCCGCAGGCRTCGTAATAATGAGGGAAAGGTTCAGACCAGCCGTCCTCGGTGCAATTCCTGCTGATGTCCCCTGTGCCAAGGGCAGTTGGGAATGTGACAGCGCTCCAGCAAACCCCCAGGCATCCCCTCCCTCCCCTTGGCGCAAAGAAAACCCCGCAGTCCTACTGAAAGTGTTGTTTATCCATCTATCCATGGATTTCATCCCTGAAATTTCGTGACATCTTTAGTGATCCGGTTCTACAACAGGCACTTATGGATTGCCACTACTACAGCTGGTCACCAAAGATATTTCAGCACCACATTCAGTGTCTCCAGGCCACCAAAAATCTCATTCTCAAGTGGGTTCCTAAACCAGAGGTCAGTGAAATGTCCATTTCCCTCCAGTGACTCCGAAAGGCATCCCAGGAATACAGCTTTGGTGGAGACATTACGCTCCAGGTGGCCAAAGAATAAGCCCAGTGCTTAAAAAAAAGCATTTTGTGCTATTTTGAATGGTCTGTATCTGAGACACATGCATGGGACTGCTGAGGAAACACCAGGCTAACAYGAATTTTTTGGTCCAGATGTTGGAAGCCAGGCAGGAAATTCTGGGATATCTAAAATAGCCATTATATATCCATGGAAAGGCAGCTGGATTGCTCTCCCATGGTCAGATCACACATATCCCACTCATTGATCTTCAAACCTAGGCTCTGATCAGAGAGTGGCTTGGTGGGAAGGGTCTGTAGAAAACACAGGAACACGGAGCGGGAATTTCTCTCCCATCTCTGTCTTCATGGCAAAATGTTCATTTACATCTTCAGATGCCCAGGGTGACTTCAGTTGATGAATTCAGAGTTTCTCACATTCCTCTGTCTATTAATTGTTCCAATCCTGGTTTATAACCTTAATTTTAAGCAAATATTTGCTTAAATACCCTAATTTTTTGACAATCTCATGTAAGGACAAGCTCCTAAATGGCGTCACTGACACACTTAGGCTTAAAACTGAACTGGGAAGGAAGAGTTGGGGGCAGAAAAGCCTCTTGGCACTCATTTTCCTGCGAGGTTGCCTGAGGTGGGACAGCCCCCGTGGGGTTCTTTTGAAGCATCATTATTCTTGCCAAAGCTCAGGGACCTTCCTGAGAAATTAGGGCTGGGCTGCTGCTGCCCTTCTTCCTCTCCAGCACGGTGGAACAGCCTCCATTTATCCAACTGTTACACTTTTTCGAGTTTGAGTTGCACCTTGACCAAAACCCATGGAAATTTCCAAGGTTTGGGGTTTTTTTATTAAGGTTGTGCTGCTTCACATTCTTAGAGCAACTTAGTCAAGGAGCTCATAACCTTAATTTTAACCTGATTTTAGAGAATCTGTTTGCCATCCGTGCAGCAGAATACACCTCTTTAATSCCAGCATTCACTTAAGAACGTTGCATTACTTTGCAAATTTTGGTAAATTACTCTCGCACATTCATCCTTAGTTTTCTATGGAAAAAAAAAMCCCACTGAATCGTGGTGTTGAATTTCTTTAACACCATTTAGTAATTGCTGTTAAGCGGGTAGATATAATTTACAGCAACACCCTTGCTGGATTGCAAAGCTTAACAGTGGAGGAATAAATTTTCATGATATTGCTAAAAGTAACAGATCAGAAAATATGGCACGATAATTAGAAATTATTAGAAAAACAATACCAAAATGGCAGGGAAAAAAGCTCAGAGCTTCCATTTTAACAGAGATAAATAAAAAGAGGAAAAATAAATAAATCCATCGTTCTGTTTCTTACCTAGGAGAGACTGGGCTGTGCTTTCCAGAAGGTCATAATCACCTAGAAAAGTGGAAATTGGGTATGAAATTGTTTTGATTGTGTTTTCTATTAGGACCCAAACTGGTCTCTGTGGAAATCAGTGAATGGAGTGCAATTGATTTTTATTTGTTTAGATCAGGCCCAAAGGCAATAAATACTTGGTTCTGTCTTCTCAGGAAGTAAACACAGCTTTACTTGGGAGTTTAAATCAAAGCTGAAGCTCTAAAATTAGAGCCAGCAGCAAGCACGTGGCTAAAAACACATACAATGAAACAGGGGCAAACTTTATTGAAAAATTATAGAATCGAATATTGCATCGTTAGGAATTTACACTTATAATCCACAGGTATTTAAGTAGGGTCAGTTTTCAGAGAATTAATGAAAAACTATTTCCATCCGTCAATGACAAAAAGCAAAAACTAATTGGTTTAAGTAAAATTAATTTTGTGCCTTTAGGATAAATCACATTGATTTATAGAGACTTTTGAGATTTTTAATTTCCCTTTTTGTCCAAGTGCTCCAAAGAACTAAATATATCTTTGTSATAATGGTTGAGACACAAACAACTTTTCAATGATCTGATGTTATCCTGCGCTCCACACAAATTTTGAGAACAGAGGTACCAAGGACGTAGGCAGCACATCYGGTTCTTACCTGCATGGGTTTGCCCCAAATTATCCACTTCCCAACCTGAAATTAGAAGAATAGAAAATAATTAATTCAGTCCTGATTATAGTTCGTGGTTTAATTTTGATAACAGTTCGATCCCCCTACGAGGAATGGGTGTAGCAGAGCCCAGAGAAGAACTGCGAGTTTAAATCTTTATTGCAGTCTTAGTCCTGTGTATTTGTGAATGGAAAAGGGTTTTCAGAAGGTGGTTGGTATTGTTARATATCTGATTATCGTGAAGTTTCATCAAACTCTAGGAAGAATAAGAAAAATAGATGAAGGAGCTTTTTTGTGGATTTTTTATTWTTTTTTTTTAGGGAGGGAGAAGGTTCTGAAATAAGAAAGACTCACACATTCCCAAAACGTTGTGCCAAAATCCACGCTGATTAATATGCTAAAAATACAGCTGTTACAATGGGAAGTGATAAAACTTCAGGTTTACATTAGAAACTTTCCTTTCCCTTTGGTTTGTTCTTCCAAAACAAACCGCTGGAATKACTTCCAACCACCCTCCCACCCGCTGTGCTCAATGCTCCATCCGAATTGGACCGAAGTCAGACTCTCCTGAATCCTGGCTGGATTCTGGCTCGGGAGGGGATGCAGGGATTGGAGCTGCCTTGAGCCATGGAGTGGAGCTGCTGCATCGTGCACATCGCCGAGGAGCCCCASGGAGCTGCTGCAAATCAGCCTGACAGTGGCCACGGAGCAGGGAAAAAAACCTTTCCAGCATTTCACYGACCACTCCAGCAGGTTAAATGTCCACATCAGTTTAGTTCTGCACCCTCTGGAGTGGCCACAGGSCTTCTGGTCGTTCCTCTTTTAACCYTGGAGGTCAAATGTTAATTAGGGATCGGGAAAACCTTCACCAGATTGTATGAGAAGATTTTTATTAATAGTAAAATCCAAACAAAAGCTGATTTTGATCCTACGGGAAAGGAGAAAGCATAAAATGCATTTCCTATTTTATAGATTTTTAAACCCCTTATCACATAGTAATTTAAAATTCATTGATTTCTGTGTCTCCTCTAAAGTAAATCAGATCTGCTTTTTTATCTTCTAAGATAGGAAAAAGAGGGTTTACTGTGCAGATGATGGTGGGAGTCTAGAAAATTCATCTGTGTTATCAGGGAGGCTGCACTGTGACTTTGGATGGAATATTCAACACCAAACCTACACACCCAACCCACCAGTGACTCCGGAGGGTCGATACTGGAAGCCACAGGGAGAACACTCGGGGTCTCCTGCCTTCTCTGCCCAACTCCAGCTGYCTCCAGGATTTGACATTTAGGAATTTAGGCTGGATATTGGGAAAAGGTTCATCCCCCAGAGGGTGTTTGGGCACTGAACAGGCTCCCCAGGGAATGGGYACGGCCYCAAGGCTGCCAGAGCTCCAGGAGCGTTTGGACAACGCTCCCAGGGATGCACAGGGTGGGATTGTTGGGGTGTCTGTGCAGGGCCAGGGGTTGGAACAATGATCCTTGTGAGTCCTTTCCAGCTCAGGATGCTCTGTGATTCCCTGATTCTAATTCCTGGGTATTTGCAAATGTTGGGGAGGTCTCTACATTCTGAGAAGTCACCATTTTTCCAGCAAAGGTGGTTCAGCTGCTGGACAGAGCTGGACTGGCAGATGCTGCAGCGGTGCTGTGGCTGGGCTCAAGATTCCCGGCAGGATAACGGGGATGGCTCTGCAGAATAATTGGGAAAGACCTTTTCCTTCCTAAATCTACCAAACTCCGGGTTTATCATCAGTGATGTGGCTCGGATTTACGCACCTGTGGGGCTAAAATCTGAATTCAGGATACCAACGTTAGGTCGTGGTGTGGGAATTTTTATCTGTGGGTTCATCAGGCAATGAGAGGATCAAAGAGTGAACCAACATTCCTTTATCACTCTTTTATTTTGTCTTTCACAGCATCTGCCACTCAAACCAGCAGCTCTGATGGGACTGATTCCTTGAGTGAGGTCACCTCACTCAGCAGCCTCTGTCTCACAGTGACCCACGCCAGCAGGGTAAAGAAGAAGCTGCAAGAAAAACTCCCAAAAACCCTCTTTGACTCGTAAAAATCCAGTGCTAGTTATCATTTGTGGAATAAATTGACATTACAAATTGTGCAGAATTCTTTCTGGTGAGAGACCAGGCCGATATTAAGTAGGTTGCTGCCTGATGTTCCTGGCATCCTGCTCATTACACTGGCGGCTCAGAATAAGATATTTTTCTTAAATGTAAATGTTTTAAATGTCGCTATTTTTTTCCTACCATCTAAAAAGTATGAAATAAAAATTATCATGCTTTCATTCTAAATATAGGTAGCAGTTAGCTGCGCTGATGTTGAAATATTAGATTTTAGTTCATTTTTAATTTCATGACATCTGTAATCACAGTTAAAACATCATATCCATGCAGTTTTTCTGAAATGAATAGGCTTGTTCTATAATTCTTTTTTAATTTATAGCCAAATTATTATTGCATTTCACTATATTTGGGCATTATGAAGAGATTCCTATTTTCAACAACATTAATTTTCTGATTTGTAGGAGCAAACTAGCCTTTTATTAATATATATCTCTATATCCAAGTCCTAACTAATGTACTGAAGAAAGTTCCAGTACAACCTTTGCCTGTACAGGCTTTTAGGCTTGATTCATCGACCCAATTTTCACTAATAAGTGAAGCTAGGGGAAAGTTAATTAGATTTACATTGAACGTCATGCCCTGAGTTACAACGAGAAGTCAAAGTTCATCTGTTGAGTGTTGGGATAACATGCACACACATACAATTATATTTGTGTGGGTATTCATATATTTTTATATTTCTACATATGTATGTGTGTACATGTACACAAACAGATATATTTATATATATAAGCAAATACATTTATATATTTATATATTTTTATATATACAAACCAAGATATATTTTTATATATATAAGGACATAATGAGGGAACATACAGCCACCATCTGCCTTTCAATTCCTGCAAGCTTCCCTCAGACAATGCATGTTTATGTATCCTGCAGCAAAATATGGATATATTTAATTGACAGAAAACCATGCCAATGGTGCTGTTTGCTCACAAGTCTGAGAATGCAATGGAGTTCAAATCATCATTTCTGTGCATAACATTTAACATGTTTCCATATATAGGGACCAGACCTGAGCTTGCATTGGAGCTGGGGTTGTAAGGAAGCCCAGACAAAGGGGAGTCACTCTCATTTGTCCCAATATTACCTAGAAATGGTATTTTTCTGGGTTATTTTTTCACTTGAATGCCTTTATGGTTCTAAAGAGACCTCAGCAAATTTACTCTGCTGTCAGTGATGGAGTGAGCAAGGTTGTAGGGCCCTCACTGCWTGGGCTTTCCCACAAGTCCTCTTGTTTCCCTTTTCCTACTGTTAGGACACAAACAATAAGAAATTGGTGTATTTGACTTCACTGCTGAAGAAGAGAAAGCCCACTGATATGATAATACAATGGCATAACGAAATGCATTGCTCTCCCAGAAACGAAAAATAAATAAAATATGATTTTCATCTGCATTTTGACTGGAMACCCATTTTTCAGGGGTTTAATTCAAGGACTACATTTACAAGGGGCTTTTGAGAAGGGCAYGTAGTGACAGGATAAGGAGGAATGGCTTTAAAGTGAAAGTGGACAAGTTTAGATGGAATATTGGGAAGAAATTCTTCCCTGTGACAGGGGTGAGGCCCTGGCACAGGCTGCCCAGAGAAACTGTGGATGTCCTATCCCTGGAAGTGTCCAAGGCCAGGCTGGATGGGGCTTGGAGCAACCTGGGATAGAGGAAGGCATCCCTGCCCATGGCAGAGGGTGGAACTGGATGATCTTTAAGGTCCTTCTCAACCTAAGCCATCCTATAATTCTATTACTCTATCGTAACAACATCTTAAATATGATTTTATGACTTACAAGAATGACATCTGTGCTTCTCACATGTAGTTAAACTCAAACTACGGAAATATGGACACAACAGCAGATATTAARCAGTGTCTTATTAAATATTACACTATTTATTAGATTGATAATTGCTCTTCTTAGTTAATAAACTCCTCAGGAAGCTGCTGTTATCCTTGACACAGGATGGTTTATCCAGGATATTGACAGGCTGTGTTATTCACTGTTTGACCAGACTTAAGTAAGTGTCACTCTTCGGGAAGCAAATCTTTCATTAATGCTTTAATTGACATTGCTAATTAGATGTTATTTGCAGCAGAGAAGACCTATCAGAGTGCTGAGCTGCCAATTCTAAAGATCTAGTAGAGAAAACATTGCTTATTTCTCTTTCTGCACGAAGAGGTCAAAGAGGGAGGAAAAGAAATGTCCAAGGACTCGCCAATGGCTCCCCATAGAGCTCATGGCAGAGCCCCAGACCTCTCCTGCCCTTTCCCCGCGCATTTATCAGACTTTCCTCCCTGATCTTTACTTCCTGAGACCCAGAGCACATAACTCGCCCCTCGCTACGCTCCAGCTGACGGGAAACTCGACGAAAGCAATTGTTGCTCCCGATTTGAAGCGGCCAGGGCCCGGGGGAGCTGAAGCCAAGGAGCAGCCTGTGCGCGAGGAGCCTGGGAGCTCAGCGCGGCCTTTTAGTTCTGCTCCTCGGTGCCAAATCCGTGCTGGCTGCCCTCGGTGTCAGCTGGCACGGCACCTGCCCGGCCTCCCGTGGGTTTGTTTATCCCAACGCAGCTCGCATTTAACCCTTTTCTTCCAGCGTTTGTCCCTTATTAGTGGCGGGGTGGGAGGGGGTGAAAGGCTTCCAAAGAGGTTCTGCCCCCGAAATGGCTTGCCCGCGTTTTTCCCATAGTCCTGCCGCTCCCGTGTCAGTATCATGGGTTGGAGCGCTGCTCCACGTAGGTAATCCTTCAAAAGGTTGGATTTTGACAGCATTAACAGCAATGTGCAAAGCCTGCACTGTTTTTACTGCATGTTAATTGCGTCCCTTCGCAAAGTGCAGAGACAGGGAGAGGCTGTGGAAAACATTTCCAACCTCTCGTTCCCATGCTGTCCAGCTATGTGGATAACGAGCTGGCTGGGCAGGCATTGCATTTTTTTTTTTTTCCCCCCTGTTTTATGTAGCATCGATTGGAAGCTTACCATTTAATTTCTAAATATGAAATAAATCAGCGAGCTCTCACGCCCGACCCCGCAGCATCCACCAYGCTGAGCCTTCTCCCTCCCTTCCCTGTGGCTGCCTGCTGCTCTCCTGCTCCAGCAATCTGTTCAGCCGGCTGGCAGAGCCACAGTCGGGAACAGCAGGCTACTTAGCAGCTTTTCTGCAGCTCTCTGAGCTCCCCGCACGGATGCTGCTTCCATAGCCTGCCCGCTGCTTGGCTAGAAGGGGGCTCAGCCCTCTGCCCAGCCCTGTGCCCGCACACACGCGATCCCACACACACACGATCCCACACACACACGATCCAACATCCCAGTGCCTTTGTTGTGGCTCTTTGTTGGAGGGGTAAAGTGGAACAGCTCACCCAGAGAAGCTGTGGCTGCCCCATCTCCCTGGAAGCGTCCAAGGCCAGGTTGGACGGGGCTTGGAGGAACATGGGATAGTGGAAGGTGTCCCTGCCCATGGCAGGGGGTGAGACATTATGTTTTTAAGGTCCCTGACWAACCAAACCGTTCTGTGATTCCATTATTTATTGACTGATCTGGGATTAGCTGCTTGGTCTTTACAATTTCATTAGCAGGATCTGTAGGAAGTAGCAGGCAGGCAAAGTCACAGAGTACATGGACCGACGGGTTCACACACCTTTCCCTGTGCTAAGTGCTCCCCTCCACTCTTTCCAGGGATTTGGATCTCTCCAGCCTCATGCCCCATAGACAATACTTTAAACTACCGATTAAAAGGTATTTATATATGGGCAGGTGGTGACAAGGTATGGGATAATGGCTTCAAACTGACAGAGGGCAGGGTTAGGTGGGATATTAGGAAAAATGTTTTCCCTGTAGTGAGGCCCTGGCACAGGTTGCCCAGAGAAGCTGTGGCTGCCCCATCCCTGGAAGTGTCCAAGGMCAGGTTGAACAGGGCTTGGAGCAACCTGGGATAGTGGAAGGTGTCCSTGCCCATGGCAGGAGAGTTGGAACAGGGTGATCTTTAAGGTCCCTTCCAATCCAAATCATTCTGGAATTCCATTATCCTACCATTTACTGCATATCACCGATTGCCTCGACAGGAGGATTTGTGAACAAAACGCTCACATAGAGAAAGTACAAAATTAAGTGGTGCTCATTTTATTTAGAAAACAAGAAAACTGGGGCAGAGGACAATCAAGGGTAAGATTAGGAAGCCTGGTTCGTATCTGTGTGTTTGAATAAGAACTGGTGCCCGAGGACATCTGAGTAGCTGATCCTGTGGGGCAAACTCACTCCATCCACTTTATCCACCTGAAGATAAGTTCATCTGGTTTTTAAGTGTTCTCCCATAAAGGGCAGAGGCACTGACAGTTCCAGAGGGTGACTGGGTTTAGGTATCTGTCATACCATGGGAGGAACAAGGTTCCACAAAGTCCTTGTTACCCAGTGGTTTGTGCAAGACATTGCAGTAAGAGCAGGGACAGAACTGATACATAAATCCTTTCTTCCTACATCCCAGTATAATTTAGGGGCACATGGTTGTGTGACAGAGACAAGAAGACCCTGTGAATCATGGCTGGAAATCATGGGAGAATTCCAATGAGGTTCCATGTGGAGAACATAAGGGTCAGAGTCCATAGGGCTGGCTAAGGTAGGACTGATGCAGATATGATCAATAACATTTAAGGGAAATGATGGCTTTATCCTTTTCTTCCTCTTTGCTATTAAAGGATGTGGAACTAGAAGTGGACTGAGGTCACCATGGCAACTGAGCACCATCTGAACGTTGTGTGAGTCCTTCCTGTGAGCCTGGCTGTCACAGGAGCATCCATCAGACTGCAGGATCAATGCAAACACCATGGAAGGCTCTCCTAGCTCTGAAGAGGGCAGGGATCATATCTGAGAGAAAAAAATGTTTTTCAAACAAGAACCACACAAAAAAGAGAGACATTGTGCAATGCAGATTATCAGTTCTGAAATGACTCCTAGAGTAGAAAGCAAATTAAATCCCTTGCTCAAAAGATTGAATGTGTGCCCACCACACCTAAAACCTTGCAATCAACTGGAACTCCTTTCTCAGCCATTTGAGTCAAGAGCAGAACCAGGAACAGAGCAAACACTGTTAAAGGCTGAAGGATCTGCCCACGTTGCACCTACAGCAATCCTTCAATCTATTGCCTTTTGCTGTCTAAGTGTTCTCCAAACCACTCAGCAGCTCTCAGAATCTTCCACCCTTGCATTCTTCCCAAAGGTGCCTGATTTATTTTTTTTTCCAAGCTCATTTCAGCTTTCAGATCATTGACAAAGGTCTGSAGCTGTGCTACAGCTGTCCCCTGGCCACTGCAGGGTGTCACCTTGCAAAGGACCAAGGACTTGATCTTTAGCTGAAATGCTCTTGCTCAYGCAGCATGTTTGAGTAGCAGAGGCATGGAGCCTTATATCCCTATAATTTGTTGGGAAAGGCCATTTAATGCCTTTTTTTTCTGCTAAAAACCATCTAAGAGGCCTCAGCTACTTGATTAGAAATGTAGCTCCAGCTGCTATTCCTTGATGACAGCGTTTTCCTCCCGTTTCCCTCTGCATTGCAGATGGACTTCATGATGCTGTGGCCGAGGAGGCTTAATTATAGCTTGTCCTCCTCTCTTTGGGAAAGCTGGAGTAATCCCATGGCTTTACTGCCTCTGCAAAGCCTGGGGATGCAAACCAGCAGGAAATGGCTTGTTATCYAGCAGGTGCCATCATCTTGGTTACTGCCAAGGCTTATTATTTTGAACATCAACCTTTGGTAGGTCCCTTGTACCCATTCTTTATGTCATAATTCCTTCTAGACTTGCTGAGCACTAAGCAACAGCAGCACATATGCAGTGTGCAGACAGCTTTGAAAGTCATCCAAAACCCTTATGTATATACATGGTTTACATATAAAACTGTATATAAAAATATGTATATACATATATGGTTTATATATAAAACAGATACCTTTGCATTAAACTCGATTCTGAGGGAATCTTATATCAAATTAAGGATGAAACTAAAGTATGCACAGAGTCCTGGTTGCTTCAAAGACTATAAATGAGCTCTGATGGCTCATTATTATTCCCATGGGAATGCCATGGGATGGGTCATAGATGTTTTTCACAGACTGCTCCTGGGGTACAGTGTTTTTATCCCCCTGGTTTTCATGCAGGATGTGGGAATACTCATCGGGGCGAGATACCCTTGAAGATACATCTGGACCTTTGCATTGATCTTTTGCCTTTTTTGACAGGCAAATGCAATTTCYGGTTCCAGTCTGCTGCAATGCTGACCTTAATTTCAGCAGCGACAAAGAAAACCCAAGCCTTCTACCTCAGTAGAAAACAAGCACACAATCTTCCAGGGAAACTTTGGTGTTTAGAAGGTCCCTGATCTTTAACAACCCTCTTTTCTCTCTATCTAAATAAAAGAATATCAATACAAAACCCAACCCAATAGAAACTGTAACTTGCAAATATTTTCGGCAGCTTTCACCTTGGGAAGACAAGGACTTTTGTTGTCTTTTCATCCAGTTCGGGGTTTTTTTACTATTTTCCCAATGGAACTTAGTGAGCTCTCAAAGGTTTTACCAGGATCGTTTCCCCAGAAAGGACACAAAAGGGGTCTCCACACGTGAAGATGGAGCATCACTTCCCCCCTCATTAACTCTTCTCTTGTCATCTTATTCTAATTGATTAGGGATAACATCTAATCTCAGGCAGGAGCAAACAGCCACAGAAGGCTCCCCAAATCCAATCAACCATAAATCCCACTGCCCACTCATGGTACCTCTAGTGCAGCACATACGAGGCTTGGGGTTYTAACAGAATCAATTAATCAATTAATTAGTACAACAAAGTACTGGAGTGTTTCCCTGTGGTTTAAATGGGATCAGCAACAGACTATTTCCAATTTCTTGGGACACTGAAGTCGTGTTCAACCAGGAGAAGCAACAAGCTAAACACTTTGGTTCAGAAATGTGAGCATAGGATGTAATTCCCTCTTAAACTCCCTAATTGTTGATTTCATTCTTTATTCTACTGGATTTTAATTAGGAAGCCTTCATCCTGGTATCACCATAGGATAGGTTTTATGCCTTTGGTAAAAATGATGTGTATTTTTCCTCTTGTRCCCAGTGGACCATGATTGGTGGTAAATGTATCAGGGAGTGTCCTAAACTGAGCACCAGATAAACAATCTGAACTGCTGGAAGATTCGGTAAGAGCTGCTCATAKTTATTATTTGGATTTGTGAATGAAAGCATTTTTCAAATGTGGAGCATATGGCAATGCTCAGAAACTGCCTGTTACCATTTGTATTATTTTTTACTGCAAATCAAAGGACTAAACATATGCTCCTTTCTCATCTGGTTATGGAGGTTCATTCAGTGGTCCATTTGGGTGGATTTAGAGGTTCCAGAATATTTCAGCTWTAGAGTGCAAAGAAAAAAGCACAGACTTTGCTTCCGTAGATTTCCACTTCCAGGCAGCATCACCTCTGTCTAAAAAAAAAAAAAAATAAGGGAAAAAAGAACAAAGCAGACAAAATTCTCCAGCTGGGAGTGCAGATCCCTGTGTTAGGGCCAWCTCTAGGTCTTGCTATATCCTACTGAAATGTAACATCACAGCTTGACACGATTTTCTTMTTTTTTCCTCTGCAAAGATACTTTAGAATGCTTTAAATATCCCCAGTTCTGGAGTGAGWGTCTCTGGAGCCAGGGCTGGAAAGGCAATTGAGAAATGGTAACATACAACAGAGAGGTCATGGAAGTTATTTCCTCGTGGAAATAAGACTTGATGGGTATCAATCAAAGAAATTCATGTGGAAGAGCAAAAGAAATTAATATTTGGGAAGCATCTAGAGGGAAAGCCACTGTCAATCCCTAACTTTACTAGAGGAGAAAAGACTCAGGAACTAATAAGCTTTTTCCATGTGGAGAGATTTGGGGAACGATATTTTTGTTCACAGTCTGCACCTGGAAGGAACGAAAAATTCTGGTGATTTGGGAGGATCAGAGAGGTGAAATGAAATGTTTGAAGSCAGGGTTGCCAACCACACCAAGACAAGCATTTGAGAGGGGGTCAGAGAAAGCACCTTCTACAAGTGACCACTGATTTCCATTCGTCGAGCCAGAAATCCTTGTAATCACTTCAGACTCTCACATACAACTGAAATATTCAAAGCCAAGCGAGATATCTCTCCCCACTCCTTAAGACGAGCACATCCCATGATTTCCCTGTGATTCCRTTGTTCCTACAGGTGCTTCAGAGCACAAACTTTTTAAAAGTACAATTTCAAGTTATTGCTGCACRTTGTAAAAATGATTTACGGTCATATAAAAACGTTGCTGTATTAGGAACGATTTTGCTATTAATAAATATTAGTGTCGGTGCCCAGCCTCGTTACACGTTCCAGAAACACAGCAGCAGCCAGAGGACACTGTAACAATCTCTGAAATGTGATTAGCCATGTCTTACAAACATTCTAGCCCTCTAATAACCCTTTATTTAAGGAACCATCATAAAACGTGACTTTTTTCATTAAACCCTCATCGRAACAAATACACTTGGCTAATTAAAATTAGCAGCAATGACAGTGAGAGCTGATGCTGATTCACCCAGGAGAGGGATTTGGGATGTTGACAATTCCACCTTGGGGTCAGCAGTGCAATCCCAGCCACATCTGCAGAGATTCCCAGCTACTCCAGGTTAAATGTTTATCTGTTTGTCTAATGAATTATGAATCTTGGGTTTGTTCCTGCTGAACAGATGTGCAAAAACCCCTCAAACCCAGCCCTACACGAGGTAACAGCTGCCACTTTTGTCAGTGATCCCGTAAGGAGATCAGGGAATGGGGCATATGTTTACCCTGGATGGAATATTCCTCCCTTATGGTCATCCTATCACCCTGCCACAGGTCAAATGGGAACTGCAGTATGGGAGGAGGTCTGTAAATCCTGGGCAAATGATTTCAAAATGTTATTTCAGCCCTTTATAGAGATTTAAATAAATAAATAGAACATATTTTTTWTATATATATATATATATTTGCTCCTCTAAAGACTATGTTGTTTTTATTTAAATAGGCATTTTTAAAATTTAAAATATTTTTATTACTCGTATTTTAAAAAATTTAAATAAAGTTTTACATAAATAAATAAATAATTAAAATTATTATATTATTTAAGTAAATAAAAATTACTTTTATTTAAAAGCCTTTTCCATTAACAGGTAACACTTTATTTAAGATCTGTTGCAGAGAATATTAAAAGTGAGTAAATCTGTAAAATCTGTAAAATTGAGTTAATCTTGTTTCTAAACTGGGACATGGGTTGGGTGACATTGGTGGTGCCAAGTCTGGGGTGAGCCAGTGGCTGCAGTGACCATGCCCTGGTGGACTTTGCAGCCCTGGGGCCCATGGGGCAGGCAAAGAGTAAAGTCATGACCCTGAAATTGAGCAAGGCAAAATTCCAGCTGTTCAAGGAATTGGGATATAAGGAAACTGCCCTCAGGGCCAAGGGAGCAGAACAGAGCTGGCAGATGGTGTAGGCATTCCCCATAGAGGACAGGAAGGGAATGCACAGGCAATGGAAACAGGGACAAGGATCCTGGGAAGATGCAGGGATGCTGCCTAGGGATGGGGCCAGGGAGACCAAGGCACACCTGTGCCTGGAAAAGTTGGAATGAGTGTACAAAAAGTGAGRATTTCAGCGTTCCTGGAGCTGTGTGTGAAACAATGTCTCCCAAAAATTGTGCTCTGTGTGTGTGACAACGCAGAGAAGGTGGATTTTGGAGTCAAGACTGCAAATGAATCATTAATTGGTAAAATAATCTTTGGGAAAAAGGATCCTGGGGGACAGTGATGAACTTGTCCCTCAAAGGATAGGGCTAATTAAGGGATCTGCAGTGGGTGCTGGGTGCTGGGAGCAAAGGGACCAATCTGTGTTAATCATCAGCACAGGGACAGAAGGATGTTGATGTCTCACTTGTACAGACCACAAACAGCACGAGGGTCCTTCTGCCTCCCTCCAGAAATCTTTAATTCCTCCCTGGACCCCCAACATGGGAGCTCCTCACATTGACCATCTCAAGTCTCTGTTTTCCTTAGGCATGAGCAGGACCTGCTCTGAGTTTTAATTATTTCCTAAAATAGTTTAAAATTGTGTTATCCAAGACCCAAGCACAGATTCAGTTCCCCACTGAATTCAATGTGACTCGAGGGTAGAACATCCTCTCCAGCAGTTAAAATTTGTGATATTTTCATGCTTTATATTCTGTGAAGGCTTTTTTCACACCTTCCCTCCCACCTCTTGTGCACACACACAGGTATCCACACACAAATAACCCGGATTTTTACAACATTTTTTTTTAACTGGAGCCCAGATATAGAGTTTTTGACGTCCCTTTATCCTGAGGATCTGAGTGAGGTTTTACACTCCTGCTGACCATGAAGTTTTACCAGGCAGAGGCAAAGAACAAAGAGAAAATACTTTACCATCTTCAGAGATGATGAATCTGAACAGTGCAGGACACTTGACAAAGACAATTTCCCCCACACTTGCAGGTTTCCAGCATGTGATATTGTCCCACATTCCTGGGCAACCTATGGAAGAGAAGGAGGGATAAAATACATGAGTGGTGGAGATYCATTCCTTTTTTCAGGCTTTGTAGTTGGATCTTCCTTCTATACATAAAAATATTCTTGTTTGGAATAATAAACAGCATCAATTTCCCTGGGGAAAAAAATTTCATTCATAAGAATAGCATAAAATATGTAGTAGATGACACAGTAATGGCCAGATTATTACAGATTCTACTCTCACAGAAGATGGCATTCCTTAGCCACAATTAAATCACTGCAACACATCAGAAACAAATTTTCCTTTGAGTGTGAAATCTGCTGCCATTCAGCTGTCTTTCAGAGCTGCTGGGTTAATTTTTTAAAAATTATGTATTAAAGCAGTTTCTGCTTCATCCTGCAGCCATTTCTGTGGATATGTGAGGGGAACTCACCTCYTCCATCCTGCTTATTTTCTAAAAAAATGTCTTTCCCTACTAAAGATCWTTCATGATCTTTACTGCAGTCTTTGCTCTAGAGAATACAAACTCACCATGTCAAAAGGAGGATTTTGACCTCTAATAATTCCTTGCCTAAGCTAAAGACAGATTCARGCCTTTGATAACAGCTCAAAGTCTTCAGGTGACAAATTTTGAAGTAAAGGTCTGAGTGGTAAAAAAACCCCAACAAGTTCCTGTTACAGGCGTGCAGAAAAAGGAGGTGATGGGACTGTGGGTGGGAGTTGTCTTCTCTTGGGATATAGGAAAAATTAATTGTAAATTTATTGTAAATACACTAAAGGAACGCAGCTCCTGCTTCTTTCTGATCACTGTGCCAGGGACRTGACAAACTTTCATGTCCCTGAAAGTTTGGGGCTTTCAAGAAGGAGAAATCTTCCTGTAATTCTGCAAACCACCACCTTACCAGCTCACAAACCTAGGAGGCTTATCCAGTGTACAGAAAAACTCGGAGCAATCTCTCCAGCTGCCTCCTGTTTAGAAGAAAAATGACTTGGTGAAGGAATCTCAAATGGAAATCATCTTCTGTCTCAGCAGGACAAGAAAGAAGAACTAAAACTAAATATTTCCACTGCTTATTTGCATTTGATGCTGAGATTGAGCAAATAATCTTATCAACTGAAAGCAAGCCTCCAGCTCCACGATTTTCTAAGAGGTTCTCTGTTAGAATGCTCTCTCCCTGACTGCATGCCAAGGGAAATAAGACCTTCAGGAAAAGCAGATAACACTTCCAAGTGTTACTTTCCGCCTGGCACAAGTACAATGTAGTGAGATATGGGTGATGAACTCGTAAAAGCAGTGTGGGCTCCATCAGCTCTGGTGATAGCAGCAGATTCCCATCAGTGTTCACAGGACTGGAATTGGAGTCTTTTTTTCCATCAGTTTCAGTGGCAGGAAATCAAGCCCTGTGTTTTCCCATAAAAATATAAGCCAGATATTTCCATGTGTGGTGGGCAGAGCAGTTCTGAGTGATTCCAGGAACTGGGTCAGTGTCAGACAACGTTGCTGTGATGTTCAGAATCATAATAGCAACGTTTTACACATTACAATGGTGGCACAGGACAGGGAGGATGAAGTATCAGATAACATAATATAAATATAAAATCCTGACCCTGTTACATAAAATCCCTCAGCTTCACCAGACCCTCCAAAAYACAATATTACTGAAAAAATGCTCATTAAATCATCACAGGAGCTGCGGRAAAAAACCCAAGGAATCCTTTATATTTCCTCCTCTGCCTCTCTTTCGCCACCCCTACTCCAGATTGTTTCCTTTGCCAGACGAGGATCTCATCCTATAAATGCTTTTATTCACTAGAATATTTCTAAAAGTCTCCAAAACTGGGGTTTGAAAAGTTTAAAATCTCTCAGGCTCATGGTGGGGATATTGGCGTGTCCAGTGCAGGGCCAGGATTTGGACTCAATGGTCCTTGTGGGTCACTTCCAGCTCAGGATATTCTGTGATTCCATGATTTTGTGATACCTTTTATGTACTGAAGATGGAAATCAAGACTATGCTGAGTGCAATAAGATTTTATTGCCTTTGATAGCTGCTGTCTGTCCACGCAGCAGGAGTTGCATTTTCCATGTAAATCTGAAGATGTGCAGCCAYGGGTTTGTAGCTCACTGACGTGTGGCACTCTGTACCAAGGAAAATTCTGTGGGAATATCCACGTTAATGAGACATTTGCTTACAAGGGATGCTGGAGATAATCAGTGGTTAATGAGATCTTTGGAGAAACACCTCTTGGCCTTGCTTGAATTAAGTGGGTTGAATAGGAATAGGAAAAACTTGCTTATTTCTCATTATTTCAACATAACTGTCTTCCAAAMACTGGGATAACAATGGACACTGCAAACCAGCCGAGAGAAATGCAAGGAAAAGGAAGTGTAGCCACAGTATAAACATCTCATGGCAGTGTGCATGAAATTCAGTTATAGCAGGTGGCTGATTTTGTGGTAGTACCACGCAGAGATAAAAAACAGCCCCATTTAAAAGGACGTTATAAGTTCATTGTGTTAGAAAACACTGACATGCTGGCATTGGAAGAGAGGCAGAGAGAAGCAGCAGGTCAAGTAATTTACCTCAGTTACTAAGATAGGTGAGGGATGGAGATCGTAAAGAATTCCCCATCGATAAGGATATTGTCTGGTCCTGCTTGGAAAAGCACATTTGGAACAAATAACTTGGAAGAGCAAAGAAAAGGATGACCAAAAAAAAAAAATAAATATTAAATGGAATAAAGGCCAGCATGCACAATCTCCCTGCATTTGTAATCCATGCTACAGCCAGCAGCTCCTGCTGGGTGAAATCTGCCCACGGAAATCAAAGTGACTTGAGTGTGAAACTGCCCAGCAGGGTCCCCTCTGGCACTGACAGGGTCTCTCCAGTGCCCTGTGACGTAGGGATGCCCAAGCAGGCTTGGCAAGGGTTGGCTCACACACTGCAAGGTGCAAGGGGACAAATTTTCCTAATTTTTAACGTGTTAGAAATCAGTAATAACAAGGAATAGCTTTAAAGAATAAGATTTCATGTGGGACAGAGTGAAAAAAAAAATTACAGATAGTGATGTTGCTAAGGGATGGTCTTGAAAACAAAACAATCACAATAATTAAATCAGAGTAATYAAGGCTGGAAAAGCCCTCTCAGAACATCAAGCCCAACCATTAATCCAGCACTGCCAAGGCTGTCACTAAACCCTGTCCCCAAGTGCCACATCCACGTGTTTTTTGAACACTTTTAGGGATGGTGACTCCACCGCTGCCCTGGGMAGCCTGTTCCAGTGCTTGACCATCCTTCCAGCAAAGAAATTTTCCCTGATATCCAATGTAAACCTGCCCTGGTGCAACTCGAGGCTGTTTCTGGAAAGCACAAATCCTGCCTTCCCTTTCCCATGTCTGCACTGCAACCTGCAGCTGGAATTCCTGTTTGGTGAATTCATTGTGGCATTCATCTCTGATAACCTGAGTGGTGTAAAACTTGGCATCTGCTCCTGGGGAAGCACTGATGTCCTTCTCATGGCACAGGGAGAAAAGTGCTTTGATTTATTCAGTGACCTCTCCTTTGAGGGATGATCCTTTGGGAGCCCCTCTTCCTTGCTGCTGGCTTTGGGGGAAGCACACACTGATCATGCCACTCTAGGTTAAATCTGGATTTTAACTTTGGGTGCCTGAGCCTCACCCTTTTGCCCTATTCAGCAAAGTTTCCTCTGTAGCTCAGGGAGAGAGACTTTCCAGACAGGGATAATCCCATTTTAAGGTGGCACTGGTGGGGAATGACCTTGTCAAGTGGACTTGCACCTCTCCACTGACCACACTCAGCAGAAGGAGGCTAAGAATTAGCTTAGCTTGGACAGCTGCCTTTGAAATGGTTAAAGTTTGTATTCCCCACAGGGTCTGTGTGGTCTTTTGGGGTAGACATGAACCAGCTCTGTTCTCCGGGCAGAGGGGTCACCTGTGGGGTCACACAGCCTGCCTTAGACAMTTCCCAATCCTGAAGGAATCCAGCTGAGGGCTGGGACACATCCCTGCCAGCACAGCTTTGCAGCTCCTGAGGAATTTGGACCACAGGCAAACCACAGTGGCTGCTTGTGAAAGGCCACATGATCAATCCCTTTGTCTGTCTCAAGCTTCTCCTTGTAGAATTGAAATTAAATTCATGTTTCGACTGAGCTCCCTGTGACTGGACCCGCTTTGGACTTTTACTTCAAAAAACAGAGTAATTCCAGCTGAAGCACAGCRTTTATGTGAATTTTATAGGTGGATTTTACATGAATTCGGATGTGAATCTCATACTGTGGATTTTATACTGTGGATTTTATATAAATTTCATGTGAAGCCCACGACACCTAAGTTTAAATTCCACCTTGATGAAGCTGAGGGAGGTGCCTCTTACACCTAAGGATGGATCTGACTCGGCAGCCACTGAAAAAGAACAGCTCTTTTACAGAAAGGCCACATTTCATAACAAGAAGCAAACTGATTATTTATCACTGCAGAGCCTTCTGATGCATTTTTAAAATTACACTTAGCACTAAAACCATTCCAGTCGTCCTGCCTCCATGGAAGCCCTCACAGGCCTTGTTCCCATCTTTCATTTCRCACTCTCCCTGACCTGCTACTCCTGGCAGCTGAAAGGCTCTCGCTTGCCTGAAATTTCTGGACAAGCACCAAGAGAAAAAATAAAAAAAAAATCAAAAAAAATCCCCGAAGCAAGCCATGCTGGCAGAAGAGCAGTGATAAACAGCTCTTCTGAAATTGCTTATGGTCCCTTATCTTCCTTCTCTCCTCCGTCCAGGGCTGTCTTGGGAGTCGCAGTTTGATAGTGGGCAGATATAAACCCAGATTTTGGGCAGATATAAACCCAGATTTTAGCAGCCCCATAGCTGAAGTTCAGAGAGTTCAAGGAATGGAGCTTATTTTAAATGAGCTGAGGGCAGGGCCTGTTACCTTCCACCAGCACAGAGCCACTGTGTCACCAGGACCATGCACAAACTGCTCTTCTTTGGAGATTTGTGTCCTGTTTTCTTATGGTGCCTCTACCACAAGACCCTCATGTACATTCTCTATATTTAAATCCTCTTTACAGTCTCCAGAAGAGCCTCCCATGTCCTTATCCTGCCCTGGTGTAAAATCCTTCTTCTCATCTCTTAACTTTTTGGCAAGAAAAGGTGCAAAAAGCAGAGATGGGGTTTTTTTTGAATGGCAAACCCCTGTGCACTCACTGTTTACTCATTCTCTCGTCTAAACGAAGTGGGTAACTCCTACCTGTCTCCTCCTCTATGAAAATTATTATTTTGACATTTTTCTTATACCCAGCACCCCGTTTTCACAAATGGGGGACTGAACCAAGGGATAACAGTGCAATGGGCAGCGGAATTTACAGATYCGTGCACAGACAGAAGGGCATAGATGAGAATTCGCATAAAATTTGTTCCCTCAGCAAATGAAGAAAAAATGTAATTACACAAATGTTAGACTTCAGTATTTTTCATGTAGGGAAATAAAGGCCTGAGATGAAAATCCAGCCTYCTGGCTTACAGCAGTCAGTTTGATTTTCAGCTCGTCTCCTCATTTATTGGTTTAAAATATCACCTTCAAGGTCGTATTGCCTTCAGGAGAGTAATATCAAAGGAAACGTAATGTTACAAACCAGCATATTAAACTGAATTATGTGGTGCACAATAACTTCTAAAGGGCACACTACATAAAAAGCCTTTCACACAGAGGGGGAATATGAGAGAGGAGCTCTCTGTTCCTTCATAAATCCAGGTAAATACCAAAATAAATAAGGGCTTAAGCGTGGCCTGGATATGGGGATATGATTTTCAAAAGCAATTGACATTTCAAAGTGCAGGCATCTTAGAGGAGTTCCTGCTGTAGAAATGGTGTTTCTGGAGGTGTTTGGAGTTGGGCACCAAACTTGGAACTCTGGCAGAGCCAGCACTGGGAGCTCACAGCCCAGAAAGCCAATCGTGCCCTGGGCTGCTCCAAAAGCAGCGTGGGCAGCAGGACAAGGGAGGGGATTCTGCACCTCTGCTCTGCTCTGCTGAGATCCCACCTGGAATGTGCATCCAGCTCTGGGGCCTCCGGCATGAAAAAGGTGTGGATCTGCTGGACTGAATCCAGAGGAGGCCACGGAGATGCTCCGAGGGCTGGAACCCCTCTGCTCTGGAGCCAGGCTGGGAGAGCTGGGGGTGCTCACCTGGRGAGGAGAAGGCTCCARGGAGACCTCAGAGCCRCTTCCAGGGCCTAAAGGGGCTCCAGSAGAGCTGGAGAGGGACTTGGGACAAGGGATGGAGGGACAGGACAAGGGGGAATGGCTTCCCACTGGAAGAGGTTTAGATTGGGTGTTAGGAAAGACATTTTTTCCTGTGAGGCCCTGGCACAGGTTGCCCAGAGAAGCTGTGGCTGCCCCTGGATCCCTGSAAGTGTCCAAGGCCAGGYTGGACAGGGCTTGGAGCAACCTGGGATAGYGGAAGGTGTCCCTGCMCMKGGCAGGAGGGTGGAATGAGATGAGCTTTAAGTTCCACAGGTACAGTCCAAGTGACTAGAAGCCTACTCGACACTATATTATGATTATTTTGAATCCATTGTTTATGTAATGAGACTTGTATAAACAATCTGCACTTTCTTCTGGTGCGGCATTATCAGTCCAGGGAGTTGTTTTATGGAATGGCATTTTCAGAGATCTAAGTGCAGCACTGCTTGCAGAGAACTCGTAAAAAATCAGCTTAATTAATGAAAGAGAATATGGGAAAAAATTATTTGAGATATTTCACTTCTGATGTACAAAGTTAATAATAGATTATATTAAAAACTAAAAGGGAAAGCACACAAAACACTGAGTTATTTGATTGGAATGATGCACTTTTTAGCATATTATTTTTATAAAATAAATATTATACAATTATAAAAATATGACTTAACAATGAATTTAACATATATCCTTATTATAAATATGCCTTTATTGTATATTATTACCCTAACTACATGATAGAAATATTTTATATAATTATATATTGAATCATATTTATAATTATCCTTATAAATATTATKAAATATTTTACAAAATACAGCATACTACTGAAATATGCTGTATTTTATAACCTTTTTTTTCTTTGACGATTTCATACACGGCAAAGATCAGCTTTTAAGTTACATGAGCTGTTATTTATAATCAGAGAAGTGTAAATTCTTTTTTCTACTTTTAAAGCTGTTTAGTTCTTTGCCGTCACAGGATATTTGTTCCTAAGCTCCCACTTATTGCTGCTCTTGCATTGATACCTGCCAAGAAAACCTCATCCAAGAAAACCTCCAGAATCTTTTAAGTGCTGCCAGCCAATTGGCCTTAGGTGAGCTTTGAAGAGTTTTTAAGGGAAACTTCAATTTGGCAAAATCTTTGGAACATTTCTTTGTCCAMTTATGCAGGAGAGTAAAAAGCCAAGAAGCTGGGAAATTGAGCAGGGTTGTTGCTTTTTTAAACCTGCTTTAAATATAATTCAAAGGATTGGCTAYTCCTCTCTGAGAAAGTCACCACTTTGCCGTTCTGGAGGCGCAGAGACTCAGTGAAATTACTGAAAAAATTGGGAGATTTTTTTCCAGCGCTGCTGGAGGACAGGATGACACTTCCGAGCTGCCAGAACCTGAGGCAGTGCCAGGCTCACCAGCTGCAGATAATCCAGGACCGCTCAGGATTCGGGATGTGGGAGATCACGGGGTGCTGGAGCTGCTGGAGGCAGCTTTGCCTGGCAGCACCTGCTCCCTCTCACTTCCTTTATTTTTTGGGGCAGCCAAAACATCGTCATTCTACCCCAGCAGCAGCCGTTCTGACTCACTTCCCTCCCTTCCGAGGGGAAGGAGATGACATCCTGCACTTTATCAACTCTACTTTTCATTAATTCTCCAAGCTGAGACAGATGGGAAAAGGGAGCTGTTCCATCGGTGCCTCACAGGCTTTCCATCCATCACAGTGGCACAGATTTTAATCCCTRCATGGCTGGGAGTAACCTCTGGGAAGAGAAGGATAAAAACCCCTGGCTGGGGGTTGCAGAGTTGAGACAGAGTTTGAGAAGAAACCAATGGATTAATAACCATAAAGATGTGTTGCTCTTCCTCACCTTCCTGGGTCACATCCTATCCCGAGGGATCCTGCCCTTCCCAGGCACAACCTACCCATAAAARGGGATTGACTAAGGACAGCAGGGTGGAGCTCTATCAGCTGTGGCCTGTCTTTGTGAATCGTTTAATTAACAATATTATCTAAGCCTGCAACTTCCTGTGGTGTTGAAGCAGCTGGATAGAAATAAATACACACATATATAATATTATATATATAACATATTTCTCCCACAAGTACCAATGTGCCTCACACTGAACCCTGGCTTTCAARTAGGGCTGCAGGTAGAAAATCTTCCCAAGCTGGAGAGCTGAACAGTTCACTGCCCCTTTTTGCCACCCTTGGAGTAGWATTTGGCCCATTATGAGATTTATGGGCCTGTGAAGAAGACATCTGGAAAGATCTCTGGGATAAACAGTTGCCATGGAGACAGAGAAAGTAGAAATTTTTTCAGACTCTCTTTTTGGGTATTTTGGAGTCTGCATTCCTTTGAAAACAGAGACAGGATTTAATTGCGTGGAAGGAGATGAGGAGAAAATTTAATAGCAGGTCTCTTGAGCCTTGAGGATTCACAGTAATAAATTCACGGCTTCAAATTTGTTCTGTTTCGGAAAAAAAAACGATAACATCTTTTGTTGATTTGTTCATTTCTAACTAATCTCACAACAGCACTGAAGTGGGACTAAAATGGGACACAAACCTTGAAGCGGTCTCTGAGTATRAGGTTTTATTCAGTCTTTAGAAATCCCAAAACAAGGGAACAGGATTTTCAATAGGATTTGTTGAGGTGAAGCCTGAGGTCGATAATTGCCCAGTAAATAACGTTTGTCAGGAATTTTGACTTGTTTCTAAAAGGATAAATAGACCAAAGAAAACAAGCAGGCAGTAAACAACTGAAAAGAGCAACTGACCTCAAGTCTACGTGATTGATAATTTCATAAATTATATTAAATTGTGGTACACATATATTAAGAACCCTCAAAAGGAATTTACAAATTATTGTTATTATTACTATGGTTTCAGGGTAGCTCTGGGGGTAAGAAGATTTTCTGCTSTTTTTACAGCTGGAAAACAAACCCAAACAAAATGCAATAAATGGTGACACTGAAATCTAAAYGTTGTCCAGAGCCAGTTTTAAAATCAAGCTGCTCCTTCGTATTCTGACTTCTGCTCCTCACCTTCTTGCTTTTCTGGTGTTTATAAATAGAGTTATCTCAGTGGAAAAGGCAAGTCTGTAGTAGAAGATAACTTATAACAGATCTTGGGCCAAACCACTCCTGCTGTAACCACAGTGACGCCAGTGTGGGTGCTCCTGAGAGGAATTTGTTCCTTGTTTACTCCTTCAAACCTTCAGAGAATGTGAAATGACTGAATTAAATAACTTAATTTCYTCCAGTGTGCAAATTCCATAATCTGTCCTGGAAATTGTTCTAGTGGTGAGTCAAACAATTCCTTATTAGAGCTCGTGGGACCTTATGATCCAGTGGAGGAAGCAAAGGAAATAAATGTATTWTTAAAAGCCAGGGACTAATTGAGTCAGAAAATTTAGAGATGGGTTAAAAAAGAAATATGAAAATTAGGTAAGTATATGATTCTTTCTCTCCTTCTTCTTACTAGAAAGAGTTAAAGATGAAGTAGGAAGGGAAATTGTTCTGTGGTCTTTCTCACTAAGATGTGTGGGCAGCTAATTACACTCCCAACYGAAGTAATAAATAACTGTGAAAATTTGCATACATATGATCAATATTCTCTTACTGSTGTTACTTATCAGAATGTGGAATCATTACGGAAAAAAGGAAAATAATCCTAAAGGAACCTACGGAGTTCACAGAGATTCTTCCTTGCACCCAGGCAAAATAAACCACAACTAAAATATCTAAAAGGAATTTTGGGTGTTCTTATTTTCTGTAACATTTTTATTAGCTGGACATAGCATGAAAAATATATATTGCAGGGCACAATTCTGCGTGCTTGAGTCATAAAGATCCAGAAACTTCTGTATGTTTCACTTGAAGATTTTTTATTTGCAGGGATGCAATAGCATCAGGGCCATGTATAAAGACAATGACAAATTTCTTCCTGATATTCTGAGAGTGGATATTATTTAGCAGATTTAAAATTAAATCCTARTGAAAACCTCAGTTAGATGTAGGAGGTTTTTATAGCTATAGGTGTGTATTTATACATGTATAGAGYACAGGTTTATATTTCTATATATCTTCAGATAGATTACTCTGTCCCCAGTCTGTCTGAGATGCCTGTAGAAGAAAAATTACAAAGCACACAAAACCCACTCAATTTATAACCCAAGTGAGAAACCTTATCCATGTGAACAGGAACATTTAGCTGCTGTAATCACACCACTGGACATTGTTTTTATCAGTTCTCAATCCAGTAGAATAATGGGAAACAATTCAGTGCTTCTGGTCTGTCCTGCATGAAGACCATTGTGAGAGAGTCCTGCCAACTGGGAGTTCTATGTTTAACTCTGTTCAGGATTRTTCACTTATCAAAGCTGTGGGTTCTGGTTTGGGCAGTTTGAGATTAGCAGAGAAGGGGCAGAATTCCATTAGCCATCATTTTTTATGGCCAAAAACCCTGGAGCAGATTCAAGCCCTTTCCTGTGTCGGGAATAAAGACGAGGCAGGTTCTTAAAATACACCCAACAATCCTTCAGAGCATTTTATTAATTGTTTGTGTTCATTATTTCAATTTGGCTTCTCTCTTGGCATATGGCTTGGGCATACTCATTACACACTCCAATAATTCCTTTTCCCTTCTAAAGCACTTCCTTGTGCATTGACTTCCATGTCCAGTCATTTTTTCACCCAGGTCCTGGCCCGGTCACTTGGTGCTGGATCATTCCAGCCTTGCCTTTTGTTTGGGTTGTGATTTCCACTTGTGCTGTTTCACTCTGCTCCCTTCGATTTGTTTTCCTGCAAAGGACACAAACCAATCGATTCCAGGAGCTGTGTGAGCAGGAAATGGATGGCTTGATTACCAAAAGTGCCATGGAAGCCTGAAATGGCTTTTAGGGTTATCAGAAAAGCAAGGGAAAGGATCAATAAGAAAAGCATCTTGCTTGTCCACAGGACTCAACTGTTTGCTCTTGAAGGGTGAAAACTGCACCATTTAACKATGTCTGAATATTTAGGTAGAGCTCCCATTTGGTTTTCCAAAAAAACCCAACAAAAACCCAAACAAAAACCTACAAACGAACAAAACCCATCAAAAAAAACCCAAAAAACCAAAACCAATAAAAAACCCAAAACCAAAACAAAAACACCAACCAGAAAATAAAATATTGTATATGAACRATGGGAAAAGAGGAATTCCAGGACTGGGAAGTGAAATAGGCAGCTCAGCTCTTCGAGGTTATGGATACGCCTTCAGTGGGACTCAGCCTGCATATTAAGGCACCTTAATTTAGGTTTTTTAATATGYAAACTGGATGTAAATCTCTGTATCTATCAACTGTACAAGGAGCCTTGGGAGACCAGCCAGCTAATTTAGCCAATAATTTAGATGTGTAACATCCAAYGATGCAACTGTTCCCCCAGGAGGGCATTTTTTCCCTAAATACGGAGCCCAGTGCAGTTCTCTCCACTGAAACACACAAAAATGCCTGATGGATTCAGGGGATTTGGAATGGGATTGAGAGCAGCAGAATTGCACCAGGAGAAGGGCGAGAGCTATTCCTGGTGCTGACAGCAGAACCCTTCCACTGCCAGCTGGGGATTTGCTGCTCTTATTTTGGTAAAAGATGTGTTTGCTTAAAGAATTATCAAATTTTTAAAAGTGTGACTTGCTAGTGATCTTTGCAGAYAACAAGCTGGACGTAGCTGTAAATATTTTATTAGCTGGGAAATGAGGCTTTTTGGGTATTTCCACGTGGCTTGAGGATCAAAAATACTCAAGTTAAAAGCAAAAACGTCTCTAAACTCCGTGTTTACCATGTTGTGCAATGGACAGGTAATTACTTTGATTCATCTGTAAATAATTTAGAAGACATTATACATTCATTGAGCTGTCAAAATCGTGAGTCTTCATGGCATCCAGGAGCAAAATTCAGAAAGGAAAAGAGGAGGAAAGAACATTTATTTCAACGGATCAATTTGAAGTCTGGTTGACAAGTTTTCTAAATTCTATTCCTTGCCAACTATTTTGCAGGAATAATGGATATATTTGAAGAAAATGGACTCTAACATTCAATGTAGATATGAAACGAGAGAAAAACACATCAGTAGRGCAGAAAGTCTACTACCTTACTTCTCAAGTATCTTAAATTAACATTATCCTAAAATAGTTATAAAAGATAGGATGGTCAAATGAACTTTTTCATCCTTTTATTTTCTTTTTTCCACCTTTTTTCCACCTTTTTTTTCCTTTTTTTCTCCTTTTTTTTTGGTTTTTTTTTTGCCATGGAGCAGCCTACACATCCACTTTAAGCAAACATTCTGCTTTCAGTCAGCTAAAGCGAGATTGATTTCACCTTTAAACTCAAGAGTGACATTGCTAAAGAATTCCTTGTTTCTGTGGTGGAATTCATATTAGGAAACGAAACCTCAAGCTGGGAAGCAAAACAGCACAGGCCAAGTGAATTTGGTTTCTAGCATAACATGCAAAATTCTCCTCTCTGGAAGGAAATATTGCCACATATTAAGCTTTATGACCCCCAAAATAAAAYGTGAGTTCTCCTTTCCTTCATTTCTTTTACAAAGGGCTGGAAAATTTGCACGAGAGAGTTTTACCTTTGTGCTTTCCTGTTCCCTCTTTTTCTTGTGAGGAAKTTGGGGAAGGAATTGCACATTTTCRTTCCCTCCCTTTTCTCCGGGAGCAAATTGTCATGTCTAGTCTGAGCTAGCAGTGCTGGAGAGCAGCTCTTGGGCAAAGCCAAGGATCTCCCTTCCCCACCCTCTTCCTCCTTTGCATAGAAACTAAAAAAAAAATACAGTGAAGATTGGACCTGCAGTTCCTCCTGCCTTGTTCTTCCAGAGGTGGAAAAGGCCAAGAACTTTGTGGAAAGAAACTGGGCCTAGCAAGGGCTCAGGGAGTTGGTGTTTAAGGTGTTATATGGAAAGGTTTGCGTTGGAAGGGACCTTGAAGACCATCAAGATCCAATTCCCCTGCCACGGGCATAGAATATTTGAATGTAATTTACTTCATGCTGCTGCTTTTGAGGGTAAGTAAATCTGAATTATCTCATTTTTTGCCATGCTGAGATAAGTGTATACAGAGATTTTTCTACCACTTAGCAGACAGAGCAGTTAAAAACTTGTTAGGGCGCTGTAACTTGCTTGTCCATCTGGAGATGATTTAACTTACTGTGCTTCAGTTTTATTTTGCTGAGGAAAAATCAATATGCAAAACCTGTCAGGAGTCCAAATTATTACACTTATTCAACTGCATGTATTATTGAGCAGGCAGTTCCCTGTAATGAAGTTCTTGGCTTAAGTTTGTGAGGTGTATTAAGAAGCGGTGGAGGRAGCACAGAAGAAGCTGCAACAAGAAATTAAATTGTACAGTCGGGCGGTTTTAAGCATTGTGAGAATATCAGTGTGTGGTGAAATCTCGTAAGAAAAGAACATTTAATGGTAAAAACAGGCTAAGATGACCCTCTTGAGTCTTTAATAAAATTTTATCCAYGACTAGAGTTTTCTAAGCGCTCCTACAATGCAGGAAAATACCGAAAGGAGTGATTCTAAATACACAAAGGGTGGTGTGTCAGAATGTTCCTCCAAAAACCCAACTGCTGGTGAAAAGGTGAYTCTTAAGTGGGTACAGAAAAATCTTCCAATCCAAGTTATCAACAGAAAGCCACTGGAATTTCTTCTAATCCGTTCTTGTTCCCATCACATTTGTTGTTCTCCCACTAATGGTCTGCGAACAGGCAGCCATTCCCACGAAGAAAGGAAGCAGCACCTGGCAAATGTGCTTTCCAGAGTGGGATTTAACYGACCATTGCCAATATCTACATTTGAACAGCCCTCAAAACGTTTGTGGGAATAGATAGGAACAGGCAATCCTAGAGAACGGTGTCTCTCATTGGAAAGCAGATGTTTGAAATGCATCTGATGAGTCATTCCCTCAAAAAACCAGCTTTTGTCCATTGACTGGGAAGGCAGCTTTGGGACAACAGCCAAGCTGAAAACACCTATGGCACAGAAACCTCGACTTCCATGAGAAAAAGTCACAGAATCACAGAATATCCTGAGCTSGAAGGAACCCACAAGGATCATGGAGTCCAGCTCTGGRCCCTGCAAGCTGTTGAAAAACCAGTGTCACACACTGAGTCTCTGCTCTAATGGCTCAATTCCTTTTTATGCTCCTTCCCACCACAAAGCCAGCAGGAACAAGGATCCTAATTGTTATTAACTGCAACAGGAAACATCATTACAAATGGGGAGCTATTGCAGGGCACAATAAGAATGGACAGACATTAGATCCCCATCACACCAGGGGCATGGACATGTCCTTTACACAGCCAAGAGCCCTCATTTTGGTCTGTATTGTTAAATCCCATTATATTCATTGGCCATACTTAATGAATTAATTAGCTGCAGAAGCCAAAGCTGGGGAGTTACAGAAAGTTTCAACATTTTTATTTTGTCTATATTATCCTGTACCAGTATCTTTTACACCCTTCCAGGCTTTTATAAGCTCAAGCAGGGATCATAAATTATTGCTGTACTGTCCTCTCCTTGCCTTTGCGTTATTTGACTAAAACAACCAAATTTCCTGGATGTGGTGTGCAGTAATCCTGTAGTTTCCCTGTTACAAACAACCAAACATGTCTCCCTTAGCCAGTGCTCAGAATAATTCACTTTAGGAATCTTTTTTTTTTTTTCTTTGTGTCTACAAGAATGCATTGATTAACATCCTCCAGTAAACAAACTTTCCTTCAATTTTTTGGGGGGATTCTCTTAGGAAACATGACTGGTTCTCTGGAGATACCTGTCTCTTTTCCCTGATTCATGGAATCATGGAACAGTTTCGATTGGAAGGGACCTTTAAAGATCAGCTACTCCAAATCTCCTGCAATGGTCAGAGACATCTTCAACTACATCCTCAGTGTSTCACCTTCCACTTCACATGGAGTCAATGTATTAACTAAAGACTTCAAAGTAATTCCAGTGATGAAATGAAGGTGTTTCTGGGTAATGATCTCCACTTAGAAGTCTTTTGTTTTCCATCACTGGTTGTTCAGGGAGCCTGGGTGACAGACTGAACATGGCATTTTTAGGAAGTTACATCAGGTATTTCAGCTCTGAGGRTTTAATTTACTTTAACAAAGGTAGGGTTTAGTGCAAGCTGAGATGCTTCAGGGGATTGAGTTGCCAGTCACGAATCCTCCATAGGCCCCTTGTCAGAATGTCTTGATACCCTAAGGAATATAGGGACTCTTGTGTTTATGTGCATCTGCATCTGCTCCTAAAAACCTCCAAAGTAATTCCCTATTTCTCCTGCTTCAGGAGCTTATTGGGCTAGAAAGCAATTTCCAGGCAGAGTCTAGGGTTCATCCAGGRTTTCTCTGAAATGTAGTCACTGCCAGTGAGGACAAATCCGAAGTCCATCAGTGCTGTCTTGATCCACGTTTCTCCACTGGAAATAAAGRTCCTAGAGCCCAGCCAACTGTGCCATTGATTCAGCAAGGATCGAACTCACCCTCTCACTGCTGTGTTTTTCTCGGGGAGACAAACAGTCCAAAGCAGCAATAAAGCCTTGCTTTGTCAGAAACTCCAGCAGCCACAGAACACGCCATGGGAATAGGAACAAAAGAACATTTTCACCGAATTACCCTTTAAAAGAAGACCCAGTTGTCTGACACGTGACTCACTCGTTTTTGCAGAAGCACAACAGGTTTTCAGCACCTTTATGAAAACACAATTTCCATGCAAGGAAACACKTTTTTCCCAGCACTACAGAAGACCTCAGCAGTTTCCTGCTGGGGTAGAGCACCAGCACGTGGTTCAAAAGTTGAYCATCATAGGTGTCCACTCACTTATAACTCAGATAATGTGTTAAAAGCCTTTCGAGAAATTTTTTTTTGCCGTGGTACTACAGACATTAAAAAATTAGATGAGTTCTTCTTGTCACAGCTTCCAGCTGCTCGTGATTCCGGAGATGCTGGCAGATGAAACCATCACTCATTTAATGGTGGAAGTTTTGCTGCTGTTCATCATTCATTCATTTTTTAATTGCAGTGGCCTGGTAGAACATGATTGCAGTTACATGTGCAGCCTGGGGCAACGGGAATGAGAACAGTACYCTGTCCCACAGGGAAAACTAATGGCAAAGGCATCTAAAATCATGGAATCATGGAATAGTTTGGGTTGGAAGGCACCTTAAAATCATCTCGTTCCACCCCCATGATGAGTAGGGACATCTTTCACTAGAGCAGGTTGCATCTACTGCACTATGTAGTGGAAAATGTGCATTAAAAACCCATATTAATCTATCGAACAAACGAAAATAAACAAAAACACCCCCAAAAACCCCACAAGTAAATAATATATGGGGCAAACCCTCACACTTAGCAGATCTGCATATACTGGAAGGAAACTGCTCCATTTTCTCTAGATCATCATGTACACCATGTAGCAGATAATAAGATTTGTCTGCTTGAAAATATTTAAGTCTGGAGAAAAGAAAAGAGAGGTGGTGTGGCKTAATGAACTGGATGTCAACACAGAAACAAGGAACTCACAAGTGGAACCGCGTAAATAATGGATATCTTATTTCTAAACACACACAAAAATCCCATTCTTTTCAACTAAGTGAGAGCTTTTCCTTCATTTTGCTCGACATGAAAGCAGAGAGTTGGACAGGCAGAAAGGAAATTTCATTTTTAGCTTTTTGTCTTGAATATTAACATTTCTTTACTTTTTAACCTTAATTCAATTTAAGTAGCAATGCTCCTGAAACAGTGTTCTGCGAATTGAGGGATGAGAAACAATGTCCAGTGAAATGGCCATACATTTTCATTTCCCAAATTTGTTAATGGTTGCTATTTTTCAGCCTTAATTATTTTAAAATTCAACCTTAGCCTGCATTTTTCAAYGACTAAACCTCTTGAAAAGAAATACTTTTATTCAATCCAGTTCCCAGAAACTCATCTTATCCGAGCCATTATCTTACCCAGCTGCCTGGACAAATTCTAATTCCCCTTTTATTTTCTTTTAACTTATGTTCCTTGCCTGTTATAGAAGGGCTTCCTGGCAATTCTGGAGATGACAAAAGCAATAGCTTTGAAAGAAGCAGGTAGGAATTATCACATGAATATACTTTTGGATGGGAATAGTAGCTCATCCACGCGTTTCACAGTTAATGGCGTTCTCGGAGCTGTAAGTATTAAATTCCAGTACTTTTCCTTCCCTTCTTTTCTGAATGGGAGTCCAGCAAATGCTGAGAAGATGACTAAACTCAGATTTATTAGCAGGGCTTGCAAAGGTGCCAGTCCTTGTTTAAACCACCAAAGTGTGCTCATGCTGCCCAAGGAGATAACAGAAATTTCTGCTCCATTACAGCAATTTTTGCATCTTTTCCTCTGAGTCATCCTCACTGACCATCCCCTGGCTGATGATCCCCTTGCCTGAGCTTTAACCACGGTAGAGAATCCACAGGGCTTAACTTGTCCTCTGGCCTCCCTCTTGAGTCAGTGGAGAGAGAAAAAGGCCATTCYGGGGAACAATTTATCCACAAATGTCAGGAACCCAGAGCAGTTGGAAAGSAACGGCTCTAAGGAAGCAGCCACGGCTCTGCAGGGGCTGTTCCAACTTAATTTAGGTCAGAGAATTGAGGTGTTAGTCACTAAAACCAAGAGAGACAAATTCCACCCCTGGAGATGAAGTGCTGAGTAAGAACTYGTAAGGTTTGAGGTTAAGATTCTCAGGACAGAGACTGGAATATCCCTATCCRTCTTATGTGCTGTGGAAGATCCATGGCAGAGCTCTGCCTGGGGCGTGCAGGGTGCACCTATGGCCCCACACACTCCACCACTTTGCCATGGCAACCATCCCAGGTCGTTCCAAGCCCCATCCAACCTGCCCTTGGACACCCCCAGGGATGGGGCAGCCACAGCTTCTCTGGGCAACCTGTGCCAGGGCCTCACCACCCTCACAGGGRARAATTTATTCCCAATATCTTCTTCCCAAARTCTACCCTCCTTCAGCTTAAAGCCATTYSCCCCTTTCCCCAAAATTTCTAAAAAATATTGATAAAGTCAGAGACATTCAGCAAAATCAGTGCTTGGAAAACAGAGAAGAGTGAAGCCTTTTTTCTTGCATTTGCCTGAGAAAAAGCAAGGTTTGATCAGAGCTTGGGTCCCAAGGGTTGCACAGGAGGATTGTCCAGATAAAGCCTCTACAAAATGGGTGCCTGAAATAAGCACAGACCCCGTGTCTGTCATCACATGTCCCCGACTTCTCTCTTGAAATTCCTGCCTGTTCCTGCCATCTCTAATGTGAGGTTTGTAGAAGGCACTTTATGCAGTGTCACATGGATAAATCCATCAGTCCAAAAAAAAAAGCATCTTTGACCAAGGACAGATCCCAGCATCCYGGGAGATCAAAGCTATCCAGGACTGTATCCTGCTTCAAAAGGAGCTACATAGGAAACTTCCAGGTGTAGAGACATTTTCCTAGCTATGCACTCCCAACTCTAGGAATTCATTAGCTTGGATTCAGTCCTAGTCCTATTGTTCTTGTGCACAGCTGCTTCAATAAGGCAGGCACAGGCTCACGGTGAAGTAATGTCTTCCCAGTGGTGCCAGGGGAAATAACAGCAGATCATTCAAAGGCTCTGAGAGAACAAGAGGCTGAGGAGACACTCAATAATAAAAAATGAGAAACTGAAAAAAATCTGCTCCATCATCTTCCTATGATGGAAACATAATTCAAAATCTCTCCTTGCATTACCACACGTTACCCTACCCCCCCTGCTGCCCTTACCAGTTTCTCTCCTGTTGATTTACAGGGTAGCTTTTAAAAAGGATTAAATGTGATTCCTTGTAGGCATYACATCCCTTCAAATCCTTGTTTCCTTTCAATTCCTTGCCATGCCCGGGTATGTTGCTTCCTTTCAGCATCTTTCAGAGGAAGGACAGGAGGAGTGGGACTGGAAAACAAGGGCTACAAGTTCCAGATTGATTTGACAGTGAGTCGTGAACCACAAAATCACCACTGAGGCCTCATCACTTCTTTTTCTATTCAAATTCTCGTGCTGAATTCACTTTTGTCACACCTCGGCTCATTCCAGGTTAGTGAATTTTAAGCWCTGTGAATATTAAATTGGAGGCCCAAATCTGCAGATCACTCCAGGAACTCCCCCACTGCTTGAGAGAGAGCCACATTCCAGGGACAAGTCTGGAATATCTGGTTCCAACAGTGGAAAGCAAGAYAGGGAACAGGCTGGGGAAAGTCTTTCATGCCACTCTACAGCTGGAGGTGTTCTACATGTCATCAGCAGGGCTCTCTCCATCACAATCCAGATTTTTTGGGGTAACCCAGACTTCTAGCATGATCTAGTCAATATAAGAGAGCCAGCAGCTAAAGATGGGTTTTGTCTGATCAAACGTAGACACCTAAATGTGATTAATTAGAGCTGAGAAAATGTAGACACCTAAATGTGATTATTTAGAGCTGAGATGGTCACCCTTAATTCCATATATGTCCAGAGAGCAAAAAAGACATCATCTAATCTACCTTGAGCATGAAATAAATTATATCTCAGGCTCTACTTGGGAGATATCCAGAGCTGCAAAATGAAGAAGATGACTTGCTGGTTCGTAGTGCAGATGCCCTTGCAGGTACCAACGTTTAATTAGATCAATCCCCTGCTAAATGTACATAACCCAGGAAACTGTCACTAACATCTGAGCAACTCCTGTGTCATTCTTTCCTAGCCCCAGGGTTGGGAACAGGTCAGAAGAGTCTGGATGGGGAAAATAAAAATAAAAAAAGGTGCACRTGGATCAGCAGTGAGATTTATCAATTCTGATCTGGCAGAAAATACCTCGAGGGCTGGGGAGAGCCGGAAGAGGGTCCAGCACAAAATGGGGCAGCTCAAGAGTAGAACAGGGATAAAAACTCAAACAAAAGAGATTGGAAACACTGAAGCAAGAAATAGCCTGGCTCCACTGCCTGGAGAAGTTGAGTATGAAGTAATCACTGSTCTCCTTCCTTTCTTGCCTGCCTTTGGCTTTCATTATTTCCCTTTATCAGTTTAATTCCTACTCCAGAGCAAAGGAGACAGATTCTGGGTCCTGCTGAGATTTCATTTCCTTCAAATTCTCTTTTTCATTCAGGCTGCAAGTGATGACTGAATGGGAATGGACACATAGGGTCAGCACATGCCCCCTATCTCTTTTCATATAAAGTTTCCTAAAGAATTTAAAGCGTTTAAGATGAAGAATCTATCACAAAACTAACAGAAAAAAAATAAACCAAACAGMAAATCTCGAGGCAATTGTCTCTGAAGCATTAAAGGCATTGCCCAGCAGCAGAAGGAGAGAAAACAGTGCTGTGAAGAATAAAAAAGTAATGAGCACAACATCTGGGCATGAGAGGTAGAGTGGGAGGCGAAGGGGAAGCATCAGGAASCCCATCTGGTCGATGTTTGGGTTCACAGGCACTGAACGCAGCGAGGGGGCAAAGCAAAGGCAGCAGAGATGAATTCCTGCACAATGTGGGAACACAAAAGTTGTTCTCCCTCTTTTGCCGCCGAGGGCAGTGCTCCCCACGCCGTGCTTTTAGGTGGGAGAACATCAGTGCACAAAACAAGGTCTCTAAACAACAGCAGAGAATCTACTATCGCCATTATCATTTTTTGCACCATGTGTGCACCTTGGAGCAGGATTCATGAGCTCTAATATTATATATGATTGTTCTGGGTACTGCAGAAATACRGAACATAAAAACTCTTCATGTCCCAGGTCCAAGTTCCGGACATGACCCTCTTTGTGTCACCTGCCACAGAAGGTGGATATTTTTTTTTAAGTCACATGAACTTGACCATGTTCACAAGCCCCTACAGACTCCCCGAAAAGCTCACAATCCCATTTMATCCATTGCAGCCCCCCTGAGGAGAAATAAACCCTCAAAAAATACATATATTGAATTGTTCTATGGAAATTTTCATGGAGGAGCMGTCAAAGGGAGATAGAGTCAGTTGTGTGCTTCTGTTCCTCTTGAATAAACAGGAGATTATTCACCAGTCAGGAGGGATTTCTTCCTCCTTGCAGCTGTTTCTGACAAGCAAGGGAGTTGTTTCCTATGTTTCTCTCTCTCTCAAAGAAACAAGCTGGTCACRTTTCTCCACTACCTGCCATCATTAGTAAGTCTTAGTGCTGCAGCTGAATAAAAAAAAAAAAAAAATAAGAATCTCAGGCAATTTTCACTTCTCCCAAATGAAAAATCGACAGGAATGAACACCCTGTACAAATGACTGCTTAATATATGGAGAGTTACTGCCTCTTCAGGGAGTTTTGTGGTGAAATGTCTCCAAATAATGTGACCAGTAAGGAGGTGGTGGAGTTTTGTTGATGTCCCATCCTTTACCTAAGGAGGTAAGGCTTTGCTGGGAATGAGGGTGGCAGGACCTGGCTTGAAATAAGCATCATATAATGAAAGGTGAATCTCGAGGTCAGGACTTAAAAGGGCATGGAGTGGGATGCTGTAATCCCAAAGGTGAAATGAAATAAATTTTAAACATGTCTACAAAAAGTTTAAAAAAAAAATAAATATTTAAAACAGAGAGAAAAAGGACAACCAGCAGTAGCCATGGAATGAAAGGGCTTTCAAACAAGAAATACACCAGAATTCTTCACTGGAAGATGAATGTCTTGGAGGGGATATGGTTTCTACACTCAAAGCCACATAAACTGTGGAAATTGTTGCCACAGGATGTGGGGAACAACCCAAAGATGCTCGATGAGCCTGGGAAAATCTCCCCAGGGATTCAGTCTGCAGACACCGGGAGAACAGAGTAGGAAGCAGCTGGGTTCTGCTCCCAGTGAGAGCCTGAAAGGATCCACTCCCTTCCTGCCTGAGTGGATGATCCAATCGAATCACACTGAGATGAAAAAGCCTTTCCAACGGCTCTGGACTTCCTCTATCTCTGAGCTGTGTCCTTTTAATTTGGAACAGGCAGGSGGAGGAGCTGGGTGTGAATGGTCCTCCAGCTGCCAGGGTTATTCCGGATTTGGCTGATAAAGAACAAGCTGGATGGTGGAATGGGCTCTTTTCACCYGGGGAGTTCTATGAATCCCTGAATCCAAACAAAAACCATTGCACAAGCACAAGAAGTGGGGCTCATGATCAGCTTCTGGCATCATTCCRGGGGTAGAGGATGAGAAACAGGCTTTTTTCCCCTTTTTTTCCTTGCTTATGCCACTTCTGATCTAGGAAAAAATTGGGAAGCTCTTCTGTRAAGCACGCAGAGGGTCTCAAAAACACATCCTCGGTGCTGAAATGAAGTGCCTGAAGTACACTGAGCTTTCCTCAATTCCACCAAAGCCCACAGTTCATCTGCCCAAAGCCGGGAAGCAGAACAGAAATGAATTAATGTATGAGACGAATGGCAGSACTCTGCTGGAAATACTCCCAGCAGCTAAAATGCAGGAACGGTTTGCTTTAGAGGACACTGGTGACACAGATATCTGTGTTCTGCCCTCTTTTACTTCTGCACTAAAACGTGCTGCAAGAAAAAGGGGAGACAAATCTCCCCTCTTTTATCACACACACAATGTGCTTTATCGGCTTTTCTCTGCGGCTTTATCAATTCCAGTCACAGCAGAAGCACTTTGGACAGGACTCAGTAAATGGACCCTGATTTCCAATTAGTTTCTTTGTCATTCTTTGCCCTTCTCTCCTTGGTGCTGGCCACAGGCAGCTCGTGCTGCGGTCAGGAGGAAATAAGACAGGATATTAAACTATAAATTTCTTTGCTCGCTGCCTCAGTTTCTTATCTCAGCAGCAGCACAAGTCTCCTTCATCAAGATTACAGACAACACAACGTGGATCCCTGTGAAGGGCCTCAGATCGTGTGAGAGATGCACAAATTCTTGCTGGGCTGATGAGGGAAAATGAGCTGCTGCAGAGCAGCTCTTTGTGTTGTGCCCTGTCCCCAAAGCTGCCGTCACCTGCACCAGCAGAACTCATCCAGGCATCCTTTCCTTTTACTTTTCATTTTATTTTGGATTAKTTTTGTTGATTAGTTTTTCACCTAAAGTAAAGAAACGAATTCCTGAGCTCYGATAATAACCAGGAATGGTTCTGGTGCACCCCCATGGATTGAATTTTTGTCCTTACGTTTCCCTGAGCTCACTCAGCGGTGATGCTCCTCTTACCATAAAGGGTTTGCTTTGACAGTGCTGAAAACCCCTCCAGACATCACAGGAAATGGTTAAAAGCAGTTTAAATCGTCAGTTTTTAAATTGTCACCAGTACATGGTGTGACACTCACCTGGAGAAGAGTCATTGAGAGGGTTCAGGGCAGTGGCCCTACGGATCTTCTCCAGACAAGTCTCTTGCTCCTTTTTGATGATGCAGTTGGAGTGGGTTGCTGCAACCTGAAATGTGGGGGAAAATGTGAAGAAAGAACAGTTAGAAAATTTAAAATAGTTAGTGAGGTTATTAGGAAGCGTCAGTAAGTTTTAAGGTCTCATTACAAAAAATCAAAAATTTTAAAAAATCATTAGAAGTTGAGAAAAAACTGTAACAAACTTTATTTTCTTTCCTTTTTTTCCCCCCTCTTTACTTTTACTCTTCTTTTTTCTTCTTCCAGCAGGTCTAAGAGCAAACTAAGTAATTTAAATTCTCATAAATTATTTGGGGATTTTATATTGTTCCCCCTGTCAAAATGTAATTTCTAACATGTTTGCTTTCTTTTATTGAATTCCTTCTTCACATAAAGCTGAAATAAGGGTATCTCTAAATAGAGAAATAATTTAAAGAGGAATCAGAAATCAATTTAGGCTCAATTTGGTCTTCCACCAGTTTCTTATGAGTCTTTGCACAATTCATTAACCTCTCTCTGGAATCTAAACCAAATTAAAAGCTGTTTCTCTCAGTTTTTCGCCCTGTGCATTGCTTAGTGTTACCTTCTTCATTGATTCCCAAAGAATTCAGGGCAAATTATTTTGCCAAAAAGAATGCAATGCCAATTAAACCAAGCTGATTCGATCCAAATATTTTCTTTCTTTTTTTCTCTTTTTCTATTTTCTATCCTTAACACTCTGGTACAGCCCACTACAATYAAAAAAGAAGTAGTAAAGGAAGAAAAAAAAAAGAAAGGAAAAAAAAAATCAGTTTATAAGAGGAACATTGCAGCCAACACAGTGCAGGCAATCCCAAAGCAGCAACAAAATAAGGAAGTGACCCATTTCCAGAAAYCAATACAGGATTTCATTCCTATAGCAGACAGTGGCCAGGGAGTATCAATCCAAGGACAATAAACCCTCAGGTTTCATTAGATCCCTTKATAGGGGCACTGCTGGGGCTCAGATCACACTCAGTGGAAAATCAGTGCCTTGGCCAGGGGTGGGAAAGGTGGTCCTGGTTCACTGGAGCAATTTTGCTATTTCATATTTCCCACCCCATTTCCTTCACTCTTGACAGTGGAAAACCACAGAGGAAGTGGGATGTACCTCGTAAAGGACCTGCTTCCCCTCATCTGCTAAGCAGGAACAAGCACACAGGGAAAGAAATCCCTGAATTTGATCTGCTCTGGTTTGTTTTGGAGTCTCATCTGCACTGTTCAGCTTTTCTTCCCCCACATCCCAGGTCAGGGAATGGAGTGAACAGTCTGGGTCACCGATGCACCAAAATGCCACCACACACTCAACAGACATGGAAAACAAATCCTAAGGCACATGAAATCTTTCAGTAGCTAAAGGGGCTTAAAAAAAGATGGAGAGAAATTTTTACACAGGTAGATAGTGACAGGGCAAGGAGGAATGGTTTTAAATTAAAAGAGGGGAGATTTAGATCAACTCTTAGGAAGAAATTCTTCCCTGTGAGGGTGGGGAGGCCCTGGCACAGGTTGCCCAGAGAAGCTGTGGCTGCCCCTGGATCTCTGGAAGTGTCCAAGGCCAGGTTGGATGGGGCTTGGACCAACCTGGGATAGTGGGAAGTGTCCCATGAGAGGAGGAATTGAAACAAGATGATCTTTAAAGTCCCTTCCAACCTACACCATTCACTGAGTCTACAAAAATCCCAATTTGACGGTGCTTGTGCTGTACGTGAGGATGCTCAGAGCCATCCGCACATTTTTGACTTCATAAATGTTAGAAGTCACCACCCCTAYTTCAAGGACAGAGAGGGTTTCCTGATGAACTCTCCTGGAGAGCTTTCCTCCCCATTTGTAGGAACTGCTAATCCCACACAGTTTCAACTCCCACATCCCAGTAATAAATTTCAGCTATTTTCCCCCGGGGGACGCACCAGGCACGACCACATTAGATTCGTTTGTTTTCAAAACAAACACAGTTTGGTTTTAAGGGCTCCCAAGTGCCTGGAAAAGATAAATTGTCACAGATCTCTAGGATCTCCCAAGCATATAAAGGGTTTTGCTACATCATCCCCTAAGCCTCACCGAAGACACAGAAAATTGCATTGGCTGACATTCAAGTTCTTAAAATGTATTTTTAAAAGATAAAAGGGAAATAGCAAGAAAAACAGAGTTCTGCTGTTAGTGAAGGTTCACTCTCCACAACTGCCCAGGTCTGAAAGGAGTGTCCAGGGGTTGCCTCAATACACAAATGTGGCAGTTTCTGTACAGTTCACCATGKGCWGCTTAGAAAAGCTGTMATTTGGTAATAATACTGTTATTATCATCATTAATAATAATATAACATTGTCTATGCAAGCAGGATGTGACTAAGCAAAAGAAGGAAATATTCCTTCATACATTTATTGTTAACTTGCAGAACTCTTCAGCTTGGAATTGTGGATGTTAAATGCCMCAGGAGTGGCACATACATGCATATATTTATCCAAAGTCCATTGAATGATGGAGGTTAGTGAGACACTAGAACAGGTTATTCCAGGCTGCCCCATCCCTGGAAGTGTCCAAAGCCAGGTTGGACGTGGCTTGGAGCAATCTGGGTTAATGGAAGGTGTCCCTGCCCATGGCAGGRGGTGGCACTGGATGATCTTTAAAGTCCTTTCCAACCCGAACCATTCTGGGATTCCATTCTAGAATACTGAGAACCCCACCATGCCCACGTCCTGTGGGGTAATCAGAGACATTTGAAAAGAACTTTTAGATCCAATCTATAGTGAAAAGAAAAAAAGAGTGTGATTTATCCTTTCTATTTTTGGTATCTTCTTTGCTAGAGGTGTATCGAAGCCAGGACTTGATTGATTGTAAAGAAAGCCTGGGGTTAAAAGCTCAGACTTTACTCCTCTCCTTGCAGACAGACACATCTAGTCAATGYCTCTGACTAAACTGATGAAATTCAGTCAACTGTATCTAAGTCTGGCTCAGGAGGCTCAGGTAGGGACAGAGAGAGCACCAGAGCCACGTGCTTCACCTGTCCCTGCAGCCTTCCTGAAGCTCTCACTGTTGCCACAACATCCTGATGTGACTTCCCATAACCATCCTTATCCCATTTTGTAGCACTTCATCAACAGATTTAAAAAACAAGATAATAATATTGTGGTGCATGGAAACCGAAACAGAAAGCAAAGAAAGGGAGGAAACATCAACCTCAGTGTCAGAGGAGAGAATAGGAGCTGCCTGTCATCCCTGCTAACGAGCAATTCCACATCTGGGAAAATAAAGAAGGCTCGGGTTGTTAATAACAAAAGGCTTCTCTGTTGAATGCGGAGATGCTTTAATGTTATCACATTTTCCTGGAAGGATCCAGGKGTTTGATGTTTCTCCATTGACTGTGGACTGGTAGAGCCTTTAATGTGCCAAGTCAGTCTGCAGCAACTGAAGGCAGAGCCCAGTCCAAACGGCAGTGAGAGCCTGAACTCCACGGCCTCCCCATCCCATCTCTTTTGCCTCAAGGACATCTGCAATTTCCTGTGTTCAGCAGAGACAGTCTGGTCTCRGTTTCCCAGAAGAGATCAGTGATATGTTCACTTAAAGAGTGTTTTGACACATGCTAGGAAAATCRAGAAACCAAGTGGATAGCGCATGAAAATCACACGTTTTTTGAAAGRTTTATTACTCACAGTGAAGTGGAAGATTTTGACTCACATCGGTTGAGAAAAGACATATATTCATTTAGATACACAGACAGTAAAAGACAATCAATACCTGTTTAGTTCTGAGAGAACACGAGAAGACAAAAGCARCTGGGTAGGACAATGTAGATGGACAACAAATTCAGGGCTTTCATTTTCCTTCCTTTGTTTTTGTTAAGGTGGCCACCACCAGCATAAACTGGTATTTGCTGTGTGTAGTTTGCAGTACTTAACTCTTTGCTGTTCCCTTTACATTATGGTAAAATTAATAACAATCAYGTTTTTGTAATACAATCTATTTATTTACAATAAATTTGATATATATAATTATATATTTTATGTATTATATATAGTGCAGAACAGTGCAGCCAAAAAAACTGAACTGCCTTTGACTACATTCAGTTATTCAAAAAAACACCATTTTGCTCATTTTATTCTCAATAAGAATATTCACAACTGCTATAAAACATGACTTCTCTACACCGATTAACTCAGTGGATCTACGGAAGAGGGATGTCACCAGCACTCCTGAGAAACTCCAGGATCAGAATTCTGCTTTGGAGTCGTAGTAATGATGTGATGGTGAACTGGGAATTCACTTGGCATTTCTATAAAGACCAGATCAAATGTAGTAATTCAATACCATTGGCTGCTCCTTCCTCTTCTGCATTTCTGTGTTAAGTCTGTAAAGTCCTGATTTTTTATATATATTTTTTAATGAACGGGAGCGTTTCCACTCTGTTCAGGATATGTCACATCAGGCACCATGACAATGAGAGGGGTAAAGAAAGGCAGATAAGAAWCAACAACAACAGCAAAACTTCCCTAAATCCTTCATGGACATTGGTTTACATCAACACAGAGATGAATTAGAGTATGATTCAATCTCTGTCTAAARTAATGCAAGAGAGGAGTTTAATCCACAAGGCGTATTAGATCACTCACTTCAAGCTGAATTACACCCATTTTACTAATTCTATTATGACTTTCAATCTTGAAAAGTTAGCTTAAAAAAATGATACATTGTTCTGCGAGCACTGCCAAAAGAATCTCACTTTGTCATGGAAACAACACTGTCAGACCGAGCCCCTGTTCTCACCAAGCAATGATTCAAGTGGACAAACCAGGGCCAAGACTTGCCAAACGTCATGTTAAAAATAGAGGGGTTTTGAAAGGAGCTCTGATTATCCGGATTTTTTTTCAGAATTGATTTGCATCATTGCTGGGACCCACAACACTGCCTTGGCAGCCAGACAAGTGCTTGTCCCCAGAAAGGTCTGAGGTTTGTCACTCGATTGGGTTTTTTTGTCTTCCTGTGTAAATGGCACCCAAACCGCTGCAATTCCAGAGCACTTCACCCTGAGGGAACGGGAAAAGCCATCAGGGATTTATTCAAACCCAGGCACAGTCGCACAATCTGCAGCAGGGCTTGGGCACCACGCTCAAAGCAAATTGTGCGGGGGAAAAAATAAAAACAACCCACCAGCAGAACACACTGCCAAGAAAAGGCATTGATCCCTTCCAGAGAGGCTGAGGTGAATCGAAGACGTGAGYACCTTCGAGCACTGATGGCTCCCGGGGAGGCTCGCGTCTCGCTGCAGATTGGAAAACAGCAGCAGCGCAATCAGCAGCTCCCTCACGCAGTGGATGCCTCCAGAAGGGAATGCTGGGCAAAAGATGTGGTACACAACGTGGGGCAAACCTATTTTCRAGTTTGCCTGAAGTGGCTTTTTGTAGAGCCATAGAATGGTTTGGGTTGGAAGGGACATTAAAGATCATTTTGTTCCGACTTCTCTGCCACRGGCAGGGACACCTTCCGTTAGATCAGGTTGCTCCAAGCCCATCCAACCTGGCCTCGAACACTTCCAGGGATGGGGCAGCCAGTCTGTGCCAGGGCCTCAGCCCCCTCACAGGGAAGAATTTCTTCCTAATATCTCATCTAAACCTCCTCTCTTTCAGTTTGAAACCMTTTCCCTTTAGCCTRTCASTACCTGCTCCTGTAAACAGTCTCTCTCCATCTTTCTTGCAGGCTCCCTTATCTKGGAAATCAGTTGTAAAACCTGTCTTTGAGCACTGTGAGGCATTCCCAGGACAGCTGAGGACTTCCACRGGAAGTGTCATCTTGAATTAAACCAACATATCCCTTTATCCTATCTCTAATAGCAGGTGATGCTTCTCAAAGCCTTGTACTGGCAGGATGARCCACTCATCGGAAAAGTGATTAAAAATCTTGCTCGACATAATGTGCTTGAGACGAAGCTAAAGGTTTAATAGCCTTTTCTGATTGCTGATTGTAGTTCATAAAAATGGCTTTCTCCAGAGGTTCCTGAGAATTTCTTTCCCAAAGATATAATTCTGGAAGTACAAATCCCAGCAGCACAGGCTGGATGTATTCCTTCATTCCCCAAAGATCATCCTAGGTCTGAAAAGCTCATGGTCTGCCAGCTTTGCAGTTCCCACTTATTTTTCAAAGTATTCAAAGGAAAGGGAATTTAGGCGTTCAAATCAGGGTCTACTCCCTCACAAAACGTTATGGGAAGATTCTCAGCCCTCTGAGAGCTGTAGGTATGGAGCAAAATGGGTTGCCTGGSCTCCCTGCAGGACATCAGGGGTGCAGGGCTCGCAGAGATCACTGACAGTCTCTTCCAAGGATACTTTCCAGCTCCTGACACAGGCTGTGACATGGCAGAGCTGCTGGCAGCAGAACAGCCCAGCGTGGATCCAGGGTTTAGCCAAGTCTCTGTCACAGCAAGAAATTCACTGGATATGGGGATACAGCCAAGGAATCCTTATGTAAATTCCTGGAGTTTGTGATWGACAAAGGAGGATAAATAATGAGTATTTTTTATCTCTGGACTATGTGGTCAGGCTGCTCCAGCCTCAGGTAACTCTCTTGTGCAGATTTGTCACAGAAGTTCAGATTGATATATAAGTAGAAAAAACTGGAGTGGAAGTTGGAGCATGGGATCCACCCTTTTTAACACATTGTGTGTGGCTGGGAAATGAGGATTTATATTGACATAAATCTGGGCTGTGATGTTCAGATTCAGCCGAACACCTGGAATGAGGGAGCTGAAATAGAAACACTTTAATTTCTGAGCAATCTGGGACACACTGTTCATCTAATCTGAGGAACTGCCRGTCCAAAGGGGTAACTTGTAGGTGACAATGATCTTGCTTTTCCAGCTCCCAGATTTTCTCTGTTAAATCAATCTGCTGTCCTGGCAAAAAGGCTCTGAAGCCTGAAATTCCCACCTAAACTCTGAATAGGGGATTACACGGCTTCCAGATGATCCTTAAGGAGGTCCTGGACCTTCATCTTCACAGTTGCCTTTTCCGTGAGCAACAGCAACAGACAGAAAGGAATGTTCTTCTATTTTATCCAGGGAATTTTTGGGAAAGGCACACCTTTTTTGCTCTTTAGGCAGCACTGGCAATACAAGAATGTTCCCTGTTTAAAGTAGCTCTGGAAGTCTGTATCAGTTGTCAGAGCAACCCCAAATCAACAGGATATAAAAAATAACTTAAAGCTGCCTTAACCTCCTTTTCCTGGTCTACAGATTTTATGTTTAAAGCTTCAGTCCCTCCTGTGCCTTTGCCTTCATCCAGACACCCCTGTCTCTGGTGGCCRTCTCTGAATGATGTAAACTATATCACATGTGTCTGCCAGGGAGAATCATGGAATCACAGGATAATTCAGGTTGGAAGGGACCTCCAGAAGAGYCCAGCTCAGCCTTCCACTGGGAGCACGGTCAGCAGTGGGATTGGTTAAGGCTTCTCAGGGATTTTTCCATCTGGGTTTGGGAAAACTCTGACAATGAGGACCGCACTGTGGAACTTATTCCAGTGCTCGTCAATCCTCAGGATAAAAAGGATTCTCCCTAGTACAAACCTCCCTTGTTTCAGGTTCCACCCACAATTGTTCTCCTGCCTCACACCATGATGAGAACCCTKGCTCTTTCGTCCTGATGATCCCCTCATAGGTACCATAAGGCTGCTACTAGGTTATCCCCAAATTTTCTCACCTTCCACCAGGCAAAAAAGCCCAATTTCCTCATCCTCTCCTCAYGAACTATCTCAGTGTCCCTCCTTCRAACTTACTACAGTTGATTGAGATATTTTATATACTGAGGAGCCTAAAACTGGATGTAATATTCCAGAAGTAATACATTTAGATTAGAAATTAGGAAGAAATTCTTTCCTGTGAGGGTGGGRAGGCCCTGGCACAGGTTGCCCAGAGAAGCTGTGGCTGCCCCATCCCTGRAAGTGTCCAAGGCCAGGTTGGACAGGGCTTGGAGCAGCCTGGGATAGTGGAAGGTGTCCTTGCTCATAGCAGGGGGTGGAACTGGATGATCTTTCAGGTCACTTCCAACCCAAAAATTCCAGAATTCTGTGATTCTATAAGTGGTCCAGGAAGTGCTGTATAGAGGGGATAAACATTTCCTTGTGTGTGTTCTTGCTAACACAGCCCAGGACACTCCTGGCCTTACCTGCTTTCCTCAGGACCTGTGCAAAGCCTGCAGATTCAAGGCTCCCAAGAATTCCTGAATGGTTTATCACCCTGCCAAGGGCTCTTGAGGAGTTTCACCGAGCGGGGGCTGAGGGAATCCGTGCTGACATCAGACCCCTCTCACTGCGGCGACATCGGGAAACTTCGAGCAGCTTTGCGGAGCTCTCCAGCCGTCGTGCTGCTGGATGCCACGCTCATTTGCAGAGAGCAAGCTCTTGTTATTGCTTGTTATTCTTTGCCCATTTCTACTTCATTACGTTTAAACAAAACCCTGAAGAGAAAAGGTCCCTGACAGGAAATTTGTTCCGTGCAGGCTCCCAGCAAGTTCAATGGGAGCCCCGTCTGAGTCACGCTTGGAACAGAAACGCGCGGATGAGCAGCTACAGGAGGCTGCAGGAACACTTTCTATACCCACACACATGCCCTGCCCAGGGGAGAAAGCTTTAATTAATCTACTAATTAAATTAAAGCTATTTGCCCTCGACTATTGCGCGTTCTTCCCTTTCCCTGTTCCCCGCAGGCAGCTCCAGGGAGTGCCTCGTGCYGCAGCTCTTCGCTCCAGCATTCCCCAGAGGGGCTGCAGGAGTGGGGAGAGCACTGAGGAAGGGAGGCAGAGAGCTCATTACGGCAGTGGTAATTGGGAGTGCTTGAAATATTCTMGATTTCCCTCCTCCTCCTTTCAGGGCTCAGAGACATTGGGTTGGATATTGGGTGCCAAAGTGGAGGGGGAAAAAAAAAGGGAAAAAAATAAAAAAATAAGAAGGTAAAAAAAAAAAAAAGTTGGGATGTATTAACGTATTCCTGCAGGATGACAAAAAACGGTGAAACAACTGAGTTTTCCACACAATAGAAAATTCCAAATTTTTCCCCTATAAAGTTATCAGCCACCGTGATCCTTCAGTCTGGGCTTATACCACAGAGAATGATAGTAATGCTACTTTTATGAAGTGCTCTAATAAAACAGAGTTCCTACTTTTATGACTGCCTGCCTATTGACAGGCACCTTATCTCAGTATTTAGGGCTGGGAGCATCAGCAGACACCTCTCTCACACCCAGTTAATGTTTTGGACACTCGGTGTTGAKCAATATTTATGGTTTAAGTTATCAGGGTGAAAAAAGAGAGAGACTTGCAGTGTCAGTGTTTGTTTCCTGCTGGTGACAAAAGTGAGAGCCCAAGGTGACTCGTGTGGCTGCAGATCCAGCACCGGTGAATCCCATCCCCATCCTACTCCTTGGAAACTCCCATTTGAGCCTTATTTTTTTCACCTGAAGCACTCCAGACTGTATGGACCAGCAGAAGTGTTGGGCACACGGTTTAATCAGGGATGTTCACCAGCATTTGAATATCTGGCAGTAACTCTTTAACAGAAACATTTCAATGCAATTCTCAGAAAACAAAACCTCTGGTGATTCACAGTTCTATCAGGACAGTGAATAATGAAGCTCTGGGTAGATAAATCCCTGCCAAAGGAGTGATCAGTTCCACCAACACAGTTCCCCCCAGCGATGCAGCAGAAGGGATGTGCTCTGTTGGTAATTCAGCATTTGTGTCTTGGGCATTTGTAAGATTAAAAATGACACCTGTTTAACAGTGCCCTGGGCAGCACTGAATGTGGGAAGACATATTGTGCCTTGTATAGTATTGGTCTCATGAAATGTTTTAATTAATTAATGTATATTAACAAATAATCACTTTCAGTGGGAGATTTGGCCTTTGTCTTTAGTCCTATAACCTATATTCTAGTCATCCTGGTTATATTTCATATATATATGATATTTTCAGAGCCTGAGAACATGCAGCTCTGGACGAGGATCATGCCTTGTGATTTGAATGCAGCACAAATGTGCCCCTCTCAAGGACGTGCAGTGAACAGAGGATGGAAAATAATTGAGGATCTCAATTCCCCATCCTTGATGTTTCAAAGGAACAGTAAAACCACAAAATGCTTTCATAGATGCCATGAAAGAGAGGCACATGCCCAGGCTCAGAGTCAGCAGGGACCCGTGTATTAGCCACAATAAAACCAAAATAAACAGCAATTGATTACTGATATTTTCACAGCAGCTTGAGAGAGAGGGAAACACAATCACACCCAATTCCTTTCTTCAATCACAAGAATCGAACTCCGTAACATCTCAGACAAGGTGTGACATGTAGAGAGGGCTTTTCTTATCACACATTATAAAAAATCCAGACGGATCCACCTCAATCCATTTTCTGAGGAGTTGAGAGCAGCAGATGTGGGAGGACAGCAGAAGTGGAACCAGCAAATGACCAGAAGAAAACCAAATGAAACCTCTGATCCTCATTACACCCTGAGCAGAAYATCCAGCAATAATACCCACTATCAGGGGGCCAGCCCTGAACACTCCTGATTTTTAATTTTTTTTTTTTCTCATTGCTATGGGATGGGATCCTCAAAAGCAGAGGTTTTGGAAAGGTAACATACTGTGTAAAAAAGTTGGACTAGCATGGAACAACATATTTGAGAGCAGTCCTGGCTGCAGATGTGTTACACATCCAGCTCACTCTTTCTCCTTTCCAAATTTTACCTGGATTTTTTTGTCCTTCCTAACATTTTATGTGTTAATATCATTATTTACTATTGCTGTATCAAGAATATTCTTCCACTATAAACTGTAACTCAAAGTTCATATGAACCATGATGTAAAAATGCAACTTATTACTTAATCCTGGTAAAAGTGGGTTTCCTATCCATGTGTGAGTCCTTATCCAAATGCTTTGCTTCATGTGGCATGAGGATGGCCTCATAAAACGTGTGCAGAAATGAGTTTATCACACATGCACTGCTCATGAGGCGTCCTTAGAAAATCCTACCAGTGACCACACAACATTCCACGAGCTGAGCCTCTAGGAGGTTTCAAGAAGTTCAGCAATGTCTCACAAAATAACATCCCAAAATTACTAGAAAACAAAACAAACCAACAAAACCCAGTGCCAGATTGCACCCCTGCCCTCAAATCCCTGTTTTACATCACCGCGGGGTAGGATTTGATTTAAGGAGGGACAACACGCAGGGATAGAGATGGTCTTCTGTTTCCAACAGACCTCCCCCTTAAAGGGTGACTTCATTCCAAAGAAACCAGCAGGGCTTGGATGCATTTCAGGCCCTGACAGATAAGCCACGGGTCTCACTTTCAGAGCCTTGTCGTGACCCAGATTCCGCTCCAGCTTTTTCTGCCTTTACAGAAATTCCCTCAGATGAGGGATATATTGCTAAATAAGGGCAGATCCAGAATGAATTTTATTGTCCTCACAGTACTGTTGTTCTCAGCTCCAGGTACTGGGGCATTCTGGAYGCAGAGCTGGTGGCCCAGGGGCTCTTTCCCAGGGCAGCAGATGCCTCAGCTGTGCTGTTTGCAGCTGACTGCAATGCCCAGACTTTCAGACTCAGAGTCTTTTGCATATTTAAACAAGAGACAATTTTTCTTTTTCGAGAAAGAAGAAAAGRAAAAAAAGGCTTTAGAGCCCAAGCGGACATGGCTGCAACTCTACACTACAGATAAAAAGTGCTGGCTGATACAATCAAGCATCTCTTCCCAAATTTAATGTGCTAAAGGTGTAGAAGTGTCAATAACTTGGCACCCTGGAGGAAGAGGTGAGAGTTCAGCTGGAATATTTGTGTATCCCCTATTAATGGGGTCCTTTGTTGACTAAGAGACCTCAATGTTTTGTATTTGAGCTTGAAATTGCTGGATCCTACTTCATCTATGACACTGAATCACAAAATATCCTGAGTTGGAAGGGACTTCCAAGGATCATCGAGTCCAACTTCTGGCCCTGCACAGGACACCCCAACAATCCCACCAGGTGAGAGAATTGTCCAAATGTTCCTTGAGCTCTGTTAGGGTTGGTGCCACGATCACTTCCCTGGGAAACCTGTTCCAGTGCCTGACCAAACAATGGGGGAAGAACCTTTTCCTGCTATCCAACCACACCATAACCTCACTGGTACCAGCTCTGAAATCTTCAGCCATCCTTGATTCCCACGTGTCTTGATGTTTTATCCACCCCAGCAGCACAAGCCAAATTTTGCCTCTTTCTCAGTGGTGGATGATGAGAAGCACACAGCAAGTGCAACAGAACCTCAGAAACCCTGCCTTGCCCAGCAGGAGAGCCACGAGTTCATGTCCGTGTCCTTCCCTTCGGTGCTGTTCTCAGCAAACCAAAAACCTCAGAAAAGGTTGTTGCTCACTTCCAGCTGGATTTCCCCCCAGGAATGCCTGCCCAGGGCCTGAGGCRCCCAGGATTTCTCAGTTATTAACCTTAACAGCTTCATTTTCACCTCCCTGCTCATATCCAGGCGCTAATTTCTCATCTGCTGGTGTGTTCCCAGTTTCAGGAAGAAAACTCAGTTCCACCAGAGTTTTACTTCTCAGGGAGTTTAGGTCTAGGCTGAAAGAGCTGGGGTTGTTCAGCCTGGAGAAGAGAAAACTTCAAGGAGATCTTAAAACCCTTTCCAGTGCCTAAAGGGGCTCCAGGAGAGCTGGAGAGGGACTTTGGACAAGGGATGGAGTGACAGGAAAAAGGGGAATGGCTTCCCACTGCCAGAGGGAAGGTTTAAAAATTAGGAACAGATTCTTCCCTGTGATGGTGGTGAGGCCCTGGCACAGGTTGCCCAGAGAAGCTGTGGCTGCCCCATCCCTGGAAGTGTCCAAGGCCAGGTTGGATGGGGCTTGGAGCACCCTGGGATAGTGGAAGGTGCCCCTGCCCACGGCAGGGGATGGAATGAGATGAGCTTTAAAGCCTCTTCCGACCCAGACCATTCCATGATTCTATGACTGTGTCATTATCGTCCATCCTAGAGCCAGACACGTGCAATGGAATAAAGACGTGCAGAGCATTTCTCCTCCACTTATTTCTGAATTGCAACATGACAAAAAAGAATTAAAGGATATAGTTCCAAAGCCCTYGAAATGGTGACATTGAATTGTGGTAATGTTCTAATTTATTCAGGCTGAAGYTAATAGAAAGAAGGTGGTTTTTCCTCCATTTTCCATGGAGAATGACAGGATCAGAAATGGGAGCAGATATTTGGGCTGCTTTGATTTCCCTGCTCTCAGAAGGAAACATGAACACATGTAAATACTGGATGTATAATACATACTGAGGAGAGAAATAGAGCAGGGATTCCTCTGCCAGGGGAGCAAATTGCTGTCATACTTCAGCTAAGCRAAGATTTGAAAGCAAAACTGGTGGAACCTCTTTTATATTGTCCCTCATGGATTATTCTGGGTGATTCCCATATGTTAACTCACTCATTTGATCCTCAAGATTACTGAGCTCAGAATTTCTACATTACACCTTTGATAACAGATAAATATTTCACATTTTCACGCATGGAAAAAAATAACAAAGCTCTGAATAAAAACACAATGCCCCCAAATGCCAACAAGCAGTATGGAGAACAGAATTTTCTCTAGATTAATGTTATTCATACACATCCCTATCCAATTGCCCCTTTTTTTTTCCCTTGCAATACATTAAATGGGATTTAATTCCTCCCCAGTTTTAACAGTGTTATTTTACAATGGCTTCTGCCAGCTTCTGCAGCTGGTTGGTGTTTGGGTTCTTTCCCAGCTCCATGAGCACAGCTGGAGGATTGCCACTGCACATTGCTCAACACCCCAAAGTTTCCCTTTGCAAGCAGCACCAGGCAGTGGGAGCTGACCTCGGTGCAAGATGGCCTCGAATATTGGTGGTCATTCCCAAGGTGTTATTTGGGATTTTGTTAACAGAGATGTAGGAAAAATCCCTGGACACAAAAGGGAAAAGAAGTTTAATGCCCATCTTCGTGTTCCCTAAATGAAGTAGCTGCAGAATTAATGTTGTAASCAGTAGGTTAAAGCATGAAAAGCAAWGGAAAATAAACWTGATCATTTCTGGTCCCCATCTACTGCTTTAATTCACTAGAATATTACATCCTCAGAACCAAAAATCCCTACAATATTAAAATATAACCAGCAAACAGTTGGATTTATAGAATGAAAAAGCTGCTGTGAAGTAGGGAGAGAATAAGAATGTCAATGCAAAAGTGAGGGCATTCATCAGATGGAGATTTAGGTGGGATTTCACACCAATGTAAGGAAGTGAGGACACACTGAGCCCTGCCCTGGCCACCCCCAGCTGTGCTCTGCAGCAACACCCAAGGGTGTCCCCAGCTGCTCCGACGTGTGCTATCCATGGACATGGATTTGAGGGGGTGAGGATAATTTAGGTACCAGGCCATGTACGAAGAAGAGTGAGGGAAAAGGCAGAAAATCAGGGATGTTTGATCATCACTTCAGTGCAAGGAAATAATGACTTGAGGTCATGTTTCACTCAGGTCCAACTGGTGAAACTTTTCAATGGTTTGCTGCAAAATTGATGGAATACACAACCCAACATTCCTTTTTTTTTTTTTAATTTCGGGATAGCTGAAGATATGAAGCTCAGAATGTCTGGAAGCCAAGTGTCAGACAGAGCTCCTTCACCCTGGAGGGATCTCCAGGCAGCTYCATAGTCCTTCCCCATAGTGCTGAGAGATCAACCAAACTCCTCCTGCATCACACATCTGCCCTTGGCACCATCACTGATACTTCAGCRCACCTTGGCATCAAGTGGATTCATMTTTTCCACACTTTTCAGGGACAGGGCAGTGCAGCTGGACTTTCACAGAGAGAGCTGAGAGCCAAGAAGCTGCAGCTTTGCTAAAATTGAGCACTAAATGGGATCAATAAGAACATTGATCCTCAAGCTGTCGTGGTTTGGGTTGGAAGGGACCTCAAAGATCATCCAGTCCCACCCCCTGCCATGGGCAGGGACACCTTCCACTACCCCAGGTTGCTCCAAGCCTTGTCCAACCTGGCCTTGGACACTTCCAGGGATGGGGCAGCCACAGCTTCTCTAGGTAACCTGTGCCAGGGCCCCACCACCATCACAGGGAGGAATTTCTTCCTAATATCTAACCTAAATCTCCCCTCTTTCAGTTTAAAGCCATTAACCCTCATCCTACGATGAGCTCCAGTTTGGATACTCTGCTATCTGACGAGTTTATTGAGTTTATTGTGAAATTTATCATTCTGTAAAGAATTTTAAAGAAATAAAAAATCTCTGCCTAAACATTGGCATGAATCTGTTAGAAAATTAATTTTTTTGACAATGTGGTCCTTCTGTCAAATTTGGTTGAACGAGCCCACAGCATTCAGGTTTTAAGGGCACATAGTTGGCATGGAGGAATAGAAAAATAAATATATATGCATATATGTGATCAGATTAATCTGCTTTCCTTAGGGTATTAAAGGCCCTTCAGCATCTTTCAAGCCATTCCCGCTGATGCTGCCTGCCCGTACAAAATTCCTGACTCTCCCATAGMTCCTCTTCAAATCAAGTGTTCCTGGGAATGCCTACAGCTAGAGCCAGTTATGGGGATGAGCAGTAAATTCACCATTTTAGGGGTCAAAACTTTTAAACTGAAAGTGCACAGTGAGATTCAATAGTTATTTTAGATGACTTTGACAGGCAGCTTGTTCACCTGGTGTTGCTGCATTAGTTCAGACACAATAAACAACATATGATGCCCAAAAGGTTTAGGTTTTGCACATCTGTGGTGCTGGGAGAGGTACTAAAGTGTGCCAGCTTGGATCGAAACTATATGAGAATTTAATTCCTATTGCAGCACAAACGTGTCATTTATTTTGTTATGTTTTTTAAATAATGGAGCAAATTACCATAACTGGCTAACAGAGAGCTAATGACTAAAACCAGCTCAGCCAGAGGGCAGTGGGAAAAAAGAACATTTTAATATCTGTGAGGAAGTGAAAACAACTTTAGCATATCTCTAATCTTATCCAAGACACATTTTGCATTATCAGTTATCTTCCAAGCCCTTAGCGAACAAGAAAGCGAAAGTAAAGGTCCAAAATAGATTTATGACAAGTATTGAACATGTTCAGATGTGCCTATCAGGGAGGAATAATTAAAAACAAATTAAAATCCCAAATCCGCAAATACCAGGGGGTCAAATTACTGACAAACTGTTTCAGGAGTCTTCAAACCAAACCATCAGCCTGTATTTATCTCAAATAACCCTCAAATAACACCTTGGCCACAGATGTTGAGCTGGAGAGAGACTGTGGGACCAAAATCGCTTGAAGAGAGCACACAGCAGATAAAATGTTTTCTTCTTCTGTCTAAAGCTCTTAGAGACTTAACATGAATTTTGCACTCCAAAAGAAGCTCACTGAGCAAGAAAAGAACATTGCAGAGAAGTGTTATTGGGAAGGTCAGCGACACTAAAAACCTTTATCACTTTGAAACCCTCCACAGGATTTTCCAGCAGAAGTGTGCAGATATAAAAGATGTTGGAACAGTGAGGTCAGGCACTGAGCACGTAGGAAGGTTGAGAAACCATTAAATTCCTCAACACGAATTAAATCTGGTCCAAAGATGTTCATTGAGACTATTTTTCCTCAACATGTCGATTAGATTTACAGTCTAAACCATACTGATAGCAAAGAAACCCCACAAGCAACTGCTATTTGTTCCTTTTTAAAAGAGCTGGGGGGGGAGGTTATAAAGTGGTTCATTTCCATATTGTTTCTTGTTTGAAGAAAATATGTATTTAGAAATTTTACGTGGTACCAAAAAAGGGGGGAAAGTGGTTGAAATTGAGATTGGATTCTTTGAGCTCTCCTAGAAATAATTCTATGAAAGTACTACCAAGTATTTTTTAAATGTTATTCCGTGGGGAAAACACTTTTCCTGTTTACTTTAGAATAGATCTTTTTTTTTCTTTTCTTGTGATCCTGAAGTATTTAATGGATGCATTTGTCACTTYTCTTTTACTACAGACACAATGATCCATTGGCATCTGCCCTCACCCGTACAAGATCACTCATTTAATACTSGATTTTATAAAAGTGTTCCAGGAAMCAGCAGTAGTAAACAGCATTTGTGATAACCTTACAAACCACCCTGCAGAGATGAGTCACAAGATATTGAAAATTCAAGACAATCAATTGGGCAAAGGAGAGTTGCTCTCATCTATTCACGATGCACACAGCACTCACAGAATGCCCCACAGTGCTCAATAAAAAYGAGGTTTCTRAAAACTAAAGGAGCCAAAGTCTAGYCTAAGATAATTTTTGAGGGCCCTGCAGTAAAGAGAGYGTTAGGGGGATTTAGGATGGGTTATACCAATATCTAGACGTGTCTGTCCCTTGACTCTAAATATAGAAGAATCATGATTATATATTAATATAATTAATATCTTAATCTGAGCCTTGACACAGGTTGCCCAGAGAAGCTGTGTCACCCCTGGAAGTGTCCAAGGCCATGTTGGATGGGGCTTGGAGCAACCTGGGATAGTGGAAGGTGTCCCTGTCCATGGCAGGGGTGGGGCTGTGTAAGTGTTAAGGTTCCTTCCAAACCAAACCATTCCATGATTCTGTGATTCCAATCCAGACATCCAGCATTTAGGTGGCTAAATATTGCTCTAAGTCCATTTCCTGACTTATTTAGGAACAGAACTCAGCTCTAACATGCACAGGAAAGTACAGASGCAGGTCCCATTTGCTCATGTTGTCCTTTTAGGGAAAACTGGCATCATACGGCATGGGATAAATATATCACAGAGACCATCATATTTCAGTACARAGGGGATCCATGTCTCCAAAATCCACACTTCCAGGTGATTTCCACGTGGRGAAAACAAACCTGAGAGAAACACAATTTTCCTTTGAGGATCACAAGTTACTCTGGAGTGAGCAACTCACTTTTTTTTTTGTTGCCCAGAGAAACAGAGAGGGGTTTGTGGAGTTGGGTTCTGTGCCCTTGGGGACTGCAATGACAACACCACTCGGGCTTTATGGTTGGCAGTGCTTTCCAATGGGCCTCCTGGATTTTGGTGAAATAGCCCTGTTGTTGTTGCTTTGGGAAAAAAGCCCTGGAAGCCCCTCCAGGCACAGCCCACTCTGCCTTGCACCAACTTCCCAACMCTGTGGCCGTGCTTAGGGAATCTCTGGATGGTTCATCTGGGGGGGTTGGTGGGGTGGAACCCTGGGATGAGCACTGATCCCGTCTGCTCCCCCAGGAAGGCTTCCAGCATCTCTCCCTGACCCTCAGGCAGGGTCCAGTCCCTGCCATGGGACACACATTCACTCTGAGAAGCAGCAGAGCTCATTTTACAGATYGGAAAAAACTGTTTATTGCAAGCCCTGGTGAGAGGGGCAGGAGGGACTCTAAGAGACCAAATCCCTAATAGTGGAATAGTGCTGTAAAAGTGATTTTTTCATAATATTTTCCTATCTTCCTGCTCTTTTGCTTCCATTTCCACCTCCCTTCTATGCAGCTTTGGTTCTGCATGGCAGCTCTCTCCTCGAGCTGATTCCACAGGAAATCCTCTTGGGCTGCTGACTCAGCAAACCCAAGGAATTGCAGGCAAGGAACACACTTGCCAAAGGCTTGAATAAGGCCCCTGCAGGAGTTGGATATTAACAGCTGAGCAACGTGAAAAATCACTGATTCCGATTTTACTATTTTTTTCCTACAGGCTCCTTTTGTAAGAACTCTTTTTAATGCCCAATTTGTTATTTGACTGCTCATCCAACCCTCCTCCGAGCTCATGAATGCAAAACCAGCAGGGGGAAAAAAAAAAAATCRTATTAATGTCTTTAAATCAGTGTTGTCATCCTCTTATTCGCCTGTCACAGAAATTATTTCTACTTCCAGAGGGCAAAAAAAGTGAACACATTGATGTAATGTAGGGCAACTATTTTCTGCTTGGTTACCTGCTGCCTTGCATTTCTAAGACCTGAATATCTTGTCTGTCTAAAGAAAGCTGTGGTAGATCCCTGTGTTTGTTCATGGTGTTGTGAACCACAACACGTTGGTAGAATATGTGTATTTCTAGTCTTTTTTCCACCCTGTCATTCATCTTTTAGGCAAATTAGCTTAATAAGCTTAAAAAGCTTCAAGACCAGGCTGGATGGGGCACTGAAAAATCTGGTCTAGGGAAAAGTGTCCCTGCCCAGGGCAGGGGGGTTGGCACCACCTGACCTTTAAGGTCCCTTCCAACCCAAACCATTCCGTAATTCTATGAGAAATATTTTAACCAGGTGTCTTTCTTTTGCTTCTGCAATAACCATCGCTGGCACCTGACGTGCCCAGGTGAGGTCACAAGTGCCAGTGCCCCAGACAGAGCACCAGCACAATATCAAGGGCTCCCACCACCTTCAGGTTTCTTAGGTAGGAGTGTAAACACACTGAGCTTTTCTCAGAAAAAAACCTAGAAACTTATAGATATCTCAGGTGGAGATATCACCCTGAGAGGTCTTTCACTCTGTCACTCTCTGTAACTTGAAATCCTAATTTTTGTGCCTCGGAAAGGTGCTYGAAGTTGGTTGGTATCAAGGCCTCCGTGGTTTGGCAACACTGATTTTCTCAGATGCTTTTTTTTCCCGACACCAGAAATCCTGAACCTGCTCTTTGAAACTGCTTTACCCAGTATTACACACCCTGAGACTTTGTTTTTTTTCTATTTTAAACAAGGCTTTTAAGAGGTTGCTGCACTCTGCTGATTGCCCCCCCACCACCAGCTCCTCATATTAAAGTGGAAAAGCTACAGCAGCATTAATGTCTTGGTTAGCTGAGCCTTTATCTCCTATGGAGAACATTCCCAGCAGTTCCCTGCTATATTTGCATGTATTCATATTTTCATTACATAAATACCAGGGAAGTCCCATGCAGCTGTGCACTTRTGCTAGAGAAACCTGCAGTCCTACAGAGAGCTCGACTTCTCTAGCAGGGTTATGAGATGCTACAAATCACCAGGCAGGTAAACTCATTAAAAGCTCTCTCATTAAGCCYTGCATGGAAAAAAATAGTTTGCTTAAAGGGCAGGGACCAACCCAACCATTTCAGTGTGTGCCTTACCTTTGGGCTCCTGTGCACAAACACTGCAAGGYTGGGGAGAAAGCAGAGAATATTGGGTCTGAATGCACCGTGGCTCACCTTTTAAAAATAGCAGAGGCTGGAACGTGGATGATTCTATTTGGACGTGGCCTGGCACTGGAAGTGACAGCTGTGGGTGAATAATAAGAGGACAGGGAGAGTTCCCTGCTCTGTAGYCTGTACACACCCTGAAAAGATTGGGAAACATCACCCCCTTCAGCAAACAGGGGCTGAGCCAACACAGCCAGTGCCTCTCTCCACCTCTTCATGAATTGCTTCAACATWATCAGATCCAGGATTCATTGTCTGCTCTGGGAGGTGCTGCCTGCACATCCAAATCTATATTTGCCCACCTGACTCGCACACAGGGATCACACCTCAACATTTTTATATGAAAGGCATCACTTACACCTTTCCTTCTTCATATTTCTCTTTTTTTTAAAGGAAGACAGGAACATGTTTCCCAGCTAATCACACATTACAAAGAATACTCTACCATTTGAAACATTTGATCTTAGCAATACCAAATATACATCCACAAGAAATTCCAAATATTAGGTGAAGAAACGCATCTGATTGAATTATTCCAGACAGTTAGAACACCTGCATTGCAGTTACATTTAAAATTCAGTTCATACACTAAGCCAACTTTGTGAGTCATGAAATTCATTGTTTCTCAAGTACATTTGGAACCACACAAAGGAATGATGGTTTAGGATCCTTTCCCCTCAACAATTTTATAATGACTTTTTAAAATATTTTTCAATTAAAAAGAAAAAACAAACCAAACAACACACTGTTATCACAGATGAACAGAATGCAAAGTCAATCAAAATGACTSTGAAAGTGAATTCAGAAGCAAAAAAAAGAGATCATAGAATCCTAGAACCCTAAAATCCTGGAATGATTTGGGTTGGAAGGGATYTTAAAGACATCCAGTTCCAACCTCTCACTAGACCGAGTGGTTCAGAGCTTCATCCAAAGCAAAGAATGGGAATGACTGAGAAGAGGTGAGCCAGCTAAAATAAATTAATTAAAATCAGCTAAAATAGCAATTTAAATAGGCATTTAAATCTAGGAAAGCACTTAAAATAGGGAGAAAAACTAAAGCTCAAGAATTCCTCTGCAGGCCTAGGGGCTATCATGGTGCCTGCAGTCCCAAGTGGTTGATAAGGTGGAATAACTTTGTGATAGATTAATGCAGAAGAGCCTGTTAAACACATGAAAAATGTATTAAGCCAGTTAGAACTGGCTTAAAATGCCCATTTCTAAACATATCTTAGCATGTTATATTCTTGTTGTCTGGTCTGAGTCTATACTTGAAGCCACCTAAAATGTCCCATTAATACTTTGTCTTCTCTTTGCCTTTTCTTGCTGTGTTTATGGACGYGGACATCACTTTTGGGGCTTTGGTTTTCTGTGGGGGGAAAAAAGGGCGTGACTGTTGGTAAAGCCAAAAACTACACATCCCAGCAGGTGTGCAGATCCAGGAGCCGATGCAGCCACTCCAAGGAAAACGTGCCAGAGAATGGGGATCTATCCTGACTGCTGAGTCCAGGAGCTCTCCTTGGGAGCGACTGGAGGTTTCCTGAACAGCACCAGATGTGCTTGGAGGAAAGCAATATAAAAGAAGGTTTTTTTTCCAGGAACTTTCTGGAGGCTGGGATGACTCTGAAATTTACTMTAATTTTTTTTTTTTTAAAGTCACATCCACTCCCTCGGTAGGAAACAGGAAAATCTGCATGACAGGAAAGTACCAATTTGAGGTCACCAGCACAGCACATGGTGGTTTGAAGGGGAAGAGTGTGCCCCAGTGGAGAGAAATGTGCTACCACAAGCACTGAMAAAGAGTCACAGCAAGGGAAGAACCATAAATAACATTATATCATTCCTGAAATTTGGTCTGTGGAAAGAAATGCAAGGATTTAATAAGAAATTAATCCGATACACAAATTATGGTACAATCTCTGACATGGCCTCTGTGTGTGCAAATACACAAATCCACGTGTGTTAAACAGTTAGCTTTGGTATCTGCACTCCTGCAAAAGACTGCAATAAAACCTTATACTCATAAATAAGACCCAAAACTTGGCAGGAACAGCAAATAAAAAGCACGTCCCTTCTTATTAGCTCTGGTTTGCTGTACGGTATTTCATTAAGAACTGTTCTTTCCACAAGCTGGAGCTGATCACCAATTATCCAGCTCAGCAACCACAGTTATGTCCTGAAACGTGAGCAATTGGAAACTCGCTGTCCTTCTACATCTGCCAGCAAGGTCACCCGTCTGAAAGCTCAAGAGATTTGTTCATTTATTTCCCTTAATTAAAAACTGTTCACCTCTAAATAAGAAGACACCTTTAGAGAGTCTCAAGCTGAGCATCAAAAATCTTGGAACATTGAAGAGTGCTGGTTATTTTACAAAAATGCCTCTTGTCTTTTGAATAATTTCATTATTTTTGTTCAAACTTGAAAAAAATGTGCTTGCATGCCCAGGAATTCAGCTTTCCAGCTTCTCCCCGGGCAGGATCCATGTCACCCACACTCGCATGTCCAAAAAACCAGCATCTGAATTTGAACCTCCTTTTACAGTCAGGAATCTCACACAAACATAAGTACCTAAACCAGATTAAATGTGGGGTTTTTTCTCCCCCTCCCCATTAGCTAAGAGGAATTTTACTGTAATCATTTCAGAGATACATTATAAAAAATTAAATGTACTCACTTTTTAATAAATAATCATTTCGATCTGACTGTTTCAGATGTGCAGTTAAATAAAGTGGACTCCAAATAAGAGCCAAAAGGAAAGGAAGTGTATTTTTGTGTCCTGAAGTAAAGACAAGTTCTGCATGCTGGTTGCTATGCGTTGTAGAAGACAGGACAACAATCGATACACAAGAGTAARAAACTCTGCAAAAACYGCTAGAAGATGCTCTGGTCACAACACTGCCGTATGAAATAGCTGTCATTTAAAAATAAAACAAACTAAATGTCAAGAATGCTTTTAAATACTTGACTATTAAAGTGCAGTAACGTTAGAATATCTGGGTATTAAGCAATGTACAGCATTTGCATGGAAGTTGTAGAAGGCTATTAATGGGAATGAGCTGGAGGATTTAAATACTGGTGCTGTTTGTCACTGAATCCCTCTGAGCAGTGRGTCTTGAGAAGAGCTGAAAAGCACATTTGTGATCAATGGTTTAACACGGAATTGAGAGGTTATTGCAGGGGTTGTGTACTGCTCCTCGCTGCTACAAAGGGGAAAAAACTATCTTTGTTCAGTGGTTTTATGGCTCTCATGCGAGGCCAGATACAGCCACTGTGTGCAGGGGACAATGRAGAGGAACAGTTACAATCCCCAGATGTGTTAAAGCTGAGTTATTAATGCGAGAGGATGTTGTTTAGTAAGTAAAGGCTTATGGGGAAAGTTAATCCCTGTCATCTTCATAAAGAGTTGAATATCTTCAGAAAAATAATGAACGGCTTTAAGGGCCTTTGGTGTCTTTAGAGGCCCATTTGTATTGTTTCCTAAAATTGCTCCTCTGAAAATGGAGGCCTCCAAAAGCACTGCCCGGAATATCTCGAGGTTTAGGTTTCAGAAAAGGGATGAAGGGAATCTCTAATTTTATCTCCTCTGTCTGGAAAAAAAAAAAAATATTCCTAAACCAAAGGATTTGAAACAGAAGCCCCACTATTTTCGGTTTTAAAGTATTACTTTATTTTATTTTGAATCTTGGATAAAAACAGCAAAAGAATGCCTTTAAGGGATGGACTTACCCCTTCTCAGGACAAGCAGAGGTCACAGTCCTAATGCAACAACAAAGGAGGTTGGAAAAGTCTTAACCCAAACTATGAGACCACCCAGAAAAATCCAGAATCTGTGTCAGCAGCAGAGCCTTCCCTGTTGGCAAGTGCTGGCCTTGAGAATGTCTATTTACACCAGAACAATGCAAATAAAACCATTTTTTCCTTACCATGGGAAGCAGTATGAGGCTAAAGAAGCAGATCTTCCAGTTGATGGCCATCTTCTCCCTTGATTTTGAACTCTAGTCAGGTTTTGCTTGTGAACACTGTGGTTAGGGCTGGAGCACAGGCTCTCTGCAGATATCTTGGTTAAGGTCTTCAGGTCAAGGCTCAGATCTCTGCAGAGAAAGAGGGAAATTRTTGTAAGTATGGACAGCACCAAGAGAATGAAAAAGAAATGGGCAGAAAACAGAGAACCCAGCATTTGGACTGGGAGTTGCAGGTATTAGATATCAACCACACTTTTACAGCTCYCATAGATGGCCTTGGATATCTAATCCAGCCAAAGAACTTGTATGTACGATCTGTAACTTGTGCCAAAGAAATACTGGGAAGGTTCTGTAGCTGCAAAGACCTAAATTGTACTCAGGGGAGAAGGAAGGGTGAATTATTTTGAACAAAATAGGATCTATCTGCTTCATCTCTGAAGCTGTGATTGGCCCTTCACGATTTTCAGTAGTGTCTCAACAGCACAGCTGTCTGGGGGCTTTGTAGGGGTCTGTATGACAAGGTTATTTACCCTCTGAGATGGTTTGTCCACATAACAAAATCCATTACCAGACTTGTTAATGACCTGATACCTTTCTGAGAACTCAACAGCAGAGAGGCAAAGGAATGAATAATATTCCCAGGATAAAGATTCATCCAGGCCATAATCAGGATTGCTTTATATGGACAACAATGTCCTGCATATCTGTGACTTCCATTGCTTGGTCTCTGCCCAGATGGAATAGAGGTGTGGAGRAAAGSTGTTTTAAGATTTGAATTTATTTCTCATTATCCTACTTTAATTTGTRAAGAACTGGTTTGTAAAAGAACTTTTAGAACCAAAGGACACTCCATTTTTATACYGACTGCAACACACTGCCAGGACATCAGCATTTAGAAGGGAGAGAGTCTTTCARTTAAAAAATAAAACAGGAAAATTAATCTCTCTCTAAATTTTGRGAGAACAATGATTCATAAAATTCAGTCTAAACTGATCTGTTTTCTTCCATCCTCACTTGATCAGTCACTCACGCTCTGTTCTGGCACTGAATTTAATTACTAAACTGCATTTCTGATGGTTTATCAAATAATGAGCAACTGATAAGATCTCTGCTGAGGAGGACAGCAAACATCCCTGGTGACATTCAGCCGTGAGGACTTGGAACTCCATTAACAGCAGCAAGACAAAACCAGACAGACACATTAGCAGCCACTGGATTTGAAATTATTTCCTGATCATTTGCACTCCTGTGTGCAGCTCAGTCCAGAAAAGCCAGAGASGGGTGTGGAGGTTGAATTCTATCCTTTCATTCTGTCGCTGTAATGCTGTAATTTAACCAGGAAATGATTAAAATGCAAGGGAAGGGTGGGAGGTGCCTGACTAAATGATGGACAGATTCTGGGAGGAAGTGGTAACCTTTAGAATCCACTCTTTCCAATATTTGAAGACCTGGGATTCACAAGGTTTAAAAAGTGGAGGGTGGTTGTTATCTGCTTCGTCTCAGTTTCAAAGGAGCTTCTAAAGAGACAACCAGAACATCTACAAATCATCTCATTGCTTCTCTTTCACATATTGCAGGGAAAATAAAAGAATCTACTTCATTTTTTCCTTCAAGGTAGTCATGGAAACCTGCACCAAATACTGGGCTGAGGCCTTCATGTCATCCACAGAGACTGGAGTGTTTATTAGGSAATAACAACTACCAGTTCTGTGAACTTCTGCCCTGGACCTGCAGCAGAACTTTATATATTGTTTAKCTGTTCCTGGAATATATGATCTACTTATGTGCAGGGTCCACCWATTACTAATTAAAGGCTACTTATCTCTATTATCAATTAAAGGCTAGTTATCTCTATTACCAATTAAAASCTAGCTATCTCCCAGATAGGTACTATCAGTTATGTTTTACTAGAAAAATAAACTTTTTTTAAAAATATAGGCAATGTTGATAAAGCAATACTGTTCAGTATTCAGAAAAAGAAATAAATATATCAATATAGGATTTGGAAGGGAAGCTTGAATTATCATATTTTCTTCTGATCTCACTGGTAGATAAATTCTGTAATTACATTACTGATGCTTCATGTTGTTTTATCTGCATCTGCCACTSTAATTCAAATTAGTGAAGTCAGAATAGCCAATAACAGAGGGGTTGCACCGTTCAGTTCCTCAAAATAATCTTCAATTATCTCTGGTGAAACAGAAGGGTTGTTGAAGTGTCTGAGAATCTGAAAATCAGTTGATTGTTACTAAAATAGAATGGGCTTTGGGGGGCATTTCAAGCATGGCGGAAATAAAGGAAGAAGAAGAAAAAAAAAACCTTATTTTGGTCAACTGATGACTCAAGAAAATTCATCACCTCTGAAGGTGAATTCACTTGTCCACTGTAAACACTTCCAGTGCCACAGCAGATCTTTATGAAAGTATCYGAGATGCTTCAAGGGTAGATTGGAAAAGCTCTGGCAAAACTTGTTCTGCTGCAAGTGCCCATTTCTTTCCCCACCTAAAAAGGTACTCTGGAGGCTGGTGAGGACAATTCCTCCATGAGAAGCTCACAGGTGTCAAGCGCACAATCTGATGTCACTGATGAACAAAACCRCACAGCGAGTCCTTTTTCCAGGTATGATGGGACTACCCCCAGGGAGGCATAAAAAARGAAGTTAATCACTGCTTAAAAGAATAAAAAGTCGCCATATCGAATTATGGGTAAAATTGTTCCACAGCATCTCAGAGTGTACCCACTGGATGAATGAAAGAGGATTTTTAGTGACTTTACAAGGCAGTTCTGAGCTGTTAATGAGATCTCACCCAACAGAAACCACCTGACCCGTCAGGCTCCTTGTGGTGCTCTGGGACGTGTGCCAGTGGTTTGAAAGGAAACCAACAACTTTCAGAGCTGGCCCACAATGGCTTAAACCAGCGAGGATCGAATGGGAATTCACTACTTAATTCATCTTTCTTCAGTGCCTACTCAGGGCTTCCCACCACATCCTTTTCCTGCACCATGACCAAGCTACTGCACAAGTGTGGAAATCAGAAAGCTTCTGACAAAAACGCAGGAGCAACTGAGCTTTTGCAGGCCGAATACTCCACATTTCAGGAAAGTCAACCCCTCCATGCACAGTTGTTCCAGTCCTTTCCTAGAGATATGAAGAATATTTCCCGATGAAGAACAAACACGGGTGGAAAATTATTGGGTGCAAAATATATGAACAGGTAATTATCACACAAATCCTAGAATGGTTTGGGTTGGAAGAGACATTAAAGATCATCATTCCAACCTCCTGCCATGGACAGGGACACCTTCCACTAGACCAGATTACTGCCCTTGAACACCTCCAGGGGCTGGCAGTCCACAACTTCTCTGGGCAACTTGTTCCAGTGTCTCATGAACCTCACAGCACAGAATTTCCTCCTAAAATCTAATCTCAATCTACCCTCCTTCAGCATAAGGCCATTCCCCATTGGGCTTTCTATGTGAAAAGTCCCTCTCCAGCCTTGTTGTAAACCCTCTTTAGGCACTGGAAGTTGGTCTAAGGTCTCCTTGGAGCCTTCTCTTCTCCAGGATGAACAGTCCCAACTCTCAACCCGAATTCACAGGAGAGGTGTTCCAGCCCTCTGACCAACCTAGTGGCTCTCCTGAGGGTTGGAACACTTCATTATGCACCTGATACTTTTTCTGTCTTTGGGCTCTCAATACAAGGTGCAAACCCAGTGCATTTTATCATTTCCCTCCTCTAGGTTCCCAAATGCAGTATTCCAGCTACATCACTTACATCACAGGGCACGGTGCCCCTTCCTCATGTTCCCACTTGCCAGCAACGAGCAGAGTCGGGAAATGAACCCTTCAGTGACCTAGGACACGTCACCTAATTTTAGAAGCATGGGAGATGCATACTCACACATGAGCTCATTGTCAAGTCTCTTTTTATATCGACAGAGAGAAGCAGACGTGAAGAAAGCGTTTGGTCTGACCTATTTTAACCATCTACTTTAAACTTCCAGCTTCTCTCCCGGAGTGTAAAGGAATTCTGAATAGCCAGCTCGTATGTCGACATCTACATTGTGGATATCTAATTCTGGACAGACTAAACCCATCTCCAGTCTGAAATATATGGATCAGCAACATGAAACCCAAGACAGCAAAGTTTGACCTAACCACAAAGGCTTGGGAAGGAATTTGATTGTTTATGGTGCCAATAAATTGATGTTGATATATTTAAGGCAACAGAAAAGCTAAAAGAAGGTTTTGTTTAATACAAGACAGCAAGAGCTCTAAAGTTTCCCATGGAAAGAACGCCACAAAGAGCAATCCTATTAAGGCAAAGAAAAAGAACATCATGATCTTTCCACTATCTTTAACAGAGTACTTATTATCTCTTGGAGTTTAAATATTTTGGGTTGGTTTTGTTTACTTACTTTCTAAATTTGCTAAAATTAAAGTTTCTTCATGGATCACAGCAGCTGAGAGTCCGACTCTCTTTTAAAAGCCAAGAAGACTTTTATTCTCCCTTTATGTACTTAACTGGAAAAGTCCCTCAAGTCCTTGTTTCCACTCACCAACCTGTTGTCAATGACAAAGGAGGATTTGAAGGGGCATTACATCAGAAGGTCTAAGAAGGGGATTTTCAGAAAGGATTTTCAGCTATAAGGGACAAAACCCTTTCCAGCTGCACACGAATGTCTCGAGGGTCTCAGGCAGAAATGCCGCACCTTTGCCTGAAAGAGCTGTCAGCCAAAATGCTGGTTTTTTTCACAGGATGGTCCACAAGGACGGATGCAGGCTGTAGGACACCCAGCCAAGGGTCTAACACATGAACTGAAGTGGGAATCGTATGCTGAAAAATGTCCCTTCGTGACAGATATATTCAGGTAGACTCTGCTGGTATCCAGTGTTTTCACTGTGCAGAAAAATTGTTGCTTTAGAAACCAAAATTTAAAAGGGATCTGATATAGCACTAAGAACAATTTTGCATGGAAATAATTGAAAGAAATACATTCAACTGCTGCCTGGCTTAGGCATTTCGGTGTTAATGAATAAACAAGCCTGTTAGCAATACTCAGTAATAATCCTTTTTCTACCTGAAGGAACAGGTTTTTGAATTTTTTTCCTTGCAGAGAACACCTGTGAATTTTACCAGAACTCCCTTTCTAAAAATGAAGATAAAGGTGTGATTACAAAAGCAGGAAATGAACTGCAGATGCTGTGACTCTCGTATGCAAATGAGAGCTTAGGTGTCCAATTATTTCTACATGAAATAACATTATCAATTTAATTTACTTCCATGAGGACTTGTGTGGGACAGAAATCCAAGCAATGTGGTTTTTCAAGAAGAATAACTGATGGAGGGGATTCACAGAACTGGGGGCTGGAAGGACCTCTGGAGAGTGTCTAGCCCAAATTCCCCTGCTCAAAGCAGGGGCAGCCACAGCAGGTTATTCAAAACCCATTTTCAATCAGTTTTTGAATATCTCCAAATGTTGAGACTCAACAATTTCCTTGATCAATCTGTTCTAGTACTTGACCATTCTCACAATAACAAAGTGTTATCTTACACTGAATTTCCTGCATGTCTGTTGGTGCTTGTTGCCTCCTGTCAGCACTGAGAAGAGCCTGGATCTATCTCCTTTGCACACTCCCACTGGATATCCCTACACATTGAGAAGACCCCCAAAATGTTCTCTTCTCCAGGCTAAACAGCCACAGGTCTCTCAATCTCTTCTTGTAATTCCTTAATCACTGTGTGGCTCCTCCCAGGACTCCCTGCAGTGTGCTCATGCAGCCCAGCCCTGGACCCAGCACTCCAGGGCTGAGCGAGAGGAATTCTCACCTCCCTCGACCTCCTGCCAAGGCTCTTCCTCATGCAGTCGATGATGCTTTTGGACTTCCTTGCTGCAAGGGCACTTTGCTGGCTCAGGATTCACTTCATGTCCACCTTAGGTCTCTCTCTGTGGAAATGCTTTCCACGACTGATCCCCAGCCTGCCCTCATCCATGGGATTATTCCTCTCCCAGTGCAGGACTTTGCATGTCTCTTTCTTCAACATGACAAGGTTCCTTTACACCTATTTCTCAAGCTTGTCCTGTTCCCTCTAAATAACAGCAAAACCAACCGCTTGGTCCATCAACCACTCCTCTTAAATTTGTGAAAATTTCAACCTTTTTGCAGGTGCACTCTGTCCCATCATCCTGGTCATTAGTGAAGATATTAAACAGCATTGTCAAATCCAAATTCAGACCTTTATAGTTCAGCCCAGTCTACCCAGGCTCTCTCTAMAGCCCATGGAGAAGGTTTAGGCATCCACAGGGAGCAATTTCTGTATTTCAAAGCTTGATGCCTTAAGGCCTGGTTGGATGGGGCTTGGAGCAACCTGGTCTAGTGGAAAGTGYYCCTGCCATGGCACGGGGTTGGAACTGGATGACTTTTAAAGGTCTCTCCCAACTCAAACCATTCTATGCTTCTGTGACACTATGCCTAATTTTGGACAAAGTGAATTACTGCTTTGCAAGAGTCAATTTTTTTTTTCCTCTGTTTGTTCAGGGCTGATGAGGGCAAACAAAGAAAATTCCATTTCCAAATTTTAAGACACCAAAGCATTAATGGTAAGCAAAACAGAGCCCAGATTTCCCTCTATGTCACAGCCTTTTCTTACTTTCAATACTGTCTTTATTCCTTTTATTAACACAGCCTAATAACTTCCATGTATGTTTTACTTCAGCTGTCCCCGATTACAATTTTGGTGGAGTGTTGTGCTTTTTTATTATTTTCCTTGGAGTGGTTTAAATTAAATTGAAATTCCCTGAAGATATGAGTATTATAATTCGTCCTTACAAAGTGCATTCCTTATCACTTCTGTATAACCTGACAGCTCTTGTATTTCCTAGTCCTCTAGCTTTATAGGCTTTTCCTAACATTAAAAAAAAATCTAAAACTATTCTAGAACAGATTTTAGCAAGTGTTGCTCACGCAATTCAAGAAACTGATCCAAATTTATGCTATCTGAAGATCTGATTAATTTCTTGATTATGTGCAAATTATCAAAAAGTCTTTGAAAGTCCAAATCTGCTATATCCCCTCCCTTCATAGGTGTGATCATAAAGCCCAGCCTTTCCTGAGCTCTGAAAGTTTATGCTCTTCTGGGACATAGTGTATAAAACCAAACAAGACTCGATTTTTTTAAAACAAAGTCCATTTGAAATGCCTGAATTTTACAAATAATAAAAATTCTCATGATATAACTATTATTCTCCTTCATATTGTGCTGCTTCACTGGTACAGATATGATGAAACTTTGGAGGTTAATGACATCTAAATTCTGGATATCTGAGTATTTTGACATTGTAATGACTTTGAATGTCTGTTTGATGGAGCTGCTGCTTCAGGCTCTCTGGAAATTCAGGTGGACATGAGTGGATCATTCATCCAGAGGTCAAGATTTTCCTATCTTTGCAGCTACAGCGGCGATAGACTCACGATAGCAGAGACTACGGAACACAACTCACACCTCCCTGGGCACAGGATTGCTATTCTTGGCAGGTTTCCCACGTAACATCGCCGATAAAATTCTTGCCTCGATTGCCATTATTTCCCCTATTGCATTATCTGTCACATTTATTGTGCCCTCATGTTACTGATGTCCCCAGAGACCTGGTGAGATGACACCAGTCCTTAACTGAAGGCTGCTGACACTCAGTTGCAGGGAAATAGTTGCAAACTGCCACACATTCAGGAAGCATTAGGCAAAGCAAAAAATTATATGAGAAGATTATATTTTCACAGCAGATCAATTATCCTTTTTAAGCACCTGTGGTGTATGTGATACTTCATAGCTAATATGGAACTAATACTGGGATCATCAAGGTAACGATGTGCTGCTCCATTCCAGCACAGCTTTAAGTGCTGCTTGGCAAGGTCCTTCCAAATTACGACTCCACAACCAGGAAAACGTGTTCTCTACCTGGCATATCAAAGTTTTGCAAGAGCTAATTGATTAACTTGCTTTCCTTGACTGGTGGTCTGTTTCCTTCCCCAGCTACAGGTGTAAATATCATTTTTCATGATCACACAGGAGCTTGTAAGCTCTGTAACCTGTCCATCCACATGGCCATCAGTTGAAGGTGCTCAGCACACGTTGAGCAGTCATCTACCACAGGCAGAGGAAGAGTAAGAGCAGGAAATGCAGCTCTGGACCAGAGCCCTTTATTCCCATTGTCTCTGAGGATCATCCCAAGYGCAGTACTCGTACAGTACCTTCCAACCAACTCCTTCGCTTAAAATAATGTATTTATTAGAGTGTGGTGTCACTCTTAACACCTTCAATTAGCCCTGTGGATGTGCTGAACTGATTATCTCGAGATCAAGCTGTCGTTATGAAGCTGCCATTGCTTCCCAGACCCGAGGCAGTCTCCAGGCAAGGTGCTCAAGCTGTAAGGAAATACCAAGGGTATCTTTAACAAAACATTCCACTTTTTAGCACAGGGAGGCTCCAGTGGAGTGTTCCTGTAGCTGGTGATGGGCCCAAGGGCAAGACCCAGTCTCGGAGCTCCACCAACGACACGATAAACTCTTATCATGCCTGGGAAACAAGTCTATCCTTCCTGTCTGAAACCAGAACAAAAGTAATAAAATAAGCAATGGAGTTATCTGTTGCTTTGGAAGGTGGTGAATACAATGAGCAACTGCCTGATGGCAAAGGAATAAATATGTGGTAGTGTGAAGAAAACAGTCTGATAGGACCTTGGTATTGAGAAGAGGGTGCTTGGAAGTGTGGGAAAATTGCCAAGTTGTTCAGAGCAGATCATCAAMTGATCTTTCTTTGCCTCATACGTACAATTTCTTGACATTTTCCAGTGCAAAGTCAGAGACATGCTGAATACAACAGCTTGTACTTCATTGAGCATTCTGRGCTGACGATCTGTGGTGATGGCCCAGATGAATATCCACTCTCCTCCTCCACACTTCTAATCAACAGCACTGAAAGCTTTCACAGGRCAAACTCCAGCCCATCTTGATAAAAAAGGAACAGATATACTGTGTTTCCCAATTCCTTGTGGGTTGAGAAAAAGATACCTCTACTATTGTGATTCCTCAAGTGCATATTGTCAAGGAAATGTATCCCAGAACACGCCTGGGACTACAATCCTGTCTCTTCCTTTTTTTTTTTTTTGAAACAATTTCACTCTTCTCTACTACACTGAAAGATAAGGTTGAGTCACTGCATGACCGCTTGGAAATTGCATCATTTTTCCCCCCCCTCACATTTCCTGTTGTCCTCCTTTTCTCTTGCATCTCTGACAGCCTGAGCTCTCCCAGCTGTGTCCCACCTTGTGCTCGATAAACTCATTACATTTGGACGCTATTAGGACCTTCCACAGCACGTGTGGAATTCTTGCAACACCAGGGATGGAATCCAAGGCACATAAACCTGTCTGTCTAAAAGGGAACCATCTCTATCCACACTGGTTTGTCTCAGCTGCCTCCACAGCTGACACTGTTGAAAACGTTGCAAACAAACCCAACCCTGTCAGCTCTTTCTCTCAGTTTGTCTCTAGATCATTTGCTTTATGAAAAATCTGGAACTCCTAATAACTTGGGTAGCATTGCAAAATTATTCCGCGCTATAAAACCGAATTCCCAAGCTGCGGCTCAGAGCACACTGATGGTGTCCAGTGCCTTAAAAGGGTGTGAATACACATGACTTGCAGCAGTTAAGCCTTACAGAATCTAGATAATGTAAATACTCAGCTTAATTCATAAACCACTGCCTCACTGTTGTTATGAATAAAGTAGCTGCACCGCGTCTAGGAAAAAAAAGAATATAAATATAAATGAATGGAAGTGATTCATTCCCATGTAATAATCTTTTCAACCAGTGATTAAAACCGATTATTTCTATACTCATCTTTATGCTCTGCTCATGGATTTATATATGAGAGTCCTAGAAGAGGAGCTGGCCCTATGGTGCTCTATAGGGTGGCAGAATAAGGCCCTAAGAGAATACCTGGAGAGGTTAGAACAATGCAGGACCAAAACAGTTTAATGTAAACATATACACACACCCATAAACATAGAAGTACATGCAGAATTMGTTGACTAATATATGATTTGTTTTCTTATTTTATTAATTATAGAGGTGTCAAAAAAAACTCTAAAAGAAACCCATCAAAACACAACTAGAAGAGATCAGTTGTGTGCAGTACAGCAATGTCTTTACTTCTGTCCAATTCCAAGTTACTGCAGCAGCAATCTTATCCACAGAACCCGTGTGAACAGAAGAAGTCAATGGAAACTATAAAAAAAGTGAGTAATTTTCCTCTATTGGATGTGGCTGTTGAGGTGAAAGCTGAAAATCCTGATTATGGATAATGGGATCTGTGATGATGAAGTTTATAAATTGACAGGATGCAGCCATCGGATCGGATGCAGCCCAACTTGGCATGAGTCACATTTTCCTTCAGGAGTCATGTGGAACCGGAATATCCCTTGTGGCCCAGAAAGCAATCAGAACGTTATTCTTTTCCATTGGATGGCTTTGTCATTTTTATCGTCATGCACCCCAGTAAAACCCAGGATACAAACACGTAAATCCAACCAAGCTGAAATCCCCTTCTTCTCCCCTGCGCGGTTTGAGAAAGGTTGACTCATGTTTCAAAGACACAGTGCAAATGCCTCTCTCCCCACGGGTGGTCCTTCAGAGCCCTGGGTGAGAGTTATCTCATTAAAATGTGTACCTCTAAACCCAAGCTCATTTCCACGGATTCCYTGTATAGTCCCTGAGACACAATCAGTACAACCCACAGAGTTCACAGCACATGTTAGATTATCCTAAATTATGTATTTCAAAGCAACAGATTAATTATGTCCTATTTCTCTGTATTTTCTATCAGGGAAAAGAGAAAGATTCGAGACAGACACGCAGCATTAAAAGATTCAGTCCAAACATTAAAAGTTGCCAAATCTACACTCAGCTGATGAGTAGCATCTTATAGTGGGCAGCAAATTAAGGCCAAATAATGTGAAGTGTTTAGTAACAGGTTTTTTCTTGTTGCTCCAGCCTCCTCTTTTTACTTCCTTCGTATCAGACCAAGTGTAAATTCTGTTCAGGTCTTCATTCACACCCACCTTGAGTTTAATACCTAATTTAAGCTCAGCTGAAGTGACACCGAAAAAACATGATCATCATCATGTGCCTTTCAAGCAGTTTGGGGATGAAGCTTTGACCCTTTAAAAAGYCTTTAGGACAGAGCATTTTGGCCCAAGATTTCACAATTTTACCATGGTGTACAATATAGCAGTTCTCTATTATACCTCTGYTTCCTTGGATACTCTCTGGAGAGGGTTTCTTCTAAACTCTGGAAATAACTACAAGAGCAGTGCTGTGGGCAGGCACAGCTTCCCAGGCTGGTTTCTCACAGGATCTGCCCATCCTGGTCAGCATTCCACAGAAACTTCTGAAAACGACCGGAACATTTCCTAATATCCAATCTAAAGAAAAGCAACCTAAGAAAGAGAAAGCTTTATTGATCTCCAGCACTGAGAGATCCACTGAGCAGCCTCCAAAGGATGCAATTTATTAAGAAATAAAAATGTCCCAATGCCCTCATTTCCGCAGGCTGCATAATTAATGACCCTTACGGCTGCAGATGGCACCGAGCTACATTCAAGTGGCCCTTTTGGGCTTTCTTATCCCAACAGAGGATTAAAGAGAGGATTAAAGATGGACCAGGACAAGAAAATAAAAGAGAGACCACCGATGTTATGTGAGAGTCATAGGGCAAAGTTTAGTGGTTCATCTGTGCATTGGCTGACCTTGGAGACATCCTTGTTTTTAAACATGGAAGCAATCCTAGGAACTAGGTACTGGTAGCACTGAATAACTCAGAGTTATCTTCACACAATTCTCTGGCTCGATCCAGTCAGTGAACTGGTACCTCAAAGTCTTTTGTTGTTCCCTGGGAATGTATTCTGCGACAAAGACCAGCTTCTCATTGGAGGCATCACCCAAAAAAACCTCCCCAAACAAACAAATGAACAAAAAAAACCCCAAACAAACAACAAAAAAAAAACACCAAAAAACCCCACAAACAAACAAAACCCCCAAACTCCTATCCCTAAACAAACCAACCCAAATCTTCCACGTGCAGTAGAAAAGGTGAATCCACATTTTATGKTATTTCTTTCCTCATATCCCAGAGTTCACTTCTGTCCCTGGAGTTTGTTGCCAGCTGCAGTAAATGAGGCATGGGATGAGTTTGTATGTTTTTCTGAAACATATAACTCACTGGGGACACCAGGGTAGGGACACAGAATGGAAGGGAAGAGAATGATCTTCCCTCAGCAAATAAAACTAAATGTGTGACAACCTGAAGTCAGCACAGTGTGAGGCTGTTCTGGACAAGCAGAATAAATTTTGTGCTGGAGTCTGGATAGGATGATGCACAGAGGACCCTCCAGGGCACAGCTTGGCTGCCATTAGATGTGCCCAAAGAACTGGATATTTTATTGAAGATTGTTTTATTCAGAAACAGGCATGAAATGAAAACGCTGCGTGAGGCAAGGAATAATTTTTCCAATAATATTTTGCACATTTTGGGTGTGTGCAGGTCTCCCACTTAGATGAAACCAAAATTTTGTGGCATGGATTTAGATGTCCTTTGGAGTGTCTAATTCCATCCAGCATTGCTTGACTCTAATTGATGACAAAATCCTCCTTGATGGAAAATAATCACAGGTTTTAGAGAAATAATTGTGGCTCATGTTCTGCACAGTGGTGATATTCTGTGTTATCTTCAAGTCAGCAATGAAAATGATCACARTTTTTAAAACAAAATATGAAAGCAACTCTGCCAAAAAGCAAAATAAACAAGCAAAAAAATCCCAAACCCAAACCAGAACATTAGGACTGACAGGTCATAAATAAGTAGGTGAATAAAATCTAACAGCTCTTCAGTGACAGTCATCCAGCTCCAATCCAAAAGGCCATGATTAGCATCTCTCTAAAATGGAAATTCATGTGTTTGTCTTTTTCCCCTGCCCTTTTAATGTGTTTTCTAAAGCAAACCAAACGTCCCAGTTTGCTCCCACATGTAGGACCCCCTCAAGGCAATCTTCATCTCTGAAGACAAAAGTAGCAACTTCTGCTGAGTGACTTGAGTGAGAAATGAGGACATCGAGTACTTCACATCAAGGTAGCTTCAGCATTGCAGATACACACAGGATTAATTTAGCCCTGAGTACCAGCTGTACCTCCTCTGATCACCAACATAGGGAATAACRCAAAATTCTCTTTTTCACTCTTTTACAGTGTTTTCCTTTTAAATTATAAAAGTGTTTGTTTGCTTTAGCTGCAAGGTAGTTGAAATTTCTTCCTGAGAACATGGGAATTCCTTCCTWCTGCTGAGCTTCTGTAGAAATGAGATGTTCACCACTGGGTAAAAATCCCGTAGGAATGCTTCAAACACCTCTAGCAGGCTGTGGACATCCCTGTCCCCAGCTGTGGCCGTGCTGAAAAGGACATTACTCTCAGTCAGCTCAGAGACACCAATCCCTGCTGCACCGCATCCGGTCTGTGCCGAGCTCTCAGAATTGTCTGACCCAATTCACTCCAGATGAATTTGGTTAAATATTGGGTAGATCTAGATTGGATATTGAGAAGAAATTCTTCCCTGTGAGGATGGGGAGGCCCTGGCACAGGTTGCCCAGAGAAGCTGTGGCTGCCCCAGCCCTGGAAGTGTCCAAGGCCAGGCTGGATGAGGCTTGAAGCCTCCTGAGATAGAGGAAAGTGTCCCAGCCCATGGCAGGGGGTGGGACTGGATGATCTTGAAGGTCCCTTCCAACCCAAAATGTTCTGTGATTCTACAATTTTGTGATTCTATGAAAAAATCAGGCTTTGCCAACCGAGGCCACTGTGATAAAGTTGGGTCAGGGAACTGTCCCCAGCAGCTCAGTGGGCAGATTCAAGAGGGGATGATGAGATGGTGGAGTTGGCTGGAGGTGCTGGTGTCTACAGAGAGCTGCAGGACTCCAAAGCAACTGCATGGACTTCACACTCCCAAACTCATGGAACCAAGGTCTTCCAATGATCCTAGGGGGTATTTTTCCCTTTTTCTTGCCTGTACTGTTTCTTCCTCTTGGTGTTCATGATTTTAACTATCAAACAGCAGATTCATTTTGCCATTCTTGAGCAGGTGAAAATGGGTCTTAGTAATGCATATATTCTAATTTTCTGGCTGGAAACATTTTCCAGTAATAAAATAAGCAACAAATTCTGCTGCTCTTTAATTTGCCATTTAATCGATGTGTATCACGCCCACTAAATGGTGCATTGTCAGTTTAATTTGTTCAACTCTTGTCGTGCTCCTTGTTTTCACCCCTCCTTACTTCCTCCCTCCCCACTACATAACCAACATATCAGTTTGCATCCCATGTGGGATTTCTCTGCTTTAACCTAGTAAATCTTTTAATTCCTCATTTGGTATTCTGCTCTAATAGATTCACCCATGAAAGAGCCCGGAAGGCTGAAGCTAAGAAAAATCACTTTCATTTTCTCAGATACTATCGAGTGGTTTAATGTAAAATACACATGCAGTGCACAGTTTGTGATCTCAGATTTTATCATCCACGCGTTGCAGAGCTGAGTCAAACCTGATCAGGTTTTTGATGAAAGGATAAAGATTCAAGTCTAGGCTGGAACCACTTAATAATGGTGAGATACTGAAAAAAAAGTAGTTGCATAACAGCAAGGAACAGTTCACAAGAGAGACTGAAATTTGGCTCCAAAGCACTGGTGTGAAATGTGGACATCAGCACAAGTCGTCCAAAGCAGGACTTAGAACTTAATTAACCTTGCTGCTTAGTTATTAGGGATCTCCATTTAAATTAATGATTCAAATTAAAGTGTTAAAATAGCAAATGGACAATCTATATTTAATCATAAATGCTATTTCTGTTTGTCATTTCCATTTTTAGTGCTTTTTTTTCCCCCCTGAGGAAACATTGATGATAACCCACTTGGGAGACAGAGTTTGGAAATTCTTTTTCATAGGGGGAAGGTATTTTTCATAGGGAAGGTATTTCAGGAATATTTTAACCGGGTATATATTTTAATTTGTATTTTTAAATTAATTTTTCCATATTGGACCATGCCATATGGTTCATTCCCATTTAGTTTCTAGCAATTCATAATTTAATCATGAATTACTGTCTAAGAAGTGAACAGAAATTAAAAACACATTTGCAAATGCACACACACGATGTTTTAAGCCCCCCTGCCCTGACTGAGGAAGGAAAAACAAAGTTGCTCATGACATTGAATTTTATTTAGAATTATGTGATGCCCTGAACAAAGAAAAGTATCATGCGGTGTCAGTGAATTGACTGTGCTGCTCCTGGACAAAGAGTTCTTCCCAGTTAATTATTAGCATTTAAATTATAAGCAGAGATATTTTAATCTCTTTCTGCTGTTAATAAAAAGAGCCTGACACCTCCATTGTATGAATCATATTTTGACTTCAGTCACTCTTCGGTCTCTTTGCTTAACGAGGAAGCCTACACAGGCTGCCCTCCTAATTCAGACATAATAGAGTTTGCACTTTTTTTCCACGTTCTACCTCCATTTCACAACACATTGTGACCTCTAAAGGCTCTCCCAGCTTCCAAACTGCATATTTTCATGACTGTTTCAGTCAGTCTCGTTTTCTTGGAAATCAAAACTAAATTCCTGTGATTGTGCTCAGGGTCTTTAACTGTCAAGACACAGAGTGGGTGTTCACCMTACACGGTTTCTTCAGCAAGGACTAAAATATTGGACTCATTGCTACAGCAGTCCCATTCTTCAGCTAATTCCAGGTARTTACCTTGCAAGGATGTCCCATCCCTGGATGTGTTCAACACCAGGCTGGATGGGGCTTGGAGCAACCTGGTATAGTGGAAGGTGTGCCTGCACATGGCAGGGGGTTGGAACGAGATGATCCTCAAAGTCCCTTTCATCCCAAACCATTCTAGGATTCCATGACCATTTCTTCCTCCCACCCTCCAGATCAGGTGCCAAAATTTCTTCTCAAAATTTACTGTGAATTGTGACAAAAATGAAGGTTGATGACTTTTGTTGAGATTTGTCTCTTAAGCATAATTTTTTGCTTTTTTTTTTCCATTTCACTCCCCTAATCTTTCCTGTTGCAAGCCTAGTTTGGGGGGTTGGTGAGTCCCTTCCATGGCAGTGGGGTTGGCTTTAAGGAGTGTCCACTCTTCACGCCCCACAGCAGAGGGATGACCTCCCAACTTGCTACCATTTACCAGACACACTAAAAAATCCTGCAAGATCTGTTCCTTCCGCTCCCATGCTGTCTGTGGATTTAAAAATGTCAACAGTATTAGGACAGATCCCTCTTATAAACAAAAATTCTGATGTGCCAGTGTGAGCTACAAAGAGAAAAGAAAAACAACTCRGAAAAAAAAAACAACCCAACCCTTCTGAAGAGAACTGCCAGTCGTACTCTGACTCCTGAACWTCTCTAAAGCACTAAAAACAGACATGAAGAAAATGCTCTAAAATTGCTCCTGTTGTTATTGTCACTAAGGAAACAACTTCCCAGGAATCTGCAAGTTGAGTATACAGACTCTTTGATGTGCAGCCAACTCTCTCTTCTTCACTTCTCATCTCTCTGCCGAATCAGGTCTGTCCACCAAGGGACTTCTCTCCTGCTCTGTCCAGGCTGAGTCCTTGCTTCACGTGGGGACTGAACTCTGATGCTCCAGAAAAGCCAAAATCCAGACCTGCCACGACATGAGGCATCAAAGCACAGAGTCATGACTAAACTGAGGGATTTTGCCTTAAGATATTCCCTTCTGCAATCCAAGAGCACTGCCAGGAGAGCTAGAATAGCACAGGAGCTAGGGAATGTGGGAGGCACAAGGCAGGATTTTTGCTGTCTGTTCGTTCGTGGTGTTTTTTTCAGCCACGCTTCACACACACCCCACACGCAGTGATTGAGATGCATGCTGGGTCTGGATGGAGGCAAACAGGTTTGTAGAAATTGTTTAACCTCTTCAACCCTTCAAGTAGAGTGGCCATCTGCAAACTGCCTACTGGGAATGACGTGTGGGATTTAACAACCCCTGATTTGAGCCCAGGCATCGTAAAGAAGAATCTTAGCTGACCTGCCAACCCATTCAACATGCCATGCAAATTATTTATCATTCGTTTAATAATAATTTAATAACAGTTTAGTGACCAAATTCCAGGAGTTCAGGACGTTCTCTAGTGGTGTCTCATTTCCCAGCATCAGCACAGCCAATGTTTTCCAGAGCTGTAGAGTCCCTCAGATCCCAAAAAGCTTGATAACATATTCTGCTGAAACACATTCAGACAGGAGCACGCAGAGCAGATATCCCCTGCCACCAGTTCTGCTGCAGACTAAGAAGCAAATAGTGGCTAAATTAATTGAAAAGAGACATAGCATAGAACAGGCAGCAACCAAGGAACAGAATTTTTTTTTTTTTAATTGCTGGGGACTAAGCCAAGACTTAAAGAAAACTGGCTAAATATAATACGTGCAAAGGCTTCACTAATATAAAATCATTTCAGAGCATTTGAACTTTGAAAATATTTTCTCGTTTCCATGGACAGGTGTCCATACCAGATCTGACTTCCTAAGGCTCTCTGGAGGACTAATRCACTTTTATCCAAGAATCAGAACATCTCTTTGTAGACAAGTYTATTTCCAGTGTGTCYTTAGCTCCTTSCRATCTCCAGTCTTTTATTTCCCTTCSCCTTGTTAAAGGATAATCTGGCTCTCTGAAACTCTCCTTTGTGAGGCCTCTATGTAGACCAAAAATTCTTAAAAGGTCTAAAAGCAGAGCAATTCTGTCCAAGGAAACAGCTGGACCACGGTGAATCCATCTGTCAATGGCAACAAGTCAATAACCACAGAGCAATCCCCTACCAAGGCAAAAATCTCTCTGTCCAGCCAGAGAGGAGCCTTTGCTTTTATGTTAAAGTCATCACCCACCTTTGGATCAGAAGTGATTTCTCAGCTCTTGTTTGTTACTAAGAAGGATCTCCAGGAGTAGCCAACAATCACCAGTGGTGGTTTCATAGCAGGGGCACGGAAATGGCTTTAATGTTGTAACTGCTTTGTSAAATATTTCAGGTCTGGAGCCTTCCTTGGCCTCSAGGTCAAGTAATGGCCTTGCTGTCRCTCCTRCTCTGCCAAACTGTTTTGCCACCAGCTASAACGGCCTCATCCAGACTGCCTGTGAAAACTCCCTATGGGCCACCATGTTTGCAACTGTGCTATTTGCCTTCATTTGTTAAATACCTTATTTATTGGGTATTGCACAGAGAGCAGCTGCCTTGGAAATCAGATCCTCCCGGGTTACTGCAGACTCCTGCTCCTTCCCCCTCCCGTTAGAGCCGTGGAAATGATTACCTGCCTTCCCCACCACTTCCAGTCTCATTGGTATTCAAGCCAGTGCTGTCAAGCAAAATGCGCCTCTGCTGAAGAGATCTTAATGAAAACAGCTCCTCCTCATCTCGGGAGAGTCATTTTATCTCGAAGAGACAACAGAAATTTCTGTCATTGTGCATCGCAGAGATAAAAAGGCACATCGCAAACCCCRAGCAATTGGAAAATGTTTGCCGACGAGTCTGTGCCTGTCTGAGCACACACGASATCTCTGACGAGAGTTTTCCTCAGATAATTCCTTAACTACCAATTTAGGATAATGACAGCGATACTTTTAAGAAATCCTCCGGGAGAAGAGTTAAGTATTCACTTTTAAATTCTATAAATCTCTGAAGGAAATATTTTGATCATTTATCTTTACTTTAAAACTATTAACCCTAATGTCCCACCCTTGACATGGAAAGYCTTTGCTTTGTAAATCCATAAGGGGTGTTAAGAGAGTGTTTTACCAATCAAAGTGGATTTTCCTCCAGTAACTTCAGACGTAAACTTTGTGAACACTTATAGATAACCAAGTCATCCCAGAAAGCAGAGGGGGAAAAAAGCTATTTTGTGGCACAATACATCTGATTTATTTAAAATTTCTGCTGCAGGAAAAAATTAAAGTAATTAAACTTTATATTCTTATGCTCCTTAGATATATTGTAGAAGTTTATATCTGTGTAGATACGATGGGSGAGAGTCTATTWACAAGGGCATGTAGTGATAGGACAAAGGGGAGTGGTTTTAAACCAAATGAGAGTAGGTTTAGAGTAGCTATTAGGAAGAAATTCCTCCCTGTGAGGGTGGTGAGGCCCTGGCACAGGTTGCCCAGAGAAGCTGTGGCTGCCCCATCCCTGGAAGTGTCCAAGGCCAGGTTGGATGGGGCWTGGAGCAACCTGGGATAGTGGAAGGTGGGTGGGAATGAGATCAGCTTTAAGGTCCCTTGAAACCCAGGCCATTCTACGATTCCATGATTTAGGTATATTGTAGAAATTTATAAAAACTGTAGCTCTCCTGGTGCAGGTCTTGTGCAGGGTGTTGTGATTTTGCAGTGGAATTGCTACTGGAGAAACAAGTTGAATAAATCCCCAAATGAACAAACAAGTTTCAATATTCAGACTGATTCAYCTAAATGATTTATTTCAAAAGAATTCAAAGAACACTGGTAGAATATTTACCAAGTGACATGTTAAGAACGTGGGGTCACRTCTCGTTTATCCAATGGTGTCGTAGCAAGGCCAAGTTGCAACAAGCAGGACGAATATATCTGACAAACATTTCAGCATTGCTGACATTAATAACACGGGTTCCTTCCCTGAGCTYGTTGCACAACATCGTGTAGGAGCTCTTCCAAAGCTGCTCACGGGAAACTCAGAGGGGAAAACTCAAAACAACAGGTGGAAAAAGSTGTAGGTCACACCGAGCTTCACCTGCTTTGTGTTGTAATTCATGGGTCACTGAAGGCAGCAGTCTGCTGAGAGAGACAGCAAAGAATAAAGTGTGGGRTCCTATGGAATATTTTGTTAAGCCAGGCTTGAAAATACAGAGCTGCCAGCCATGGAGCTCATAGAAATGTTGGCTGAAGTCATGGTAAGAACGGCCTGAATCCCAACTGGACAAACAGGAAACATGGCAAAAAAGGGTAGAGAATGATAACAGCACAGAGGGGAGTGGGAAGTACTTAGAGGAATGTGCATTTTTTTACTCTTTTGCACATTTGATGATTAAATGGGCTGGCAAATCACTGTGGTTCAGCTTGCTGAGAGTGAAGGAGTTTACTTTTTCGTAGAGGTTGAGAACTTTGTTGAAGGCTAAGTTCAACTTCAGATGATGTCACTACTACCTGTCCATTTTAGAGCACATCCGTGGTTTTTTTCTTTCTTCATGTTCCCTTACATCAGTCATTTTTCTTAGCCTTCTTCATCTCAGAGGATAAAAAATAAAAAATTGCTACAAAGGTTAATACAATGTTTAGAAGTGCTGAAAATAAAGGCAGGAGGACATTGGGACAAAATCCTGATCCACGTTGCTCCAGCAGCAAACAAAGAGTTGAGATGCACTTGGAGGAAAGACGGAAATTATTACTTCCTTTAATAACCAAAGAAATTCTTGGAGATTATTACCTTCTTTACTCAGAGGGTGGTGAGGCCCTGGCACAGGTTGCCCAGARAAGCTGTGGCTGCCCCATCCCTGGAAGTGTCCAAGGCCAGGCTGGAGTGGGCTTGGAGCAACCTGGGCTACTGGAAGGTGTCCCTGCCCATGGCAGGGGGTGGGACTGGATGATCTTTAAGGTCCCTTCCAACCCAAACCATTCTATGATTCTGTGTTGAGGGCAGTTGCAGAGATGTGAAAAAACAAGGTGGGCTCAGCCACCCTCAAATCCATCTTCTTATCTTTGTCATCCCTGAGAAAAATGCACTAAAATGATAAGTACAGCTCATGCCTTCTGCTCTGACCTTCTACCTGTTGCAGTCTAAATGCAAACACAGAGGCACTGAAGGTGCTGATCTYTCAGTCACACAGGAATAGTAGCACACTACAGGGAGGCATTCTGGAAATGCCAATGACACAGCAGAAGCACAGAAAAATTTTGCATGTTGAAACCAGCCCGTGAATCACAAGCTGSAATATTTTGGGTTAAAGCTCTCAGGGCTGTTTTATAAAATGCAAGTTTGAACATGCTGCTAAAGAGGGTGATATGGATTATCTTGGCCATGCACTGAGACATGCCTGCGTAATTCTTTCCAGTCTGGCCAGTCTAGATGGAATGGGTAGATTTCTGAATTTATTTTTTTTTTTTAAGATTATTTTGTCTGTCTTACCTGTCTCTTTCACAGAATTCACCGCTTCCCCCATAGTTAATGGGATGTCCAATTCACATGAATTATTTTACAAACCTAATTTGGGATCAAAAGAATCGAAATCTGGATTCCACAGGTTTCATCGTTGTAAAGGCAACATTTAATAAACACCATTTAGTTCCACCCAGAAATCTTCACACACAAAAATGTTGTATTTTAGAGCAAGTAGTTATAAAAGAAGCRAAAAGGAAATTATATAAAATTATATATGATTGCCAGAAAACTCAGACAATCTCTGGTTTAAACGAAAGCATTTTTAAACTTCGACATTTCAGGGAATGACATTCATTAYGGAATAGTCTGTCAGTTCATTAAGCAGAATATCAGGTTAGAGTTTCTCCAGTCAGTGAAGAAATGAACTGCATGTTAATGTTCAGGTGAACTACCTTCTCACCTTTTAAGAAAATAACTGTGAGTTCCAAATTATCTGATCTAAGTGAGCCAGTTGAGCTATCACATTGTTGTTTTTACACCCATATTTTTTCTGACATTTCACACACTAAACTTTTTCTGGCTGTGAATGGATTTGGCAGTGGGTCACATCCATGGTACTGCATAATGTAGTGGATATAACAATATTCATAATCTATTTATTGAAGTTTTTCCCAGAAGCTYATTGGGAATAGTAGAGTAACTAAATTATGTCCTTGTTCTGATTCAGTAGGGATAGTGGGAAGGAAAGCAAAAGGTCAATTTAATGATCCATCAGGAGAAAAAAAAATAAAAATTGAGACAATACAGTCAAAAGGGAGACATTTAGTTTGGAAAACCCATTTTTATTTCTGCTAGGAAGACGTGAGACTTATTTTTCCAGATAGATCCTGGAAAGTTAAAAAATTCTTTTTCTTTCAGGGAGTTTCATGAAAGGTTTTCCAAACTGATACACACAAAGCTCCCCAGAAGACCTGGAAGATGCTGGCTCTATCAGGATAATTTTAAAGCCTGGTGCTTTGAAGAGTTTTGCTCTAAATAGGTCATGTTTGCTTTAATCACCTTGGACCCACCTCTGTATTTTCTGCAGACAGAGAACATGCCAGAAAAATGAAAGCAGACAAAAGCCACACAAACCTTCACCAGAGGAAGTGTGTTGACWTTGTTCATTCCAAACATGAGAGTTTAGAGAAACTGAAACAATCAGGTAGTAAAGCCAACAGCCTTTTGGGACCTGCACAGAAAGGTCTTTTTGYGCTAAAAATGCAAAATTCCATGGAACCTACATCTCAAGGAGCCTGGGAAAAGGAGTCTCAAGGAAAAACTCCAGAAAGGAGCTGGTGAATCACAAACATTCAAAGATTCCAGAAGTTCTTCCTCTCCCTAGAAGGAGAGAGCAGTCTGGGCAACAAAATCCAGGAGCTGTCAGTGGTAGTTGAATCTGGAGAAAGTTAAGTGCAGTCTCAGGAAAAAAAAATATTCCAGGAATGATTTGGATTTAAATAGATAGACCTGCAATGTAGCAAYTCTTGTGCGGCCCAGTACCTTAACTGTGATCCCAAGACAGCAATAAAAAAGGATCTTTTCAAGCCCTGCATGAGAATATATGAAAATCAACCAAATCTTTGTGAGTCTGCTAAGAGCACTGAGGCCAAGATTTGATCAGTCTCATTCTGCACCATCAGGAGGGATCAGGAACGCAGGACAGGATTCAGACAGCGGACGAAACCACCTCACGGGTATTTATTGAAGACTTTTTAGGCTAAAGAGCTGCAGAGCTCAGTCTGTAGTAGATAACTGTGTTTATCTACATTGACTGGGCACTGGCCAGAGGCCAGAAGCAGTAGCTGAAATGCTGGTGTTTGGTGCAGCAGTACCCCAGGGTATTTAACCTGCCCTCACACAGAGGGTGAATGATRTGCTGCAGATAAACATCCTACTGACAAATCCCTAATGGATGTTTGATACCCCAGGGGATCGCAAATGACTCTTAACACCTCTGTTTAAGTGGCTGAATCATGCCCTAAATCTCCTTTTACTGTAACAGGAGTTTCCATACTCAGATACAGACGGACACTTCAGAACCCACACCTGTCTTGAGGTGTCTTGATCTGCGAGCTGAATCCCATTTCTGGTCAGCACAATAGAAACTACCTCAGCARAAGAGACCTGCAAGTCTTCTGTACAGAGGGAAGGGAATGAGGTGAAAATCTGTCAGGGATACACTTGCAGGGGGAACCAAAATGCTGTGAAATGCTTTTCTTGTCCTCTCCCAAATGAAATTCAGACTTTGGTGGCCATCGAGGGCTCTTTTCCACGACTGTCACTCCTACCTCCAGCTGTGCAACAAACACCAAGACAGAGAACAAAAAGCTGGAGAACAGAGCAGCGTCCAGAGGCTTGAGTGATGCAGAGAAACAACTTCCACGTGGCTAATAYTGGCTTTTCACTCTGCTCCCTCTGCACCAAGAACTATTCCCTGATGAAGTTTATTCCAGCTGTTCTCCCACTGTCCGTGATCATCTCAGCTCACAAACCCATTCAGCAGCACAAAAACCCCATCCAAGCTGTCCAAAGCCACGGGACCCGAATGAATGAGCGTGGCTGGCGCGAGCCAAGGCTCCGGTGACAGCTGTGACACATTCCCAGCCTTAGTCATGACGAGCTCAAGCATCTGCGGTATTTCGGATGCTCTCTCATCTCCTCTGCATCTCAAGTTAGAGCGCAAAACTCCTGGAAGGAATCCAAAGACCCAGCTCTCTAAAACACAGGAAATGAGTAACTTCACTAACTTTAACTTGGGTCTTGAAATAATGCACTTGTGCTGGCTTCTTTACAGGATTTGTTTCTAGGCCAAGAGAGAAAGTTCTGTTGTGTGTCCAAAATCTTAGATACTAAACTGAGCCCAAGCTTGTACTTGGCTTTTGGCACTAATTATATCAATTTTAGAATGTAGATGCACGTAAAATGTCATTATTACAAATATTTATTTTTAAAAGGAAATGCTTTTACTCATGACCGTGACCATGCCATTTCATATTTTTGCCTGAAATAAAAAGAGCCTTCTCTAAACCTACTTCAAAAGGAGACAGTAAGAGCAGAAACACAAATGTTGTGATTTAATAGTCTTTCCATTCCAGGAAAAGGAATTCATAGTCAAGGATATCTTAGCTATTTTAAAATCCCTTTCCAAATATATATAATTTCTTTCTGCTGTGRAGAAATGTACCTCTTACTGCTACAACTTCAACTGCAGCCTACATATCAATGTGTTCTGAGAGGTTCATGGTTTTATTTTTATGCAGTACTTCGACTTCAGTAAATAATTTTAAAGGCCATAGTGAAGGAGGAAGGTGTTACCTAAATCTCTGAGTGGACTTTGTTAGCTTGGGACAGAGGGTGAAAGCATTAAAATGAAAAGCATCGAGCTATTGATACATGGCAAAAAGCTGCCTTTTAGGTCACCTAGTTCTGAGCACAAGTGCTCCAAGCTGGTCCAAATGTGTTTCACAAGGTGCCAGCCCCGAGCTAATGAGGTCTGGTCAGCATTCATCTCCAGCTTCGTGCAACTTCCAGTGCTGCCATTCACATCCAGGGTGTATCAGATGAATTTGGAGCCTTGCACAGCTCCTGGCTGGCTCAGAGAGCAGGCAGAACCAGCTGGTGGGTGCCTGCAGGAAACTGTCACTGTCCTGGACGTGTTCCTGTGCTGATGTATCCCCCAACTGCTTATAAAATCACATTGGAGCTTCGGCTGGCAAATCCCTCCGAGAAACCGGTCAGAAGAGGAAAGTGTTGATACGCTAAGGAAGTGTATCAGATTTAAAAAGTCAATGAATAGTTAAAAAAATAAAAAAGGTAACCAGGTGGGATGTTGTCTAGGACATGAGGCATGAATTCTCCAGCAGCTGCATCTGCCCTTCATTGAATAAAGGGAAGATGAGGGTGAGGAAGATGCAGGTGAGGAAGACAGGGCCCACCTCAGCAGTCTTGGGCTTTTCACAGAATTTGGGCTTTTCATAAAACTCACCATCTATCAAAACCTGCTATTGCTACGAGCTAGCAAAATATCCCCAGTCTTCCCCTCCAAGCAAAGAGGGGAGCAAGGGAGGAATTTCACTCCAGAGGGGATGTCTCCGGTACCACGGAAGGATCCATCTCCCTGATCGTGGATGTGTATCTGAGCCAGCTGCTGTGAGAACCTCCCCGGGGTGATTCATCTGACCCACTTCAGGCTGGGATGAACCACCCTCCTCACCCCTAACCCGGTGGATTAGGGTGATTGGCTCGGATGTGACTGTTTAGTTTCCAGATGTTTAAACGAGAGTAGATGAGCGTCATCCAGGCAGCCGAACGCTTCCCAGCGAGAAAGCCTTTCCTCTGCATGGAATGAGCAGTAGTTTTGCCAGGGAATCCCTTGGGGACAAGTTTTCCTCTTGAGAATGAGGAGATTTGTACATCCTCCACTTCTCAGAGATGGACCTAACGATACATCTGCTCCCCAGAAACAAAGAACTTGCTTCAGTCACGTTTCCCTTCAATAAAGCATTTTTCCTTAAGAATCTTCACAGACTCAGAGTGGACAATACACTAAGAAAGTGGCAAAACTTGCCTCATTCTGAGGAACAAAAGAATGCAAATAAAAAATCCAGGCTATTAGCCTACCACACAGATTAAAACATCTTTTCCTGCCCTAACCCTCAACTCCATTTAGCAAACCAACAAATCATGGATAACAGACTATAATTATCCTTCCATTTGCAGATCCTCAGCAGTCATGACCCAACTGTCTCTAATAAGGGGCAAAAACCACTGTGACTGAGGCTTTGTGTGAAATGCCTCAAACTGGGTGGACAAACCTACAGACAGATGTGGCAGATGTTTAATGTGGTATGTTCAGCAAGAATGTCAATATTCCCATTGTGCTATAAAATAAATTAGTATTATTGCTATAGCCACAACTATTATGAAGAAGAATTCAACCATATACATATTTATCCCCTTTTCTCTCAGCTTTAGAGTGAATTACAAATTACATTAACATAAACTAGAATTACTGTGTTATTTGTTGGGTATTTTGGTGTTTGCTTTGTTTTGTTTTAACAATGGCATTAAGCAGGTGTTTTTTCACCTTTTAAAACTTTATTTTCTAAAAAAAAGGCAACTAAATAGATCAAAGCAGTTTCAGAGCACAGTCCTACCTTGAGCTATCCAAGAGTCAAATATGACACCTGAATGTGCAGGGATGAGACTGTCAGGATGTCCCCAGGGCAGATAAACTCTAAAGTCAGAAGAATTTGTGTTCAACAGTAGCCTGGAACCAGAGCAGCACACAAGAGTCCTTGCAAATGCGAATTTCTGCAGGACCCTTTCCAAGGGAATATTCCTTAGCACAACAGCCGTGGTGGCTTTAAATGCTCTGTGTGGTGATGCTCCTACCTTTTCTTTAGAAAATGGAATGGTTTAGCTGGTCCTAAGAAGTTCAACCCTGAAATTATTAATGCAGCTGCTCTGGAGATGAGCTTGCAGGGGGACACAATCAATGAGCTGCAGTGAATTACATAAACAAGGCTTGAACAACCCAGTGAGTTTTATACTCACTCCTGGTTTGCCACGTGGAGATAAAAGTTCAAGCCTAAGAAGACAGATAATAAATTGAGAGAGCAAAAGGTGGTCAGAGAATAAAACGCCAGCAAAGCAACAGGGTGAGGGGTGGACATTCTGCCATGAAGCTTCTGAAAAAAAATCTGCCTTTTCCCTCATGTATTTATGCCCACTCCATTATGATCCAAACAGTGTTCCAGCAGCCACGACAGACACAGGAATTCTCGTGCTTGTTAGTGTTGTGGAAAACTACCAAATATCTTTCTGCATGCAAAGCATTCCTTAAGAACAGAACAAGTTCAGCACCAAGGGAACGGGGAAAGTGTCTCCTGAGGGATGCTGTGCAGATCAGGAAGCAGGAATAGTCTGAAAGAGCCTGTTTCTGTGGTGCTGCAGCTAACCCTGGTGATACATCGTCAGCAAAGATGACTTCTAACTTGTGGATAGCAAGAAAGAGAGAGTTCCACACTGGTGCATTTACATCCCTTTTAGCAGAGCTGTTCCACTTCTGTCCTGACGTGGAAAATTCACCCTAAATTCCTGTTGACTGCAGCGTGTACCAAAACACAGATGGTATGGGATGGCTGGAAGTGAAAGAAGAGGAAATGGAAACAAGGAAACACAAGCCAACGAAAAAATTCACTTCGTTGACTTAAAGGTTGCGGCTGCACTCTCTGGGCCAAGGAATGGGGTGAAATAAAATTCAGTATTTCCACTGAGTTCTATGTCCTCATAGCAGTTTTCCTCTCCTGGGAACGGTGGCAAATAAGTAATCTCTCTGTTAAATCAGGACTAGCTGCAAGTCCTGATATTTCTGTGGGTCTCTCCACCAGATACGAGTTACAGAATGATCCTGCCCCGAGTTCGCTTTTTCTCAGTGCTTCTTAACTCAGATACCCTGGTTTCATTAAAAGATAATCTGAGCTAATTTAGGAATTAGACTGTTTGTACTAAGTGTGCTCAGAAGGAAGGAAAGGAAAACAAAATCTGCTACATTGGAATGAATCAGCTCAGGGACACGGGTCTCAATTTATCAAAGCACAGGCACATATGGAACTCAACCCCAGGAAAAAAAAATATCTCCAGGACGCCGTCTCAGTCAGCCAAATGAGGACAGACGTGATGAACAAAGGTCTGGATGTGCTCAACAGCGCAGCCCACAAGCTCAGAAATCTCTGGGTTTCTCTGCCTGGTAGCATCCCACCACAAAGCTTCTGCCTGCGTGCCTGTGAGCTCCACAAACACCCCGAGGGCAGCAGGTCTGGGCAGCCCCGTGGGGCTGTGGCACCACCGTGCCAGCAGCAGACATCTCAAATCCACAGGGGGGAAGGAGCCCTCCAGTTTCCTGCAGGGACCCCAACGGATGATGGAAAGCTAAAGCCAAGCAGCGATCACAGAGCTGCTCCCCTGTTTGAGCAGAAATGAGTGTATTTATCACACAAAAAGCCCCCCATGACCTTGAAGCCTGTGCAGTGCCCACGGTTATCCTTCCAGTCACACACACATGCCTTTGGTTGGAGAAAACAAAACAATGGAAATCTCCCGCTCCGCGATGCCCAGGATAAACGGCCGGGACAAAACCAGATCGATGGGAGCTGTCCCGACTGACAACCAAGCAGCAACCTCTGCCCTCAGCACATGGAAACAGGTGGGAATGAAGGTGGGAGACCACAATCCAGAACTGCAACCGAGACACAACCACACACCTCAGCTTTAATCCAACTCCCATTATCGCCCTGACTAGCATTCCGTAATTATTCCCCAAACTGGAGCAGCGCTGCCTTACCCATCCTATAGGATAACTTCTCCCAAGCCAGCTCCAGTGTGTTTGGCAGTAGCCAAAGAGAGATGCTTGTATAACACGTTCTTCCTCTGCAGCTACACCAGGARCACTTTAAGGAGTTTGCCTCCATGCTATCATTAACCTCAAACGATCAAACATTCCCTTGGATTAGCCACAGAAACGTTTCCCTGCTGTACCTGACCAGTGCTGCATAGGCTGAGCAGGGAAGTGAGGGGGCTTGTGCACCCAAATAACAGYGAGTACAAATCCATTTGTTGGTTTTTTGACTCCAACAGATTACATAAAAAAATCCAAAAAGCTACTTCAGCTACATGCTGCTGTGTCAGTCCATCCCTTGCGCTGTAATTAACATGCACCAGATGGATGGTAATTGATAATTCCCAGGGAAAGAATCACGTCACTTYGCTGCCTTATTCATTTAGTTAAGATTTTCTTCTTATTACAGTTACCTCCAGTGCTACTCCAATATATCCTTCAAGCTAAAGGCCACATGCTGTTTACCTGCAGATCAGATGCAGAAGAAATCCACTGACTTCCAGGGAGTTCTTCCAGATCTGCTTCTGTGTAAGTGGGATGATCGTGGAGCCATAAACACCAGCGTGTCCCTAATCAAATCTCTCTCTTTTCCCGTGCATTTTCCAGTTCTGAACAGCGTGCTGCATTATTGCATTATCTTTCTCTCCCTGACTGTAAACTCCTCAGATTCCAATACATACCTGAACGCTCCACATCCCAAATTCAGAGCACAGCGGAAAAGAGCCCGTCCTGTGTGCCATCCCCCTGACTCGGGATGTGCTCTGCATGGGGACGGTATTATTAGAAYCAGCTGTTCGAACGCTGATAAGGAGAAGTGCCCAGAGGCACGCGAGCAGAGGTCAAAGGCACACTAACCGCAATTTTTCCCTACTACTCCCCAGCAAAAACAAGGAAGTCCTGCTGCACTGCTGGAAGGGTGAATCAGAGTTCCTGCGGCAGGTGAAGATGCAGGACCGCATCGGGAGCCCCGCGCTCGGAAATGCCGACAGCAGCGGCGGCGGGGCTGTTAGCAATCAGCTTTTATTTACCAGCCATATTGTGTTAAAACCAGACGTGATTCCCATACCGAGCGCCCGAACCTGTCACCGCTTGCACGGGGAGATTGATCTGTTCGCAAAGAACCGAATCCATCTGGAGGACGCATCCTCCGASTCTGCCGAAGGCAGGGAGCCTGCGTGCAATTCCCCCCTCAAGAAGTATTCCCAGGACCTGGGGGGGCTGAGGGACGAGCCGGCGCATCAATGTCACTCTCAGACCAGCCGGCGGTTCCCCTTCCCTCGCCGGCTGCGGCAGCGCCGCCGCGGCGTCCCCGGGGTCGGGGGCTGGGGCTGCCCCGGGAGGAGCTGGGGGAGGCCGGGGGAAGGACTCACCATTGCAGCAGGGCTCGGTCCCGGCGCTGGAGATGCCGCATCCCCGCGGGGCGGGCGCCCGGCGCGGGGGGACAGTGGCCGCGGGGACCGCTCCGGCCCCGCCGCCCGCGCTGGCTCCGAGCGGCCGCGGCCGCGCTCCCCCCCGGCCGGAGGAGGGCTCGGCGCCTCCGAAGGGAATCCAAATTCCTCCTCCCTCGCCTGCCGGTCATGTCCAGGCTGCCTTTGCTCAGGGGATGGGCCAGCTCCTGGCCGTGAAGGAATTTGCCATCGCTAAATCGAAAAAAAAAAAAAAAAACCCAAAGCAAAACCCAAACAAACAACAACAACAAAAAAATAAAAGCCAAGAAGGGAGGCGGGATATTTTAAAACTTTTTTTTTTCCCCTCTCTATTTTTTGTTTTCCTTTTCTCTTTTTAGGGGGGGTTATTGCTGCTCGGGGCGGGGCGGGGGAGGACGGGGGTGCTCAGGCTGGCTGAGATGCTCCGCCGGGCTGAGATGCTCTGGTGCGCTCGCCCCTGCCTCTGTGCCCGTGTGTGATTCTCATACCCAGACAATGCTCTGCAAAGCGAGCTGGTCCTGCGGAGAAATGCAAACACCTCCTCCCCCCAGTGCCTGAGGAAAGGGAAAGGGATATGGAACCAATAGCTTCTCCTTGGCTGCTCTCATTAATATGGAGGAGAAAAAGAAACCAATGAGGAGGAGCCGGAGGAGGGATTTATTCAAATCAAATTTCTTAAATCAAGCACCCTTTTCCCCTTTTTTTTTCTTTCCATCTCCCACCTCCCCCAAATCTGATTTCTCCCTGTCACCTTAGCCCCGTTTCTGCTGCCCCAGAAATTTTTATTTCTTATTTCATTCCCGTGACAGGGTCAGCAGCACACGGCGATGGGARGGAGGATGGCATCGCTGCTGGGAGGGAGAGGGAGCTGTGCGAGGGAGGATGAAGGGAGCCAATTTCTCCCGGACCTGCAGAGAGTTGATTGCAAAGAAAAGCGATAAAGTAGCTGGAGTCGTCAGGGAGGGGAACTGAGGGAGAGCAGAGCAGGAATTTCAGCTGGAAGCAGCGTTTTGCAGATGGTATTTGCAGATGGGCAGGTGGCCTGTGCCCAGGATGAGCCCTCTGAGCTTGGGGAAAGGCTTTTCTCCCCTCCCACAGCAGATGCACACCCAGGGAGAGAAGTGACTGCACAGGAGCAGCGGCATCTGCACCGTCCTGCATTGCCTCGGAGCTACCCAGCAACAGGATCCCTGGAACAGCACTGCAGGAGGGGTACCTGTTGCTGGAAAACCACTGGAGTGGAGCTATAGGTAGGGCTGAGGCGGCTGGGGAGAAGGGAAGGGTGTCCAACCTGTCCCTTTGTCTAGTACCTGGAGAAGAGCAGGGTGGCACATGTGYCTTGCGCAACAGCATCCAGTCACAGCTTCCCAGAGTGCTCAAGGGAAGGSTCTCCAGACCTGGAAAATGAGCACAAAAGGAGCCTAAACATCGATAGCAGGCCTGGAAGAGCCCTCTGCCAGGACATCCCGCGGGGACACTTGGCCCCACGCTGGTTTTGCTGCTGCCATGCTGCTCTCAGGGTCCACCCCACAGGTCCATGTCAAGGATTTGGGATGCTGAATGCCCACATCCTCACCCAAATTCTACCAAACGTGTGCTGGAAGAGCAGCTGCCTGCTAATGAGGTTCTTCTAATTACCATGAAATTCCGTGGTACTGTGGAAACCCTTTCCTCTGCTTATGTTTTCATAGACTCACAGAATCATTAAGGTGGGAAAAGACGTGCAAGATCATCGAGTCCATCCTTTGACTGAACATCCCCTTGTCAACTAAACCAGAGCACTGAGTGCCACGTCCAGTCATTCCTTGGACACCTCCAGGGAAGGTGAGTCTGCCACTTCCCTGGGAAATCCCTTCCAATGCCTGACTCCCCTTTCAGTGAAGAAATTCTTCCTGATGTCCAACCTGAACCTCCCCTCGTGCAGCTTGAGGCCATTTCCTCTTGTCCAGGGGCTTGTTGCCAGGGAGAAGAGGCCAAGCCCACCTGGCTACAACCTCCTGTCAGGGAGTTGCAGACAGTGATAAGGTCTGCCCTGATCCTCCTCTTCGCCAGCTTTTTACCACTTCTCCTTCATTTTCTGCATTTCCCATCTTCTATTTCCCTTAGCACATAAATTAATTTCAGATCCTCCTTGCCTTCACCCAGTCCCAGATCAAACAAAGCAGAAAAAAAGGCAATTTGGTCATAAAAGCAAATAAATCCATTACCTGCCCAGTGTGAAGAGCCCAGGCCCAGCTGCTGTCCTGTCCCTGTGGCTCTCAGGCCACGTGCAGGAGCCTGGGGGGGGACACAGCTCCACAGCAGAAGCAGCAGCCCAGCCAGCCCTGCTGCCAGTCCCTTGGCACAGCCACAGCCCCGTGGCTGCTCAGAGAAAACCTTGTACAGACACGCTGCGAAGGCACTCAGCTCTGGTTGTGTTCCAGCACCATGGAGCACACCAAAGAATCAACCAGAACTTTCAAAGCTTTCCTCTGTCGATTCTTCTGCCATCTCCTCTAGTCACAGCTCACAGCTTTTGGTAGCTTCACTGGAGAAGAGGAGAAAGGAAAGAAAAAGAATTGARGTTCACAGAATCATAGAACAGTTTKGGTTGGAAGGGATTGTAAAGTTCCTCTCGTTCCARCCCCCTGCTATGGACAGGGACACCTTCCACTATCCCAAGTTGCTCCAAGCCCCATCCAATCTGGCCTTGGACACTTCCAGGGATGGGGCAGCCACAGCTTCTCTRGGCAACCTGTGCCAGGGCCTCCCCACCCTCACAGGGAACAATTCCTTCCCAATATCCCATCTAACCCTGCCCTCTGGCAGTTTGAAGCTGTTCCCCCTTGTCCCAAGTCCCTCTCCMGCTCTCCTGGAGCCCCTTTAGGCACTGGAAGGGGCTCTAAGGTCTCCCCAGAGCCTTCTCTTCTCCAGGTGAGCACCCCCAGCTCTCCCAGCCTGGCTCCAGAGCAGAGGTGTCCCAGCCCTATGATCATATTTGTGGCCTCCCCTGGACCTGCTCCGACAGGTCTGCATCCTTTTTATGTTGGAGGTCCAAAAGATGGACACGACGCTCCAGGTGGGGATTCACCAGGGCAGAGTGGAGGGGCGGAATCACCTCCTTCAGCTCCCTGCCCACACTCCTTTGGATGCAGCCAGGGCACGACTGGCACTCTGGGCCCAGAGTGCACAGTGCTGGGTCATGGCCAGCTTCTCACCCACCAGCACCCCCAGGGCTGCTCTCGATCCATTCCCTGCCTAACCTGCATTTGTGCTTGGGATCACCCCAGTCCAGGTGCAACTCCTCGCGCTTGGCCTTGTTGCACTCCGTGAGGTTTGTCCRGGCCCCTCTGGGTCCATCCCTTCCCTCCAGCATGTCCAACCACACAGCTCAGTGTCATTGACAAAATTTCTGGGGGTGCACACGATAATGAAGGACATTGGACRATGTAGAACAAATAAAGCTCCACAGCAAAATGTTTGCTCTTCCCATAAAAAAGCATCTCTGTTCACTCTGCAGACAAAGGACCTCTTTCCCCCATCCAAAAAACCGACAAGAAAACAAAAACCAAACCCTATCTGTGTTCTCTCAAAACTTCCAGAATTTATGGCAGTCCTACCTCAAAAGCCCTGCAGTGAAATGCTGCCTTATCTTGCTAAGCATGGAAGAAGACTCCCAGGTGTTCAATTATTATGTGCTGATCCAACATCTGCTCCCTATCTTTCCCAGGAGAAGGGCAATGGGCCAAGAGAATCATCTAGTGGCCCATATCCAGCAGCAGTTGGACTGCCTCAGATGATCTCAGCTGATTTTCGTGTCAGGTTTCCTATTGAAGTAGTGAGGAGAGTCTGTCTAAGAACTTGGTTCCCCAAAGAAGTCCATTTTTACGAGTAGAAAGCAATTAAGCCACTTTCAGACAAATGGTGTYTTATTGTTATCCTCCTGAGCAGTCTATTAAACAGATCTTTATTATGTAAGTGTGTGTAAAGCACAATAACCATTCTCTTGGCTGGCATGAGACTCTGAGGGGAGCAGGAAGAGGCTTCCTGAGAGCAAAATGTGAGTTCCTACTAAAGACCTCGACAGCCACCCATCTATCCATCCATCCATCCATCCATCCATCCACCCATCCATCCACCCATCCATCCATCCATCCATCCATCCATCCATCCATCCATCCATCCATCATCCTACACAGGTGAGCTGGTTGCAGGAATATTTGCTAATACTGGTTTAAAGGAATTTTATTAGAAGGTCCTTGTCCTTTTATTTTGACACCTGAAGTGTGACTTAGTTAATCAGACAACTGGGTCTGAGCTGGGCAACCTCCTCTGCCCTCATATTAAGGTCAGATCTTTTCAGTGCAGTCTCTGGAATATTATGAGGCACAATCCATCTCAGCCCAAGGAGATACTGAGAGCAGCTCCAAGGAACCGTGTCCTAAATGTGCCTAAATGTGCCTGTTTCTCTCCACTGATGTCAGTGGGATCACTAGGCCAGCTTGCCAACACCCACAAAACACACCTCGAAGGGTTAATGAGAYGAATCCCTCTTTCCCTATCAGGTTTGACAAGCCTGGCACACTGAGACTCACCCACGTGGCTCGTTCTGCTCTGCTGGGACAAGAACTGCCCCCAGATAGAGCCACAGGCTCCCACCCACACTGAGATCCTGCCTGCCAGACCCACTTTTCCTGCAGATGTGGTGGTCAAGCTGTGCTGGGCATCCCAAGGAGACCCAGAGGAAAGGAAAGTTCTCTTGTGCGATGTGAGGCTGAAAAATACCTTGTGACAGGTGGGACCCTCTGGCCTGCATATTCCTCAGTCACTTCCCACCAACTAGAAGATTCCTAACAGTCAGAAAGAGACATTCCCTGGTTCCTGAGGACAAGATCTGGTGGGGGGGTAGAGTGGGAGAAAACAGCTGTTTGTGCAGACAGTGCAGTCATTTGTTTCCCTTTTTAGCCATGTAAATGAGCTGCACTGTTTGAAGACATTTCTACTCAGAGAGCTGCATCCACAGCCAGGGAGATGCAGGATCCTAAATCCCTGCTGTGGTCCACAGGGACATGCTTGGTGTGCAGACAAAGCTCTGCAYCACTGTTTTAAAAGGCAGGAACTCGAACCATGAACCTGAAGAGCAGCAGGCATCCTGCTGTGTGGCCACTCTTACCTCTTCATAAAAATAAAGCAGCTTAGCCCGCAGAGTTGTGCACCTCAGGGTGCTGGAAGGTGTCACAGCAGCCACCAGTGAGAGCTGAGGTGCTGGAAATCCCATCCCAGTTGACTGGTCAGGAGGCTGTTGGACTCAATACCCTCAAAGGGAATCGATTTGAGACAAAATCCTTGATTCCTGTATCCAATCATGCGTCTCCTGCAGCTCCTCTAGGAGTGTTTGAGGTACAGACAGTCTACTAATGGGTGCAAAGCTSCAGAATCCTACTGCTCTTGAAGCCAAGAGCACAGGCACCAATAAATTCAGAATTCTTCTCCCTACCTGACCTACCTCCTCTTTCTGGAGATCCAGCTCCCCTTGGCATGAGGAGAGAATTTGTTCTCTCCTCAGGTAAATAAGCTAAAGATGCCCTTTGACAACCTCTTGTGATTCATGATCAGCTGTTTAAAGAAGTTACATGGTGTGAATCATCCTCCCAATGGAAGCTACATCCCCACTGAAGGGAGTCAGCGGAAGGGAATGTGTGTGAGCTTCTCTGAGAGGGAGAGAACAGGCAAAGTAGTAATGAACRGGACACAACAGGAGGTCATCAAGGGAATTATACCCATGGAATTGCTCTAGATTAGGGGACTTCAACTTTCAACAGAGACCACTGGGACAGAAAATGGTGGAGACCTATAAAATGGTATTACAAAGGTAAATAAGGAAAAAAAAAAAATCCATTCTCCTCCCTAATGCAAGGATGGAAAGATGCCAAAAAAAGAAAAAAAAAAATGAGGGAAGCCTGGTTCAAAACAACAAAAAAAGTCTCAACGTAAAATGTTATATGAGCTGACAGATGCTAGAAGCTTCAAAGCAACTCCATGGAGTAAAAGTCCACAAAGGCAATTAAATACCATGAGACMACTTCTGGCTCAGAAAGTTTCTGAAACATTTTTCAGTAGATGCCGGGAGGGAATTTAGGGCCCTTCTATGTTAATGCTTGCCCCTTGCTAATATTCCTTCCAGGACCTTGCAAGACTTGCTGATTTCTGGTCTGACTCAGCGCAGGCATTTTTACGTTTTCTGTTGTCACCTTGCCATCCACCAGCACCCCCAAGTCCTTCTCCACAGGGCTGCTCTCAATCCGTTCTCCTCCCAGCCTGTATTGATACCAGGAGTTGCCTCAAACACTTGCAGGACCTTACGCTTGGCCTTGTTGAACGTCATGAGGTTCACATGGATCACTTCTGGGGCTTGCCCAGGTCCCTCTGGATGGCCCCRTCCTTCAGGAGCGTCACTGCACCCTCAGCTTGGTGCCAGCTCACATTATGTGGGCTGTGCTCAATCCCACTATGTCATTAACGAAGATTTTCATCAGTGCTGACCCCGGTACAGACCCTCGAGGGACAYCACTGGTCACTGCTGTCCATTAGAACATTGAGCCACTGACCACTGCCCTCTGGATGTGGCCATCCAGCCAATTCCTTACCCACTGAACAGCCCACTCATCAAATCCACCTCTTTCCAGCTTAGAGAGAAGGATGTTGGGGGAACAGTGTCACAGGCTTTACAGAATTCCAGATAAATGGCATCTGTAGCCCTCCCCTTGTCCACTGATGGAGTCACCCCATCAGAGAAGGCCACTGGGCTGGTCAGGCAGGATGTGCCTTCGGCAAAGCCGTGCTGGCTGTCCCAAATCACCCTCCTGTCCTCCAGGAGCTCCAGCACAGCTCCCAGGAGGGTTTGTTCCATGATCTTCCCRGGCACAGAGCTGAGGCTGAGAGGTCAGAAGTTCCCAGGGYCCTCCTTTCCACCCTCTTTAAAAATGCCTGCAATGTTTCCCATTTTCACATCGCCAGGGACTTCACCCGACTGCCRTGTAAATACATGATTTACAGARATACATTTTATAAATACACCTTTAAATATGTGTTACGTAATTTATTATATAAATTTCTATTTCCATCTGAGCTGAAAGCTGCAGCATTCTTGCAGTTCTACTTATAACTCCTCCATTGCTACGTGGCCAAGATTCATCCTACCACGCTTCAGACTTTTAGATGGATGAATTTTCTAGGACTTTCCTCTTTCTATGTCCTCTGTTTCCAGGGATGGAGCGCTCCTGTGACTATCAGGGTACTTCTGATACATCTGGGAGTGCCTTTCCTTCCGAAACCCGGATAAAACTGGAATTGGAAGGGAGACCAACAATGTTTACACTGTGTTTCCACACTTGGCACTCACTGAAGGAATTCTGTGTTGTTATCTGACAGCACCTCTTTATCAGAGGGCAGGAGGAAACGACATGCAAAGCCCCAAAGAGCACAGGGCACGGAAAGYTGCCTTATGTCTGACAGGAATAAAACTGGGGATGAGAACTCCCAGTTCCACAGGAGTCTGGGAGGAGCCTGCTGCTCAAACTGCTCTTTAAGCCCAGGCTCTGGATTTTGTCATGATGAGCCTGTGAACCTCATGCTGTCATATCCAAAGGGATGCTCCGGTTTCACATGGAAAACACCAGCTGATATTTCCACAGTCGAGATGAGAGCCAGCCCACTGATTTCTCCTCGGTTGCTTTGTTCCTGGAAGTCCGATTCTCCGACCGTTTACATCCAAGAACAAATAATCACAGATGGATGAAGTTTTCTACCTTCTAGAAATCCTTAATGTTGGAAAAGTCCTTCAAGATCCCCAAGCCAAGCTGTCCAGCACCACCCACATGTTCACCACTGCACCGTGTCCTCGATTTCCAATCCACAGGGTTTTTGTACAATTCCATGAATGGTGACTCCATCATTTTCTGGGCAGCCTGTGGGAAGACAGGGAAGAAGATGGACTGGGTATTGGCAGCTCTGGTCAGAAATGGAAARCAGCAACAAAGTGCTGAGAAGCTCTTAGGGACAAGCTCTGAGCTGTTGCTTATGTCCCCCTAAGGGTCAGCAGGAGGTTTAGAAGAGAAAATTGAAATTTCCAGGGAAATATCGTTGTCTCCATCTTCATGGCTTGTTTGGTTTGTTGGGGGTGGTGGTTGCAGGAGTGCTGAGATGGTGCAATGAGAGGCTTGTTTTGAAGTAGCACCAGAAGTCAACGCGTTGATCAGGGATTTTTTTCGATTTCCCAAACACATAAGAAAGAGCCCCAAAATTTAACAACATGTTTGTTATTTCTCGACACAGAATTTCAAAACCTTATTTTCACTAAAAGAGTTACTACATTGAATTATTTCTTGAACRAAATTTTTGACGCTCTGTAGAAAGAACAGTAAAAAGCAGCATTAATATAACAAGGAATATAAATCTGTGCCTTCTTTCATAATCCAAATATCGATAACTATTGGTCTTCAGAAAGATTAATTGATAACTCTGTCTGAATTTCCAGCTACAACTACAAAGAAGCTCAATATACACAAAGCTTTTGTGATTAATAAGAATTTGTGATCGTTTCTAAAGAAATGAAACCATAAATAAATACAGGCCTAAGCAGTATTCGTTATCAGTATCTATTTTAGAATGGTGGATATTGATTATAGTGAGATAAGGAGCTTAAACTAGAAACGTTTGAAGAAATAAATGTTCTTTGAAGAAATAAATGTTCTTTGAAGAAATAAATGTTCTTTGAAGGCTGAAAGTTGTCTGTGGTGCCTTCTTGCCAACAAGCAGGGAAAAAACCTTCCACAAGCATTCAGACATTCATGGATGTCTGTGAAGGTGACTGATGAGGAGAAGTCTCCTCACAGGAGTATTATAATATCTGAAGAATGTGGATACCTTTCAGAATCTATTAAACCTTTTCTTAAAAGCCACCCAATAAAATATTCRCTTTCAAACCTCGAAGAACCTTCAGGTCTTGAAGATGATTGAAGGTGAGTCCACCTGAGGATTTTTGTACTGCAGATTGATCGTCTGAGGGTTTGTGGCTTCAGTCCTGGCTGAGAAAATTTCTGCTTAATTAAAGCACATTAAAGGCAGTAATGAAGCAGATTTGAGGAAGAAGTCCCTGATCTCTCCAGCTGACACACACACACCCCTTCCTTCATCTTCCAGTCGCCTTTTTCAGCAGCTGGAGGATGCAATACATCCTCCTTAGACACTTCCTAAAATTATTAATGACCAACTTGTGGCTAAATTCAAAGGTCACGCTCCCCATCTGAACTCTTGATTTACGAGCTGGTTTTGTCACTTGGGACCGTTCTGCCTCCTTTTATCTCCAGGCACAGACAGATTGCTCCCCTAACCCTGCCGTCAAGTGGTTTTCTTTTCATTTCTCTGACAGGACGTCTTGGGCTCGTTCCTTGCTGCACTCCTGCTTGTGAGGGGAGGATTATCCAGCGGGGCTCAACGTCTTTGATTCTCAAAATGACCTCAGTCTAAAATCTGGGCTTCTCTTCTTGCGTGAAACACCTTTGGAGGGAGATTCTCTGCTGTCGAAGGAGGACAACAGGAAAAATTTTCAGCTATGGAAGACCAAAAAAAAAATCTCTTTTCCTTCAAAAGAGGAGAAAACAGAAGCAAATAACCCTCTAGTGAGGACTGCAGAGGGTCTGTGATTAGCCTGAGCATCAAATCTGTGTTAGCCAAGCCATCATGAAGAGGTTTGAACGGAAGGAGCTCATTGCTACATTTGCAAATGCCACTCCTGGAGTTTTGTCTTGAGGAACTGATGCCTCTGCTGTTTTACCTGACGCCATTCTTTACCTGGAATAAGAAAATCGTCTTTTATCTAGAGAGAAAAAATTGTGTGTTTCATWTTTCTCTCAGAACTTCACTATCTCGATTTCTTACTCCTTTTATTACATATATTTCTTTTTCTAGATGCACTGTCTTGGGTCCTAGGTGCTGCATAGAATTTATATGTGAAATAGCACCTCCCAAGATAAGTCAGGAATCAAAAATGCAGCTTTAGCCATTACAAAATATCTCCTACTTGTGCTTGCACAAAGGGAGTRGTTGTGACTGTTGCTGCTGGTAGTTTATCATCATTTAGTAAGCCAGACTGTGAAGTAAGGAAGATGCTTTGTCACTGGAGTGTAACTACTAATTACATTCAGATATGCTCTTTTTTTTCCCCCTGKTTTTTTTTTCCCCTGTATTTTTTATTTTCTGAGTAAATTTTCTTCCTCTGCATTTGGCTGAAAGCCAATTTTCCTAAATCGAATATGACAAAGCTAAAAATCTTTTTCCTTTTCTAGTAGAAATCTCTTCTGCTGTTCCCATGCTTCAGGAAACCCTTTGCATTTTAGTGTACATTAATATAAAATCTGATCCCCTACAGGAGACTGTGGCCTCCCTTCCCTTCTGTGAGCATGAAAATCATARAATCACAGGATGGTTGGGGTTGGAAAGGACATTAAAGACCATCCAGTTCCACCCCTTGCTGTGGGCAGGGACATCCTCCACTATCCCAGGTTGCTCCAAGCCCCAWCCARCCTGGCCCTGAACAAATCCAAGGATGGGGCAGCCACGAAATACTGTGCAAACAACCAAAGGCAGCTTCATCCAAAATTTCTGTCTTCATCTGCTGTAACAGAAACATATGAAAACATTAAATTAGATAAAATACTCACRACAAGAGAACAATTTCTCCTCAGGCTCTCTCAAACAAAGCAGAGAAAAGAAAATCAAAAGCTCGTGAGTGGAAGCAAAAGCCAAGCAAAGGCATTCCAGAAAYAAAAAAAAGCTTTCTTAAATAAGTAGGAAAAGTAACCACCGCAATAATGGACCACAGAAAGAGCAAGGGTTTTAATATCTAAGGGATTCATCAAATCCAAGGTTAGATATATCTGCAATGTAGGTGCCTGTAGCTGAACTAATCCTTGTTTCCCTCTCTAGTCACAGAAATCTCCTTCACAGTCACCAGAAACCAGTGCATGAGTCACATCAACCTAAGGGAGATGTAAAATAAACAAGAAAAATCATATCCTAAAAGTGCTGTTTCTCTCCACTCACTGTAAAGGAACCTGTGCTGTCAACATCTAAAGGTGGGTGAGATGAATCCCACTCCGGATGTCTCCAAGACAAGTCCATTTGCCACTTRAAGGAGATGTTTTATCCAAAAGTAAGTCACTGACTTCAACAAAGGAATAATTTTAATGGTTTATGATGTGAGATGAATGGGAAGGTGTGGAACTTAACCCTGATGAAAGGAAATACTTCACAAGACAATTTTCAGCGGCGGAACACATTTCCATAAAAAATGATAGAAAGCAAGAGTACAGTTTAAAACCAAAGGAATTGGAAAATTTTTAAAAATACCAAGATTGTCCAGAGGAAACATTAATAATGATAATGAAATAAATTATTAGGGTAWGTTACAATTTGACAGCTTTAATCAGTCTGCAGTTGCTAAAGGTCAGGGCAACAATAACAAAATATATTACCCCAGACCTCAGATTCTTACATTTTCRTCTAATTTACCTTTTCTGGGAAAAGTGAAGACTGGATTAGACAGTCAAAGGATCTGATGAATATAGGAGATTCCTATATTCTCAAAATAGTCTCAATAATATCCTACATTCTCAAAATATGAAAAAGAAAACCCATTCATTTTATTTTCTGAGGTTATTAATAATATTCAAACAAACAGGCAAGTAAACAAAACCACCACCCTCTCTTCTTATTTGGGTCTGGATTTCCACTCTATGCTGGGATTYATCACTTCACTTTTTGAATTTCTTRTGTTCTCTTGMGATAGGTGATGGATTTCCTGATTTTGGCAGTTCTCCTTCAGCAGTAACAAGGATCGTCATTAGAGTTCCACAGAGAAACAAAACAGAGAGTGAGTTAATTTAAAAAATCAAAGTCATGCAGAACAAAAGGCCTGGTATTACACATGGCAGAAAGACATGGTGGAGTGTCACTTCAGGGGAAAGCTCCCCAAAATGATTCTTTAGCACTTCCTTTGATCTTTGAACTGCCTYAGTTCAATTTATTAATCATTTATACTTCCTTTACATAGTCTTACAATAAACAGGGAATAAACTCAACTGGTTTAATATGATGTCTTTTATATTTTTGTCACAGCAAGACTATATCAGAATCCAGTGTAACCCTGCACATATTTTACATTTGAAATAAATAGTTCCTCACATGTTGCTTATTTTAAATACCAGCTTTGTTTCTGCTCTCTGTTCAGTCAAAGCATTGTCTGATTCTAACATGCTGACACAASAGAAGGTGGATATAACACATTCTCATCAGAAAAAATTGGTGGTTTGGGTTGCTTCTTTTCCCCTGCAATAACAAGATTAGCAAGAATCAGATACTACCTAAGCCCAGGACAAATACTTTTTGTATTTTCCTTTTTTTCCTATTAACATACCATGAATTCACTTAATGTCTGCCTTAAAACCTAATTCTTCTGGTACTGAATTCTAAACCCTTGTATAAAGGTTACAGCATCCTTTCTTCAGTCAGTTCTGAGCTTTGCACTTTATCCAGCTGTAGCTGTTTGCATTTCTCTTTTTCATTCCCCTGGCCTCTGTCCACTGGTGCTGCTGCCATAAAAATGCTGGTTTTGTCATTTCATCAGAGGGATTTTTTACATGGACAGGTAGGGATAGGCTGGGGGGGAATGATTTTAAACTGAATGAGAGGAGATTTAGATGGAATATCAGGAAGAAATTTTTCTCTGTGAGGGTGCTGAGGCCCTGGCACAGGTTGCCCAGAGAAGCTGTGGCTGCCCCACCCCTGGAAGTGTCCAAGGCCAGGTTGGATGGGGCTTGGAGCAGCCTGGGATAATGGAAGGTGTCCCTGCAGGGGGTTGGAACTGGATGTTTTTTAATGTCCCTCCATCCCAGACCATTCTATGTTTCTRTGATTCCATGGTAACTGAGTGTCTCACAACCCTCAGGAGCAAACTTACTCCATCCTTACAAGAAGTGGTGAATGAAAGGTTTAGAAATATTGGCAAAGATACAAGTCCAGGATTCAACTCATTTTCTCTAAGCGAAGAGATTCTTAAAATAGCTTGTCTCCACTGAAAGTAAAAACATGAGTTTATTCCACTACGTGAAGATGTCTGCAGTATAAATGTTTACATTTATAAATGTGGAAGGACTATCACTACAACCTCCTCTTCCATATGTGCATCTACTCAGTGCAAATAAGGTCAATAATTCCTGTAATAATACACATTGCTCATGCTGATTTTAAGTGCTTTTACAGCCAAAGATGAAGTACATCCCTCAGATGTCTCCCGTGATATCCTTGGCTTTTCACCAAGTACGTGCAGACTTAATGCCATTACATCTACAGGCAGCGTGAATTTACATATTGCAAAATTGCTATAGCACCATTTCATCTTTCCAAACAACCTCTCCACGTGGTTTTTTCAAAGCAATAAATATTCATCCTGCGAATGCATTAAGAATGAAGCTGAGGTTATTCTTTTTCTGAGGTGATGGCTGTGCCTGGTGGATAGAAAACCTGAGCTGAAGTTGTGACAGCGACTGTGTCATCTTATTTCTCCTTCTCTTTCCCAGTTTCCCCATTTAAAAGTGACAATTGTGGTACTGGTYTCCTATGGAGAACACCAACAACACAGCTATGAACTACAGAGTATTTTTCCTCCGTGGCGTGGAAGCACATGGTGACACACACCAGTTACAACTGCACAGTCCCTGGATACAGATGTTTTCCCARGACACTTCAGCCCAGGGCAACCCACACTCCATTAAGGCTTCGCCATCAGCATGGAGGGGACAAAAATGRGGTTGGTTTTCTTTATATTTGTGACTATGCCAGGTAATTCTGAAGCATCTGCTCTGCTGCTAAATATTTCAATGAAGCATGGAGCCAGTTTTCCGCAATGAGCTTGAAAACACCACCCAGCTGCAGCGCCTCTAACTCTAAATGTTCCTTTTACTCATTTCTAGCTCCTTTTTAAAAGCGATAAAGCACATCATTCTATCAATTCTGCTGTTTTACACTTAGGGCTMTAATGAAATGCTCTGAGTGAACACGGATTGGAAACCTAGGGGAAAAAAAAAAAACCCAAACAGAAAAGTCGGCACTGGTAGTAAAGACTTTATAAGCTTTAGAGCTGCAATTTTTGTGGACATCTCTTTCAGGTCTTTTATTTCAAGGAGCTTTCCAAATCATGACAGGCGAGCAGGCCGGCTTAACACAATCATTTAGATTGCRTGGAATTGTCTCCCGGTAAAATTGCCAGCGATCGTTCCCGTTTGAAGCCCTTCAGAGCACCTCCTCAGAAATCCCAGGCAGAARTTTGCAGTGTGAGTCGGAATTAGCTCTGTGGGGGGAGCAAAACAGCCTAGGGATTCCTGAATAACAAACAAAGGGTTGGTGCAATGATAATTATSCTCTGTTCCTGGAAGATGGTTCATCACGGAGCCCTGCGGTGCCCCCCCTGCACAGATGAGTGTCGACGTGGTGGAGAATGAAAATAGCAGGAGAGGGGAGTATTTTATAGATTTGAGGCTGCTGGTGCTCAGAAAAGGACTTTAAATAATCGTAGAAGAGAATCACAGCATCATTAGGGGTGGAAAAGGCCTCCAAGATCATTGAGTCCAACCTTTGATAAAACCTTTTCGACTAAACCAGAGCACTGAGTGCCACTTCCCRTTGTTTCCTGAACACTTCCAGGGATGGGGACTCCACCCCTCCCTGGGCAGCCCATTCCAATGCCTGACCACTTTTTCAGGGAAGAAATTCTCCCTGATATCCAACCTGAGCCTCCCGTGGAGCAACTTGATCCATTTCCTCTTGGAAAAGGCATTTAGGGGCCCAGCATTTCCTAAGTAACCTGGCCTTGGAAACCAGAAGTAATGCTGCCCATGCTCACTTTTCATCAGGCATGAGGCTGGAAAACCCAAGGAAGCAGTTTGCCAATGTTCTTGTTTCCTTCAGTGTGTTTCTTCAGCAGTGATTTTCAATATCTGTTCATCTGTGAACCCCTGGGTGCTTTTTCCCTCTGCAGTGCTATGGAGCAAATTCAAGCCCACAAACATCTCAGCTGTGTAATTACCACAGTCAGGGAAAATGGGCGAGAAATAATTCTGGAATCATCCAAAATTATTACTTTCCAAGCCAGTGAAAAACTGCACAGGCAGGAAAGGAAAGAKTGCAATGACATCAGCCTCACCTTCAGGGCAGGGAGGCTTTGGGTGCCAACGAAGCAGAGATGGATTTAACTCTGCTCAAAGTCACATCTTGTGTGGAAATTGGTTCCTGTACATTCGTGGCTGCACGAGGCAGTGCAGGGAGTGGAAGAAGCAGTCATTTAATAAGTGGGAAATTAGGAAGAGATGAAGACTAGACCAGAAAATGATGGTGTCAGCCCCTGAGCCAGCCCTTCAAGGGTCTCTCAGATCCATGGAAAATGATGGTGTCAGCCCCTGAGCCAGCCCTTCAAGGGTCTCTCAGATCCATGGAGAACATCCCTTCAGCTGGAAAACTGTGGATAGACCTGCTGGACACAGAGACATTTGCTACAGCTTGTCTATAAAAGACATTTTGGGTTCTGCTGATGCTTTTGAGACTTCCACCTTTAGGGGTTTGTAGTGTACCTTGCACAATGCTGCTTTACTCTTATTTTCTCATCATTTTTCTGCTCTCCCTTAATCCCAAAYGGTTGAATACTATTTTTTTTCAAGGGAAAAATTAAGAGGAAGGACAGGAAAGGAAGGAAGAAGACTCCTGCTGTTGGTTTTTTTTCCTCCAGCTAACAGAAAGTGTTTACCAAGAGACTTCAGTCCTCCAAATGTATAAGCCTGAGCTCCAATAATCTCCTCCTGGCCCAGAGGTGACCCTGAAGGGAACATCACTCCCTTCATGCTGGCTCAGTGCTAACAAATCCACTGGGCTCCAGCAGACTCTGTTCAATGCAATGCCTGTGGCCAGCGTGTCCAAGGGACAATTAAGCTGCATTCCCAAATGAATCACACTCAGACTGGGAGGAAGGAGCAACGTAATCTGAACATTAGCTAATTAAAGGTGGTGTGGGGGGAAAGCTCCAGAAGCAAAGTCATTGAGGGGATGTGACCTAAAATTTGAGAAAGCTTTGTTGAATAGCAAATTTTCTCGGGGGAAAAAAATGTCTCATAATGCAAAATTTKCTCAGTAGTGTAACTTAGGGACCCAACTTTACCTCTTCATCATCTCTTCATTGGAAAAACAGCTACTTCCAATCGTATTTTCCTACAGCCTCTGCTTTCTGAGGTCTGGCTAACACTTTCAGAATATTCAGAATGAACACACTGAACTCAAAGAAATGCCAATCAAATAGATTTAATTTCCTAGCATGTAATAAATTACCTGAAAGGAGATTGTATGAGGTGGGGATCAGTCTCTTCTCCCAGGTAACAAGTGACAGGATGAGAGGAAACAGCCTCAAGTTGCATAATGGGAGGTTTACATTGGATATTAAGAAAAATTTATTTTCTAAAAGGACGGCCAGGCATTGGAACAAGCTGCCCAGGGAAGTGGTGGAGTTATCATCTCTGGAAATGTTCTAAAGATGCGTGGATGTGGCGCTTGTGGATGGGTTAGTGGTGAACACAGCGGTGYTGGGTTAACTGTTGGGCTYGATGATCTCAGAGGTCTTTTCCAGCCTTAAYGTTTCCATGATTCCGTGACTCTCAACTTCCTTTCATTCCGGCAAGTGTTTTTTTCAAGGAGTGTTTCTCAGCCAAAGTCTTCCAGTCAAGGCCTGAGAAACTTCACCTCTCCCCAGCAGGATTTTATTTTACGGAATCATTCCTGACATCCAGACRTACCTTGTTAAGCAATAACTCCTCATCCACAACTAAACCCATCCTGAGGTGGGTACTGGTRAGACCATAACTCAAAGACCTGTGCACCTGCATCTGCATCCAGAGAATAATAAAAATATCCACTTGTTCTCCAAGAGCTTTGGAAATGTGTCCAGTATCAAGAGAGTCTCTTTTATCTCAGGCAGGTGATGGATGGAGAAAGAATGATGGAATCGTGAGAGTTTGGGCTGGAAAGGACCTCTAAGGGTCATCTCATCCACCCCCTGCCATGGGCAGGGACACYTCCCACTGGACCACGTTGCTCCAACCTGGCCTTGGACACTTCCAGGGATGGGGCAGCCACAGCTTCTCCGGGGAACCTGTGCCAGGGCCTCACCACCCTCATTGCAAAAAAAGGTCATCCTTGGAATCAGGGAATTATCCCTACGACCACTCTGGAACGGCTAACAATGACGACACACAGCAAATGGAAGCTGGGCTGCCCCTGAGCGCCTGGAATTTGTTACAGAGCATTTTGCTTGGCTGGTTTCTGGCAGGTTTAGAGCTGGGCTCGTTCYCTCTGAGCTGGACTCGTTATCTCTACCTTGCCACATCCCCGAGCTGCACATCATGACCCTTTACAGATCAACACGAGCAAGGGCAAAGCAGTGATGGCACAGAAGTGCTGCCTGGGATCCCCAAGCCCCAGACAGGTTTAGTTTGTGGTTTTGGTGGTTTTTTTTTTCTTTTTCACATCACTCATGAGCAGTAGCAGCATTTACTTGCCGTGTGCAGAGGTCCAGGGATGTAAGGGTGACGTCTGCAAGGAATCAAAGACGTCATTCCCATTAAAGCAAAATGGGGAGGTTTTTCTAAATATAATAAATATTGAAATACTGCAACTGTCTATCCTAACTGGCAGCAGACAGCCTTAAAAATCTATTAAGGGAGATTAAGGATGTGGAAAGCATTTCGGTTCGTAAGCCAACAAATCTAAGAGCTTTCAGAGGGAGGGTTGGAAGCTGGTGCAAGGCTCCTCTGCTATCACTGATGATAAATGTGAACACAATCTCAAACAGTGCAGGGGTATCCTCAGTCCCACACAAGGAATTGATTAGGGAGGGAGCTCAGGGCTGTGATACAAAATGCAGACTCTTCACTTGTAAACAGAGTTGTTTTCACATGGCCCAATCTTCTTCTAATCAGCACTGCAGATATCACATGAGCCAGCAGTTCTGGGTCTATTTTTCCTTGCAGATAATGAGGTTAATTGACAGCTGCAGCATCCTGATAAGACCTGATGGAAGACGAAATGCAGGCCCAGAGATAGATGGAACAAGATAATGACCAACATTAACAAGGATGCTGACCATTATTAAATCTGGGCTTGCGTGGAAAGAGGGAAAAAAAGTTACTCCTCTACGTGGTTTCTTTTCCAGCAAATAGTCCAATAACAGCAAATGAGGCACTTGAATCCAAGAGGACCAGTGCAATGACTCCTTGTAATTTGGAGAGTTACACACCTGAGAATTGGGAATGTTAGAACAACGTGTGTGTGTGTGTGTGTGTGTTTTGACGAGCAGTTATTTAAAAAAGGTTGAAGAGGGAGAGAAGATAAGATTCAACGTGATCCTCTTTGTCTGTCTATGCAAAAAAAAAAGAGTGGGAGTGGTTATTGGCTGTGGGAAGAGGAGAATAATGTGTTATTTTTGCTCTCTATACTGTGTCTGTGGAATTCATCCAGGAAAACTGCACGTCCTCGTGCGCTGCTGCTGAAAGAAAAAAAATAAAAATTGCCAAAGCTTACAGAACATGTTTGACACTATTTATCTGCAAAACCRACATTTGCTGCTGAGCAAGTCAGACCCAGCTCATTTTATAGTCAGTGGGAAGAAATAGGCCCTTTTCAGGTGCGAGTCACATGGCTTATTTCAGATATTTATTTTAGGGTGAGATAAATCGTGTCCTGGTTTCCACTGACGGTTTTTTGCTGGCTCTTCAGTGGCTGCCAAGAGTCAAGAGGGAATAACTCCAGTAGAGATATTTCTATTGAAAAAAATTGGTATTCAGTTGTATAAATCACAGTCTGAAAGACAAACAAATAGAAGAGTCTGGTTTTGTTATCACAAAATGACTTAGAGCAGATTGATAATGGTCATATAATATATGAATATAAGATATTGGAAGGAAATAAGGCCTTCTGATAAGCTCTTTAACCTAATTGTAAAGGACAGAGGAGGAGTGGCTGGAAGTTGAAGCCAGATTATWATGTATTAGAAATAAAACATTATTTCAGTACTCAGTAAACAACTCTAAGTCAAGCCATATATTTCTCCTTTCTGATGCCCACAAATAAAAATACAATGTCTTTCTGAAGGAGATGCATTAGCCAGAACAAATCACTGAGCACAGGCTCAGCGTGGGTTGAATGTCAGAGAATTATAGAGTTATTTAATTGTGAAAAGCCCCTGAAGATCGTTGAGTGTGAAAATAAACTTAACAGTGCCAAGCCCATCACTGAGCCACGTCCTCAAGTGCCACATCCACACATCTCAAATCCCTCCAGGCTGCCCTGAGCAGCCTTTAACAATGCCTGACAACTCTTTCCATGAAGAAATTTTCCCTAATATCCAAACTAAACTCCCCTGGCACGATTTGAGGCCATTTCCTCTTGTCCTGTCCCTTGTTCCCTGGGAGCAGAGCCTGACCCTCACCTGACTCCAGCCTCCTTTCAGGRAAGTGTAGAGAGACAGAAGATCCCCCCTGAGCCTCCGTTTCTCCGTCTTTCTCCTGTAATCAAGGTTAAAAATCAAAATGTTACATTCTCTCTTTAATTATCTCTAACTTTGTYGAGTACTGTCATCTGAAATAAAGCTAATTGAGTTTTTCTTCCCATCCTTTGCTCTTTCTCATTCTGTTTCYCTCTTTCTCTATTTCTTTACGTATTATGCAACTGAAATGGGTCAAATAATTTTCCTTATTTGTATAAAATATTTTTTCCTCATTTACAAGAAGTTTTCATGAATAGTTGTTTTATTTTTGGTTTRTTTTAATTTTTGTGGGCTTTTTTTAGTATCTATATTAAACCATGGGGTGTAACAATGCTCAGAAGAAACGAAAAGCAAATAATGTAGGTTTAGAGAGAACTGAATCTCTTCCCTTCAGCAGGTTCATATTTTCCACACAGTTCAGAGATCAGACATTTTGAAGGGATGATATACACAATCTAAACTTCACCTCATGTATTTGGCAGGTAGAGTGATTGCCACAAACTCTGGCAAAACTTTAGGGATTTTTGCTCTGCTTAGGACCAACATCTTCACTGGGCCTGGAGGAGAAGCTCATCTCCTACATCTTCCCTGACCTTAAGGGAAGGAAGTTTGATCCTGCACACAACTCAACACTGCCTGCTTATCCTCAGAGACCACAGAGGTTCACAAAGGATTTTTGATTAATTAAGGCACCCACTTTGGGTTGTGCCCATTCCACTTACGAACATCTCAAAGTCGCAGCCAAACACCTCGTGAGTGCAGCCTGGCTTCTCCCTCCTGTCACTGGTCAGTGTTATTAAATCTCCTACAACCTGCTCTAAATTGTTAATTAGGAAAACATGTCTGACAAGGCTGGTTTTGCCATTTTGTCAAACCCATTAGCCTTGTTGGAGGTATGTGCTTGTTTTGTCCCATTATCCAGCAAACTCTAACATCACTATAAACAAGGTTATCTGTCTCTTGCCTGCAGGAATATTTTGCAGGTTTTTGCACTGGTGAGAGCTGAGTGTTTCCTGAAAGTGTTATGGAAATAAGAAATGCAGATTTGGGCTGTCTGGGCCTGGTGCCCTCAATTCCCATGGTGCTGCTGTTTCAGGACCATGTGATGGAAASAGTGGAACACAGAGAAAACCTTATTTGTAGATTATTTCATTTCTAAAGAAGTTATTTGTCAATATTAAAGCTCAGTGGTATAGGTCACGATCTCCATCTCACTAGACCAACAAAATATTTGCAGGTTTGTATGAAAAGAAAGTTTATATAATGAGATACTCTGGGTTCCTACAAGAACTTCTTTCCAAGCACAGGGGAGAGCCCAAGCAAAAGATCACAGGGGAAGATCACTGTAAACCTTCCTGAGTCTTTATCACTTCTGGGTGTTGGTCATGTGAATTTTGGAGTTGAGGTTCACTCTTTTCCTTCAAACACCAGACTTTTGACTCCCTTAGCAGAACAAATTGACAGATCTTAAGACCTTACTGTCCTAGGGTTTTGATTTATAATTATGACCATATAACAAGAGCTCCTGCTCACATTATTTCTCCTCTCCTTTTCTTTCTCTGTTTTGCCTTGTCTAGAAAGAATGGTTTTGGTTGTAATTTTATGGAACATTTTTAATTTTTTGTACATTTTTCTCCCACAAAAAATTTAAAAAATGGGCTGTCAACACCATTTCAGTCTGAAATGAAAATTTACCTGAAAATATTTTCTGGTATTTAGGAATCTGTGCTTAAAAAAAGTGTGGTTTTCAACCAGAGAAGGTTGTAAACCTCATCCAGAAGTGATTGCTTTTATTCAGTCCATGCTGGGCATGAAGTTTATATTCAGAACACATGGTTGCAGAATAGATAGCCACTGAATCAAAAGAGCTGCAGGATTGTTGGAAGGAAATGGCTTCTGTGATTTTCATACTTGCTTAGTTCCTAGAAATGCCARTAACTCCCCAGCAGAGTGCTCAGTTATGGTCAGTACTCCAGACACCTCTGTACTCCATAAATAACATTTATATTGCCAACTTTTTCACATGCACAGGAAGTTTTTATTGCCATCATGATGATTCCTGTCTCTGCCTTCTGGCAGGTTGTCACTTTTGTTGCTTTCCTTTGAGGAACTTCCTCCTATTTCTGTCTTCTTTGCAAGCTCAAGTCCTGTCCTGGAGGAAAATAACATTTTCRGAAGTTTTGTCTAATACACAGAGACTGTAGTCACATCCTCTTTAAATTTAGTTTTCCAATCTGCCTTAATTTTGATTTTTAACTTTTCCATAACTTTAGTTTTTAGTGCCCTTTTTCTTAATCCCTTCTGATCGGGCTCTTTATTAGACCAACAAACACTTTTTCCTAGAAGTTTAATACATGTCATTAAATTCCCAATTAAATTCCTAATTTTGTTCCTAATGCAAGATCCCAATGCTTTTTCAGCCCCCCTGGGTTTTGTGGGATTTACATCCACATGGGACCGGCACAATGCCTTCTGCATCAGCATTGGAATACCCCCTAGGACACCAAGGAGAATTCAAGAGAAGAATTCATTGCTAAAACTGAAAATTATGGATTTTTGCTCAGCCCTCCTCTACAAGAACACAAAGGCACAGGTTTCCTACAAGTCCTGCAGCGAGAGCAACTTCACTGCACAAGTATTTAGGTGTTCAAACCCATCCAGCCCCAAGCAACCAACCAAGATTCCTTTCCCCAGTGGACAGAGTGTGATGGATTTTGCATGGTACATGAAGAAGGAGAAGAAGGAGAAGAAGAAGGAGAAGAAGAAGGAGAAGAAGAAGGAGAAGAAGAAGGAGAAGAAGAAGGAGAAGGAGAAGAAGAAGAAGAAGAAGAAGAAGAAGAAGAAGAAGAAGAAGAAGAAGAAGAAGAAGAAGAAGATGATCATGACCCTTATTGAAAGAATGGAAGGATAAGGAATGACAATCTGACTGCTGTTTGGCAAAATTTATAGGATGCTTAAGTGAAGACTAAATGCTGCTGCTGTCTATGGATTTTTGGAGCTTATCAGGGAATACCTTGTTTAAACTGCCAGGAAGGTTTGATTTAATCTTCCTGTGAGGTTATCCTAAGGTGTTCACTAAAGTAAGTAATGTCTGCRTTGCAAGATGTTGTTTGCAAGTTTTTTTTCTTGGAACACACTGAATATCTCATTTCCATGACAAGGAAATAACTCAGTGTGATAAGAGTGCTTTAAAAATATGAAATTATGACCTAGAAAGGCAAAGAAACAAATAACTCCTCCTTCTCCCCACTTTATCGGAAAAGGTGTTTCTAGGAAGGAGAAGGAAGCTGGTTGGAATTGTACCACTGACTAATTTTTCACCAAAAATATATTTCAAAATTCATTCCGTTATTTGGATGACAAAGTTTTTCCGAGAGAAAATAAAACTACCAGCTCTTCCAACACATTAATCACATCTGTCATCGTTAATTTTTCAGCTTGTTTGTGCCACTTAGGGAACCCTTTGAGAATGGAATAAAATGACATCCTGARCAAGGAGCAGTTTTCTTTTCCCTCTGATAAAACAGGAATCTTATTCCAACTGTGYGGGGACCAATTAAAGACACAGCCAGGAATGRGAGTCAGGAGTGAATTAGTCCATGTGGGTAAGATTTATCATCTTCAGGGGAGAGATCCATGGAACTCTGTGGAAGTGGCTGTTGGCATTAGGGATGCTCACCTATTGTGGGTACCAGAAATCCACACAGGCCTGATAAACTTGGCAGGATGTGGAGGAACTTTGTGCCCTTCTGGAGCACAGCTGGGAAGCTGACAGGGCAAGAAATTTTATTTAGGAATGAGAGTCCTGTCCTGCATCTCCCCTGACTATAAAGGGTGGTGTCCAGCTCAGAGTTAAATGAATGTTATGTCAGTGTCTATTTTTACTGGGCTGGATCCTGCTCATCCCCCCCTGTGCAAAACATCAGCTGAAGGTGACAGAGCAGAATCCTTTTTAGCTTTGGCCCTTTCACTCTGTACCTTTGGATGAGTTCATCTGAGAATTCCTCACCTCACAGAGGTTGTGTCTGGTGTGGAATAAATGTGCTGTGCTCCCATGCTTCTCTCTCCCTCYGCCTCAGGAAAGAATTGTTGCTTTCTCCCTGGTGTCCCAAGCCAGAAAAGGTGAGATTTTGTAAAATCAAAGAATTATTTAGGTTGGAAAGGATCTATTAATCCATCACTGCCAAATCCACCACTAACCTCTGTCCYCAAGTGCCACATCTACTTGTCTTTCAAATACCCCCAGGGATGGTGACTCCATGACTTCGCTGGGCAGCCTCTTCCAATGTCTGACCACCCTTCCTGTGAAGAAATATTTCCTAAAATCCAACCTAAACCTCTCCTGCTGCAACTTGAGATAATTTCCTCTCATCCTGCCACTTGTTACTTGGCAGAAGAGACCAACCCCCACAGATTCCAACCTCCTTTCAGGAGGATGAGGAACTCCCTTTCTAGGCCAAGCTGTTCTTCACGGCTTTCCTTGGGTCTCCAACAGCCTTTGAGGACCGTGTGCCAGACGGGAGCAGAAAATTCCGCAAAATCCTCTCGCCTTCATCAACAACAGCATCCACAGCTCGTGCTGGCTTCAGGTGAGTATTTGGACCGTGCAAGGTGAGCTGAACATCAGCCACACYGAGACACAAAGCCACTTGTCACCATAAGCTGTTTCCTGTCCAGCACAGATTCATCTGCTCACCAGGGACCAAACAGACGAGCAAAATGAGCTTCTGTTGTGCCACGTGCGATGTCCATCCATTTTCCATGCCCCACGGCGCTGACCTGGAAGTTTGCTGCACACAGTTCTCCTTCCATCTGGAGGGGAAAAATCCGACTGGAGGGAAGGGTTGGAGTGGATACAGGCAGTGCTAAGTGCTTTCAGTAGAGCATTAATTGAAATGTTGTAGATGCTCCCTGCCTCAGCTGTAGCTGTTCGTAATAATTAGGTTGATGGATTCAGAGAGGAACAAAAAAAGTGTCTGTCTTCTCAGAGAGAAGGAAATTTAAGCACCGGGTTGGGGATTTGGGAGTCTTGTAAACTCCTGGTCCTGGTAAATTGGACGTGTACAAGTCCTGGAGCCAGATGGGAGGTATCCAGCAGGGAGCTGGCTGACAAAATGCTGCCACTCTCCGCCTTTGTTGAAGGTTTGGAGTGCTAAAGAGGTGTCCCCAGTGAAAATAAAATGAAATAAAATAAAATAAAATAAAATGAAATAAAATAAAATAAAATAAAATAATAAAATAAAATAAAATAAAATAAAATAAAAGCTATGTTAATCCTTATAAAAAGACAAGGAGGGTTCAAAGAGCTCCATGTCACTTACCTTTCCCCAGTCCCTAGGAATGAAGCAAATTCCCCCACGGTCACTGCACAGTGAAGTTCTTCCTTCCAGGTAGAAATTTCTTGGCATAATTTTCTGCCCATTCCTCCTGTGCCATTGCTGGGCCCTGCTCTGAGCCCTCCCTGCAGACAGGGACACACAGGGATGGGGTCCTCTCTCAGCTGCCCCAGATCCCTCAGCCTTTCCTTGCAAGAGAGATGTTCCAGTCCCTTCATCATCTCCATAGTCCTCCTCTGGACTGGCTCCAGGAGCTCCATGTCTCTAGTTTGCCCCTTTCCTCCTGGGAAATGCTTGTTTCTCTGAGTTTTCCTGTCTTAAAATGTGCATAGACTAACAAACCTCTCTGTTTTGTGATCAAAAGAGACACAGTCTGGCCACCTAATTTATGCTGTCTTGCCCTGGACAATCCCAGCACTGAGAGAATCTGTTTCTGTTTCTCATCATTCTCGATTTCCTTCTCCTTGACCTCACTCTATTGAAGCTTTTGAGTGTTTTGTAATTAACTACACCTTGATTTCACTCTGCCAGCCTCCCTAGAGCAGCTCAGGAGAGGTGTGGGATTCCCAAAGGTCTTCTGCTCGATCTGTCAAGCTCGTGAGGTTGTCTTGGTGATAGCATGGATGGAAAGCGTGGGAGCTGAGAAAAGAGCACATCCCATTCTCTGGGGTGTGTCCATGGGCTCTGGTCACAGACCATACAACATCTGCGCTGGTGAACCACCCTTAACTGCTGAGATGTGACTCTTGGAGATGTGTCCACCCCTAATTTCTGGAAATTTTAAGTAAAATGGGACCTTTTTGGTCCTGACATGACTAATTTGGGCTGCAAGTCAGTGGAATAACAGCAAACACACAATCAGCTGTTCCACAGCGGCAAAAAACATGACAACTTCTCTAAACACAGCCATTGGGATCCTCTGGCTGTGCCTAAAAGCAGATGATCCAAAACCACTGCATGTGCCATTTCATCCTGGGCAGAGCTCCAGCAAAGCTGCCTCTCAGTAGCTGTTTATTCAATTTGCCACTGCCATGACCACAATCACACAGGAATTGCTTCTTCTGCCAAAATAGGTGCCCCCTCTCACCTTTACCTTTACCTGATACAGCCCTGGTGTCCCCAGCCGGGTCACCACGCTGCCAGTGGGGCAGGAAACCACACGAGCAAAATTCTGGGAGAAGTCTGATAAATCGTGGTTGAAAGAGTGTCTGGGTTGAGAGTGGTGTCTCCTCCAGTGACACGGGGGTCACCACCCAGCCACGTCCCCAAGTGCCACTTCCACACATCTTTTAAATGCCTTCAGGGGTGGTAGCTCCCTAGGCACTTATTTCAACACTGGACAACACTTTCCATGATGAAATTTTTCCCTAAACCTCCCCTGCCTCAACTTGATGCCATCTCCTCTTGTCCTGTCGCTTCTTCCTTGGGATAGGATTACTTGGTATGAAATCCCTCACAGGTATAAATAAATAATAAAACTTCTAAAGTAATTAAAACCTTTTATTTCGCTTTTTGATTTCTACAGAGACATCACAACATGTTTTAAAGCCGTTCTGTGACAATCGGGAAAGGTGAAAACTTTTATTTTTCCTTTTCAATTCTAGTTAAGTTTTTACTCTATTCATATCAACACGGGAACTGCGGCTTTAAAAAAAATAATTTGGGGGTGCATTTAAATTTAGTCCTTCATCTTACAGGGTAATTTTTTATTAGATACAAGGTGTCTAGCTTAAATTCCACACTGGAGATGCCCTTTTTTTTTTTTGATAGAGCTCAGTGAAATGAATTTCACTCTCCTTTCTAAGATTTACAATAAATAACACAACAACTGGGAACACTCTGGTTCCTCCATCCATGGCAAGTAGTGTTGTTTCCTTCATTGTCATTCTGGTGAAATGTTAGAAGAATATTTTTTCCTTTCATGTCTAATAAATGTTAGGCACCAGCTACATAACTCACCTATTCCAGACCATATCAGAAAATAAACTGGTTAAAAAAAAAATTCACATTGATTGTAGATTATCTTTAGTTTTCTTGCTTATTTAAAGAAGAAGTCCATGTTTAAATTTCAAGTTAATACTTTAGGATTCAAGAGCTTTTTTTTTTCAGTGTCTACTGAATTGTTGATTTTTAGTAGCAAGGGTATGTCAGGAAACATTGATTTGCTCAGGCTGACATTGGAGTCATATCTTTTGAATAAAACAGGACAAGGGATGCTCAGAAACTCTGAAGAGCAGACCAGACTGTGCCTCTGCTGCTGCAGTCGTGTATCTGCTTCTGCTGCTTATTTTTCAACTGAAATAACAACCCTTTGTTTGAGAATTCCCATTAGTTGCTGCAGAAATAATGATGAGTCCTGGGGAAAAAGAAAAAAAAAAAAGAAGTAGGAAATTCTAGGTGAGGATATGAAAAGAGAAAGAGAGAAATTCCCAGAGCAATGGAGATCTTGTGTACAGAATTTTTAATAATTAAAAAAGAAAAAAAAAATATTAAAAAGAAGCAAATAGAAGGTTCTGGGCTAAAAAGCTGGTTCTAAATTTCTGTGTGATAAAAAAAGAGACAAGGTCTATCACAGAGGATTTACCTTCACTATTCATAAACACCTGCAAAATAGACATTTCTGCCTGAGCTGCTCCCCCGGGGCTCCTTCAGAAGATCTGATCAATTCAGTCGATGGACAATGAGATCCAATCCCTCTCATCCTCAATTGCACATCCAGTGTGGGCGAGCCGAGCAGTGCTGGAAAACTGCCTGGATTTCCCGTGTGTCATGGAATCCCAGAATGCTTTGGTTGGAAGGGACCTTCGAGGTCATCCATTTCCACCCCCTTCCACCTTCCACCGGACCAGGTTGCTCCAAGCTGTGTCAAAGGTTGCTGGAAAAACGATGACACTGTCATGGAATTGCCTGATTTTGAGCATTGCTCCAACACAGAAGTTGGCCCAAGGAAAGAATTATTTAATTCCAGAATATTTGGGCTTTTGAGTGCTAAATCTCAAATCAAATCTCAGCTCCCCAGGAAAGGGAAAGGAAGACTATTCTCTCCCAGCACAGAATTATCTCCTTCTCTCCTTCTCGCCCTCAAAAAAGATCTTTTGACCTTTTCTTCTCGAGTCAGACTTTGTGATTGATTTTTTGTGGATTTATTTTCACATTTCACCAGCTTCCCCTCTGGAAAATTTCTCTTTCTTGTAAAAACAAAATTCAAGCCAGTGATCTGGGTATGTTCTAAATTGATTAACAAATGCTCCTGCTTGTTCCCAGCTCTTCATGAACCCAGCTGCCCTTTGGAGGTTAAGAAGGAGCTGAGAAATATAAGGAAAACTCACAGATAACAGAGTTCCAGGAAAAAGGTCAGGACCTCTTTGAACAGCTGAAACTGTGCTACGTTTGTCTGCTTCAGATTTTCTTGCGCTTTTGTCTGAAATATTTGATTCTGAGCACTACAGCACACACCAGGCTGGTCAGACCAAGTACAACTATGGACTAATATCATCTTCCAGCAGAGAGTGTGTTTTGGTTTTTATCAACCATTGGGAGTGTATTTGGTATGTATTAGCTGAATTCTTCTGAAGTTATTAGGTTTTTTTCAGAGAACCAATGAACAATTTGTAAAAGTCATTCCCTGGTGGCCTCGGTCAAGCCTGAAGACTTAAATCGGGAAGCAAAACCTGACACATTGACCTTTGTTGCCTTGACTGTCTGCAAAAGGCAGGGTTTAATAAGCTGTGAAAGAACATATTTAATTAGGAAAAAAGAGTCGAGGCAACAGGAGACCACAAACTGCTACAGGAAGAAGAAATCAGGGCAGCCCAAATTCCCAGATAGAGTAAGTTGGTGTGATTCCAGCAAAGTCTGTGGTGCTGGGTCAAATTACACGAGTTGTGGTTCTGGACTGAAGAGGGTGAGTACGTGATAGCACTGCTGAGTCAAAGACAGACGAAAACACTGCTGAGCTGAACTAAGTGTCCCCATCTCCCTCCAGAATGAAGAATAAAAGGAAAAACAGGTCATGTTTCTGCTGCCTTTCCACAGCTTCCAAAATAATCACGGCTTACTCCTGATACCATTGTAATTTAGTACTTTGCACTGCTTTATTTACACGCACAGCACCATTTTAATCCACATTCTCCTCTTCTTTCCATTATCCCAAATTAAATTATAGCCTTGACGGCTCTGGGTAATGCACAATGAAAATGCACTCCTTGAGCTGCGATTCTAAATCCCCAAATGTATTTGTATAAATAAACTGCTGAGGTATCATTCCTCCGTCATTTGATACATTAAAAATTAGGATATATTTTTTCCTCTGTGCTGCTCTGGAGCAGGAAATAATTTTCATTTTCCTTTGCTGTGCCACAATCAAAGTTCGTAGGCAGCAGTTTAGCTTAATCATACTTATGCAATTACTGTCAGAGTCTGACATTTTCCTTTCACCTTTACTATTCCCAGGAGATTAAGCTATCAACCCTTCAAGATCGTTACAGTTGTTTACATGCAGGTAGCAAGAGGAGCCTCAAACAGCAGGAAATCTTTATCTTTGGCTATGGCACGAACCAAACTTGCTGTATTTTGGGGAATTTTTATTTAGTGAAACGGAATGGAATGGAATGGAATGGAATGGAATGGAATGGAATGGAATGGAATGGAATGGAATGGAATGGAAGCAGTATCCACACTTGAGAAATGGACTGAGCAGGGAAACACAAACATTTCTCCCTAAGAAGTTTGAAACAGCAATTTAGAAATTTTAATGGAAAGGTTGTTCCACAGACATCCCAGGATGTGTGTCTACGTGCTGAAATGTTGGGAACCACCTGGAGATCAGATAATCCTTTCAATTTTTCTTCCCCTCTCAAGCTGGCACACTAAGGTTGGAAAGGCCCTGAAACTTTGCAGAGGGGTCGAGCAGCAGAGGAGGAGGAAGGAGCAGCAGATGAGACTGACAGGTTTTGATTCTCCACTCTTTTTATTTTTAATTCCAATTAAACAGAACCTCCTGCAGGTGTCCCTGCCCCTGGGGAGGCTGCACAGAGCAGCTGCTCTCAGGTTGACCAGCACCGAGGCTGTGGGAGCTCTGAAATGCCAGGGTTTGAAAGCAGCAGCTGTTTCTGCAGGGCTCCCGTGGCTGGAAGGAGTTGGCAGAGACATAAAAAATGTGTCTGGTTCCTCAAACATCCCCTCACTTGGCCTTTAGGAAAGAGTTCCTGCTCAGGTGAGATATTGCTGCAGATGCACACACACTCTAGCGAGTTCCTGGCCTTCCACATGTTTGTTTGCTTATAGGTAAAGCCCAAATCATAAAATCACAGAATGGTTTGGGTTGGAAGGGACCTTAAACACCATTTAGTTCCAATCCCCTCCCCTGGGCAAGGACACCTTCCCCTACACGAGGCTGCTGGGCTTAAACTCTTCCCTATATTACCCACCTCTTCCCTCTTAAATGCCATAGCAAACTGTGCTTTCAGTTCCTTTTTGACCTGAACACCACGAACATGTAAAATTTAATACACAAACAAAGTCTTCATCATTTTTTAATTGATTTCCTAAGGAAAGGGATCTCCTGCAATGCTGCTGCATGTCTGCCAGCCCCCACTGTTCATCAAATACCTTGGCCAGGCTCAATCATCATTAGGCAAGAGGTAAATGTTCCAAGGATATTAAGTCTGCTAAGGATAGTTAGGGAGAAAGAAGAGATGGGCAACAGCTGGTGTTGCAATTATAAGAATTGGATATTCAGGATTTTAATCATAATATTTGACACCAGAAAATCTGCAAAATGGAAAAGAAACCAGATTTTGCAAGGCCTCCTGCTAATGAAGATCTTTATTATTTTCTTTTTAAATCCCCTGGGCAACCAGCACAATCTGGTGAGAATTTCTATGGTTAACCTTGTTGTTCTTCATTTTGTACAAATAAGATTGTTTGTTTAATTAATCTCTTCCCTCAAGATGTTGAAACTACATCAAGATACTTTTAATTTCTCAGTACATTATATTCCTCATTTCATTAAATGGAAGTAGTTGCTTAAAGCTTACGATGCTCACTCCTCCAGCATAGACACAGAAGTCAGAATTACCTGAAAGGTTCTCCCTATTTCTATCACTATATAATCTCYCCTGTCTTTACAGTGTAGGACCAAATCTTCTATTATTGCTATGGACTATTTAAAACCCATTCAAAATGCTATCAGGGTTGTTTGAAAAGACATTCGGAATGAAAATCATTAAGGAAGCCATTTTCAGAAATTTCATGAACTCCATTTCTTCMCCGAATTTATATTTTAGTTTGAAAGGTAATAGTGTGGTCATGTAAGTAAAAATTACCATAAATTTAATTAACTGCATTGCTTAACACAATAAAACCCCCTATCTGTTAAGCAGAGGATTTCTTCACTTAAAAAGAAAGGAGATTATTGTACATTTATTTTAACTGCTCTTTCCAGTGACAAGACTGCAGCAAGCATTTCGCTTGGCTGAATGAGGAAATTAAAGGATGAAGAAGTTGCTTCCCACACGTGATTCCACAGAAGCCGCGTGCAGCCTCAAGCAAATGCGGAGCTGGACTTCAAGCACCTGCTCTGTGGATTATTCTTTCTTTTGAACTAAAGTCACATATTCTGTTCTGTGCAGTTTTCAACCTCTCCTTGCAGCAGAACTTCAAGCACAACCCAGTTCCCGCTTAGAAATCCGACTGGATAATTAGCGTCTCGTTAGGCTTTCATTAAGCAACCTTTTATGTATCGAGGGTGGGTAGGATTCCAAGATTTGATATTTCTCACGTGGAGATAAAGGAGGCTAATGGACAAAAAGAATCCTTTCCGAGCACAAAGGAATAGCTGGGCTGGCTGGGATGCGTAATAAAGAAGCGCAGCAGCAAAAGGTTCCCCTTGTCACGGGGGAGGGAGGCAGACACAGATAATTTTGCTTTATTAAACACTTCTCTAGTGCTATTTACCTTGTTAAACACACGTGATTCTTCAGCTTCTTTGCACAAATGTTGCTGATCCTCTTTGACTGCCRGGACTATAAATTACAGGTTGCATTTCGCCCCTTGCTGTGCAACACCTTGCAGAAGTTGAAGCTGTCCCCTGTCAGCATGAAACCAGCACGAGTCTCAAGGACATTCCCAGCAGAAGGCAGTTCATTTAAGGATCTTTAATTAATTAAAGACAGGAATCAGGACCTGTCTGCCTTATAAGCTTCCAGGAGTGTTGTACTCTGAGTCTTGAAAGTCACGATGGMAAAAGCTCTTGCAATACTCAAGACGTGAATATTTGGGCTTAATTTTTAGGCTCTTATTTCTTAAAAAATATACGTAAAAGCGTTCTAAATAATGTACTCATTTTCTGTTTAATTACTGCCTTTTTGGCTTCTGGCTCTGTACAATAACATGGTAAAGAATTTGTCCTGGGGAGCAAGAATGGTTTTATAAAGAAATTAAAAAGCATGGACAAAATTACCATGAGCAATGTGTTGAGTGGACTCAGCCCAGCTCCCAAAGGGCTCTAACACTGCATTAGGCAAAATATTTGTACAACTTATGAAGCACTGAGCACGAATAGAAATAACATGAACTCCCTTTGATCTTTCTTAAGGGCAAAGATAAAAGGATACTTATAAAGGGACGTAAAATTTCACCTTTTTGTTGCCAATATCTAGTAAGTCAGAGGTTGTATCTCCATTTTCCATTCCAGTCCTTAAGCTGTACATTTCCTGAACACTCATTTGTAACAGATTTTCCTCAAGAAAATGTTTAATTTTTTTTTTCTTCAAATACAGCTCGCAGGAAACAGCAATTCCTCCTCCAAAGTAAACAAAGCAAATATCCAGAATAATGACTCCGTGATTTGCCTGGGTCGAGTCCTTTAAGGTTACTACTTTTTTTTCACTTTCATGACCATAATATCTGAAATGTGACTCCTTTGAAGAGCCAATGAAAGCAAAACTATGGTGTGTAGCAATGTGTTTATAAATCTCTGTGCCCACATTTGTAGATGTGGCACTCAGGGACATGGGTTAGTGATGGACCTGAGAGTGTGGGCTTAAGGGTTGGACTCAGTGGTCTTGGAGGTCTTTTCCAGCCTTAATAACTCCAGGATTCAATACACAGGCAGTTATGTAAAAATATGGAAAAATTTATTTTACATTTACACTTTCAGGATGTGTAAAAGGTTTTAGTTTCATAATATACCTGAAAGATTGGCAGGAAAAAAACACCCTAATATTCTGCTGTAGGTCATGTGCATACGTGACAGTTAAGATTATCTCCTAATCATCTCCAAATCCTCAGTCACAATTATCTTCCACAACATGTCCGGGAGGTACAACGTGACTCTTCCATTCCCTGCAAATTAATACTGCAAGAATTGAGCAGCTTTATTCAAGTTACACAAAGAGCAAAGTTACTTTCCTGAGATCCCATAAAGCAGAATCAATAGCTGAATTCATTTGGTGTAATTTTATGCAGCAACACTGCTCTCGCTTCCCAAGCAGCAGAGCTGGAGTGGGCTCTCCACACTGCACATTTTGAAGTACCCTGTGCTCAGCCAGGTTATAAATTATCCCTTCACATCCTGAAGTAAAATTGTAGAGGTCCTTGCTATGAAAATACACAAGCAGGCACAATGAAATGGGCGTTTTGAGCAGAGATAACCTGTGCCTGCTTCCTGAAAATGAACAGGCAGGCTGCTGGCAATTATCTCTTAATTACAGTTGGTACAGAAGGGTTTTCACAATGCACTTTTGTGCAATGTGCAACCTGGAGATGAGGTCCCCGGGGCTGAAACATTTGTYCCCCTTTCGCATTAAGTGCACTTTAAAAAAATAATAATTAGAAGATCATTCAGGAGGAAAGATAACACTCTGACATGGTCACTTAGTGAAGACATAAGACTTATTATTTGCCTCTCAAGGGGCCTGATCCTGTCCCAGTGATTTAACATGGGCCATCATATAAACATTTAATTACCAGAACTGAAAGAAGAGAGGAAAAGTATCATTAAACCCATTTTCCAGATAAGGAATCTGCCACAAAAAAGCTCTTTGCATACATTCGGCATCAAAGCTTAGAAACTCCTGGCCCAAGGGTGATCTGTAGGATCAAAATAACTTCAAATTTTCCAAAAAAGTTCTCTCAAAAAGATCTCAAAAAGATATATCAGCCCCAGTTATAGTTTTTCTGATTATATGTTTGACTTAGGATTTTGCTTTGCCCAYGTTGTTGTGATTAACTGTGAAGCAAAGAGATCGATACACCTTGATAAGATAGCAAAGGATAATCTTCCTTCGGTGCTTGGAACATAAATATTGGTCTGCTCTTATCCTCCTATAAGACCTGTCCAGATGTTTATAGTTTTGTCAATCCATTAATCATTCCAACCATTCCTCRCTTGATCTGCTTCCTCAGCCTGAGCTCTGTTGGTAAACAACTGTTCCTGAGCAAACCTTGGGATTAAAATTCTGCCTTTCCTTACACACTATAGAGAGGAGATGCAAGGGGAGCTGAGCTGAAAATGARMAATAAGCCCTTATTTATGCACTGGRTAAAACATGAGTTCTTTGGTGCCTGTGTCCTCACATGCTCCTTGTGCTGCCATGAAAAATGAAACCATGAAATGGTGCCATGAAACCTTCAATATTTACTGAATCATTTCCTTGGCCCACTGCATTTACTGTGTTTAGAAGCAAGATTGATTTAARCACTGTGATAAAAGTAATTACCAGGAACAACAAATACCAAGATTGTAATTGCACTCCGTGTATCTTTGATCTTAGAAATTAGTTCAAGAGTCCATTTGATTAATCAAAAGAGAAATGGAAAAATAAAAAAGTTACTTGTCTATGAGTCTCTCATCTCAGGAATCTAAGTACTTTCTGAATAATAAAAGTCACAAAAAAATCCCTCTGAAGCAAATGAGCTTCAGCATTTTGGACTTGGACCATCACATAATTTGAAGGGTCTGGTTCTGGGGAGGGCTGGTTGTGCTTTCTTGCCTTCACAATCATAAGAAATTGACTTCCCTTCTCACCTTCAATGATCAAAAGATTTTGTTGAGCCATTGTGCTAATTAGTCTCATAGACAGCACTCAATTAAAATAGAATACTTTATGCCTTCTAATTGCCTGAGATCCACAGATGAAGGCACTTGGATATGTTGTCCAGAGAAGCTGTGGCTGCCCCATCCCTGGAAATGTCCAAGGCCAGGTTGGACAGGGCTTGGAGCAACCTGGGATAGTGGGTGGCATCCTTYTTCCATGGCAGGGGGTTGGAATGAGATGATTTTTAAGATCCCTTCCAACCCAAACCATTCTGTGATTCTATAAAAAGGTATTTAAAATTAATTTGATTATTCCTAATGAGCACAAGTCTCTATCATGCAAGACAGAGCTGAAGGAGAATARCTGAAGCAATGCTGCAAAAAGTGGCCTGATAATAAACATGATCATTTCAGGTAACAGGTTATTCAGATTACCCCAGAGAACTGTGATATCACAGATGACAGAGCTTGCTTTGMTATCCTCTGTCACATTTTCAAACCAAAGAGCACCAGGATATGTTTGGTTTGATCTTCAGCCTTTGTCAGCTGCAGCTCTGACACTGTGGGTAGGTTGAATCTAGAGAACTTGCTAAGTTTTATGGACAAAAAAAAGAATAAGAAACAATTAAAAAGGACCTTTTTTTAACATATCACTAATTTTAGGTAACTCTGAGATTGCCCTTGGGGCCCAAAACTGAATGTCTTTTTAAATGGGAAATTTTGTGGAAYGGGAGGAGCTGTGTGCTTCATGCCTTGCCACAGCAGCAGCAATGTTGCCCTAGAAACACAGCAAAGAGTAAGTTTGACGAGGCAATCTGTGCTGTACAAAAAGATTAACTGTTTCCAGGTGGTGCTCTGRCCATCCAGCAAATTTCAGGAATCTCCCACTCGTCCCTGTTCGGGAAACTTCAAAACGTTCCAATATGTGCTTTYCAAACCCATCAGGGACCAGGTCTGCAGAGAAGGCTCAGTTTAACTGAGAGCGTGGTTTTGGCAGGAGGAACATCCAGTGTCCCCAAAGAGAGGGTCAGCAGATGGATTTGTGCCAGTGGCTGTGGAATCAGGAGATAAGATGCTGGTGGCTGCCATGATGTCGTCTCTGTGTCACTCTGCAAAGAAGCAGCTCTAAGCAGAAGTCTTGGCAGGTGCCCTTCCTGGCATCATGGCCTAACAGCATCTTCTAATATCATCTTCTCCTTTCCAACCCTACAAATGGAAGCTGGAGGAGATGTTGGTCAGGCAGATCCTATGATCGTTAATTCCAAACGAAAGTTGGAGGTTCCCAAGTTGTGGAATGTGCATGTGTCTCTCTTCAAAGAGATTATTAACGAGGAAAATCTCACTGAGAGACAAAGTTTTGCAAGCTCTCTTTTTATCGAAATAATAAATGTAATTTTTCAAACTCGCTGCCATCAGCCAGAGTTAACTGCGGGCTCACAGGGAGACAATACACCAGAAGCTGCCCAAATAGAGGATGTATCCCTCACAGAGCTTTCCTAATTCAACTATTGTCCTGCTTTCTGATCATCAAGATTCTTCTTTTTTCCCCCCACATTCCTTGGGCCTGAGCAGGCTGTAGAACAGTAATGATGGACCTTTTGTGCTTCTCCACAGAACAAAGGCTCCCTGAGAAGTCTCACCATATCTCTGAGCTCCATCCCCCAAACTTCAGTGGGAGATACATTAAGGGTGTGCATTCAGGGCACTTCACACTTCATTCCAAGCCTAATTACTTCCATTTAAGTAGCATAATAGATAAATCAATTTATTCCAGGAACAGGCGTGTTCCTGCCTTACATTCCTCATCAGTAYGAGCACTTCTCCAAGCAATTCTCAACCTTCTTCATCCTCTGAACCAGCCTTCCTCTTATCYTCTCCCTCCTCTTTTTTTCCTGCTTCAAGTCAATTTGATTTGAATCTTTTGCTCTGCTTGCCTTGAAAAGATTCTCTTTTAAGGCTCTTTTCTCCTTGATGCTCTCAGCACAGTGACTGACAAGAAACTTTCCCATTTATTATCTCCACTCCTACACTCAGGTGACTCCCTGATTTGCCAGGTTAGGTGGTCAAGGTGCCCTTTCAATCCCATGTTGTGACGTTACCAAAGGTGAGATGTAGCTATTGTAACAWGGGCTCCTAAAAGGTACATATCTATCTGGGAACTGATCATTCTTGACTCCATTTTTATCAATAAAAGGAGATATATAAGATATCTAAAAGTCTATTGGTGTTTATCTTGGATACTCAGGTTAGCATGACCTGAGTTATTCCCTGTTGGTGATTATTTAACTGTAGGATGATTCTATCGTGCTAACTCAAATATTTAACTTTTATGCAGGGTTTTATTAGTCCTACCCCAGTATTATGACTGAGAGTTGGTGGAATGCATCTCCAGGAGATGAAGGAGATGAGCCCATGTCCTTTTTATGACCTTCAGTGCAATAATTTTGATTATAGTTTCTAGCACCAGTATTGGGGAAAAAAAATATTGAAAGGTTGCTAAAGATTCATCCACACTACACTTTAAATAGACATTCTGAAAGCACAAAATGCCTGTGGAATCACAATGATAGTGCTGGTACAAGTACAATGAAAATAACTATGTTTCTATGATAACCAGTTATTGACAGGCTTAGTCGTTAACTTATTTTGCAGGGGAAAAATTAAAGAATAAGAACCTGCCATTAAAATTTTCTTTGATTCTTTGATGTCCTGGTAGTTTCAAGACATAGCCAAAGGGAAATTATGTTTTCTTCTCTGAAAATGCATTTTCCAAGTACAGACACGGGGAGGTTATTTAGCCTCCAAGTTGCAGAATTCAAACAATATATAATTGCTTTTCTTGTATAAAAAGACACACCAGCTTCCCTAAACGGCTTAAGAACATGACAAAGACAAGGTTATGTTTGCCCTGTTTCTTTTGAGCTTTGTCAGACACAATGCTGAGTTGGGCAAAACTTCCATCTGAGCAGAGCAAATATTCCTACAGGGCCTCGAATAAACATTTAAACACAGATGTCAGTGACAAAAGGCCATGGAAATCCTTTAGTCATCTTGTAGCAATCATGGAGTTAGGATGAGGTGTGAGTTAGGGTGAGATGTGAGTTAGGGTAAGATGTGACAAATGTGGTGCTCAGAAACTCTGACAAAGCCTTGGCTTGGATATTTTCTACGGATACAGATTTTTCACTCTGCTTTCCAAAGGCCATTACAGACAAAAAGGATTGCTAAGAGTTAAGAGAACACACAAAGGACTGACAACTGCTTCATGGCACCGTTAAATATTGCATATAAGATAAGATATTTAGAATATTCCATAGGGATTTATGTTTGGTGAGCCAAAAATTAATTTCTGGTTAGTAAAAACCTGACARCATACTTCCCTTGTCATAATTTCTTGTGATCCAGTAGACAAAATGAATAAAGATCTTAAGTAAGAATATATTTGCCAGTGTTTTGAAATTTTACCAAGCATGTTATCGATTTTTTTTATCCAAATTTTTCCAGATTGTTTTTAATATCACTTGCGATAAGATTCTGGCATTTGGGCGGCTGAACCACCCTGATCAGGGTGTAAATTTACTCATTTATACAGACAGGCAGCAGCTTTTCAGACTGGGATAGCTGAGCCAACCCCACAGAGGTGGCAGATATGGCACCACAGCCGTGGAAGATCCACGCCCTCTGGAAATTCAAGTGAAGTTCAGGCAGGATAACACAAACAGACACAAAAGTGTAAMCAATTAAACCAAATTGAGATATCTACTGAGCACGGAGAGAACTGAAACACACACCTAGCAGGCGAATACCTGAATGTTTTGTTAAATTTAGTCGTTTCAATCCTTGGCCGCATCCCACTCCACCGTTGTGCCTGTAGGTAGAGTCACACAGGCAGATCCGAGCAAAACACACTGGACAGCTCCCAGGGCTCCATTTCCTCTGCTTGGAGGCACTTCCTCAATTCAGTGCCATGCATGGCAAATGAGGAAAGCACCACTTGTGCCTCCCAAAGAGTTCTGTGTGAAAATCGCCCGTTTTCTGCGGCATTGCTAAGAGACGCTCGTCTGTTGTAGGGGTGGCTGTGTATGGTCACTGGGGTAAACAAAACAACCCAAATAAACACAAAAACAGTCCCTGCCTTGCAGGAGGGAGGCGACACGGACAGAATTGCAATCAAATGGAGCAGCTGCAGGAGAGATCTGAGCACAGAAAACCCAGCGAAGCCACGGGGAGGGTGATGGAGCAAAGTTAATCCTATTACAAATTAGCTCGTGCTTCCTGCTCTGAATGCTTGGGTTACCCTCTTTGTTTCTAGAAAACATGATTTGGGAGGCTTAGCCTGCACAAACAACTGAGTCAACAAGTCCTGTGCCTGCAGCAAAGAAACAGCACAGCTCTGGTTTGTGCTGATTCATRGCTATTTACTCAAGCTTTAAAGGTATGGTCAGAGATCCCCGGAATTTAAATTCCTCTTCAAAAGGCTGAAACTTGAATTAATTGGTTGATTAAGGTCTTTCTCTTTAGCCCTTGTCAGTGAATCATGGCTTAGTAGATTACCTGTGTGTAAARCACACATCAGAACTGCAGACTCCAGTCTAATAAGAAAAAAGGTCCTGGTGCTCATAGATCTTCCCTCATACCTCATCTGGTTAAAGGATTCACTCAGCTGTCCAACTTGTAGGAAAAGCAAATAAACCCTAAAAATAAATGAGCATAGTTTATCACATCTGGGATTGGTGAGAGTCAAAACACAATTAAGGTCAAACCAAAATTAAAGTCTGCATCATATTTGTGCTAATAATAATATGATTATTTTTTTCGAGTACRTGTACATGAACTCTCTGATACATGTGGCTGACTTTAAAAGAGAATACMTCTGCCTGTTTTACAGAAATCATAGGGTGCTTAACAGACATCATTGAAATTCTGAAACACTTGGGTCAGAATTTGCCCATCTACTTATAGCAAAATATGAGACATGATCATTTTATTGATCACAGTGTGCTTTTGTTTACGTGTAGATCCTCTGGCATAAAGTCCCCAAAACAGAGGACGTGGAATTCTGCTCATTTCTTGAAGCATTCAATGCCCCAAAGATACTTCAGGGTTTCAGTTTCCTTTACTTTTTGTAGCAGACACTAATTTCCAGGGATAAACTACTAGAAATTTCTGCCTCTTYGCTGCTTTACTGCATTTCCCTCCAGTCCTAGGGAGACTCGGAGGCATCTTTCAGACACAGCCTGCAGGATAATTTGAAAGAAGATCAGATACTGACCTGTGGATCAGCAGAGGGAAAATAGTGGTCCCCTTTATTTCTGACTGATCACCTACATTACCTCCTATATTTGGAGTTTGCCCRTCACATGCTCTTTTTTTAAGAAAACCCAAGCTAAATTGTAATAGATAAAGACTGGGTGCTTCATACATGTCTGACAATTTTATTCTTTCATAGAGTTGTGAATGTTTTCTTTTAAAGAAAGTTCYTTGCTGCTCAGCACCAAATTAATAAGGCAGTTCTTACATTAGGTGAGTATTAAACAATTGTTAAATGAGATCTTCAGGCATGATAAGCAAATAAGAGCTTCATGYACTTGCTATATAATTATCTTAAAATTATACCTGCAGCAATATGTAATTAAAACTGTTCCTACAATTTAAAAATAGGAATTCAAACATGAGATCCACAGTTATCCCTAGGAAAAAAAAAAGATTCACCATTAACCTGTTTCATGTGTTCATTTCTACAGGCTTTAACAAATTTAAGTGAATGCTGGAACACTGAACRAGAAAAGGATGTTTTTCTGAGTCTTGACGTAAAATGTTTTGGGGAAAACTCCTCCAGCCCAGATTTTAAAGGCTTAAATGAACTCACTGAATGAAGTGAACTGTAGACATTACACCTCTAATTTCTTGGGGGGCACTCTACACCCAACAGAAAGAGAAGCACAGMATCACACAATGGTTTAGGATGGGAGGGAACTTATAAWTCATCCAGTTCCAACCCCCTGCCATGGGCAGGGACACCCTCTGCTTGACCAGGGTGCTCCAAGCCCTGTCCAACCTGGCTTTGGAGAAATAATTCCGCTGAAGTGCTTCAGCAGCCTGGGTCAGGTACCCAACCCACACTGGAGAGGACAGAAGGACTTGGGGAGAGGGGAGACCATTAATGTCAGCAGCTCTTTCCAATGTCCAGTATTGGCTGGAGCATCCATAGGCTTAACTGACCATCTAATGACAGGAAATATTTAAGGAAGCCACGCTTAAAAGTGTTGTCTACAAATGTCTGAGATATATAATTTAATTCTGGAAAAGCTTAGTAAAAAAGAATAAATTGTGTGCTAGTAACATGACTGAATTCAGACAGGAATTTATGGATCACAAACTTCAGATTTGAAAGGAAAAACATTTCAAATATGTGCAAGGACCTGTCAGAACGAGTTCTGGTTTTAATTCTGCCAAAATATCTGTGATGTCATTTGCATCATGTTCTAGCTGTGATTCATTAGTTTTATTGTCGTGTACATCAGGTTTTCATGCCCCAGTGCTGTACTAGCTTTGAACACTTGGAAAAGATCAGGCAGTAACTCAAAGGAAGCAGTGGATGTGAGCATATTTTTATCCACGCTCCATAAAACTGACGTCAAAATAATTGACTTTTTACAAAGTGTGAAATATGTCAGAGCCAGATGATTCTTCTTTCATGGAAGTGTTCAAGGCCAGGTTGGAGGGGGCTTGGAGCAACCTGGGAGAGTGGAAGGTGTCCCTGCCCATGGCAGGGCTTGGAACGGGATGATCTTTAATTTCTCTCCCAACCCAAACCGTTCTGTGATTCTGATTTATGCAGCAAGGACATTTGATAGACAGAGAATGAAACGATGGTTGAAGTCATCAGGGACTTCTAGAGAATATCCAGACCAACCATCTCCTTAGAAGAAGGTTTTCCAGGATTTTCTCCAGCTGGATTTTGAATATCTCCAGGGATGGAGGCTACATAACCTCTCGACAAACTGTCCCTGTGCTTGAACTGTCTGACAGTAAATATGTTATGGAAAAGGGTTTAGATGGGATTTCCTCTTCTTCAGGTTGCATCCACCACATCTTGTCCTTTCTCTCGGTGTTATTGGGGTATCCTGGCTGTATCTTCTTTGTTCCTCCTATCAGGTATTTATTCCCATTGATAAGATCTTCCCCTTCTTCATTCTGAACTGTCCCAGCTCTTGGGACTGATGCTTTAACCACCTTTGTGGAACTGCAGCAGAGTCAGCTGAGTCTGTCCACGCCTCTCTTGCACCTCCAGCCCTGCACAGGACACAGACCCCAGGTACCTCTCCCTGGGGATGAGTAGAGGGGAAGGATCCCCTCCCTCCACCTGCTCCTGATTCATAATGCAGCCCAAGGTGCTTCTAATTCACTTTGCYCTGAGGACACACTGCTGTTTCGTGGTCAGCTTGGTGTCCACTGCGACCCCTCAGGTCTTCTCTGCTTTCCAGCCCTTCAGTCCATATTGGTGCATTGGGTTGTTCCTCCCTAGGTGAAGGATCAGCACTTCCCTTTGTTGACCTTCATGGGAATCCTCTCTGCCCATCTTCCCAGACCAGCAGGGTTCTATGAATGGCAAAACACCCATCTGGTCAGCCACTCCTCCTGAATTTTTAGTGTCTCCAAATTTGCAGATATCCCAATCATTTATTATCATTAATAAGTCATTATTATCATTTATTATCATTAATAAAAATATTACACGGTATGAGTCCCAATATCAACACATGTGGTACTGCACTACTGACTTGCCTCCTGCTGAACTTTCTGCTGCTGATCACATCCCTTTGATGTCAGTATTTCAGCCCATTTTCCATCCACCTCACTGTGCATTTATATTACATGTTCATATAGCCCATGCATCATTGCTTCCCGACTTGCCCGTGGACCTGATTACCTTCCCCAAAAGTTACAGACCTCASAAKAACAGAATCAGAGAATGGTTTGGGTTAGAAGGGATCTTAAAGACCATCCAGTTCCAACCCTCCTGCCATGGGCAGGGAAYATCCCACYATCCCAGGTTGCTCCAAGCCCCATCCATCCTTGAACCTTTCCAGGGATGGGGCAGCCACCGCTTCTCTGTGCAACCCCTTCCAGCATAGACAGAGGAAATATGTTAATGCAGACTTTGCAGAGGTGAGGATGCACACAGTGATCCCAGAGCCAGGAATGTGCAGGCTCCTGTTGAGCATTTGAAGTGCTGTAGTGAGCTGTGACTTACTGTGAGTCAGTCTGCCAGTCACACCGGAGTGCAGCTGATGCTCGGACTCATCCAATTTAATTTTAGCTGCCACGAAGTTTGCTGTCTGCTCTCAGCCAGTCTTTTAGGCTGACTCTGTTGTCAACACACACAGACAAGCAGCCCCAGAGGGCGACTCATCCAACCTCTCTGCATCAGCTCCAGAGAGACATAATGAAGGGCTGAGATGAGTTGCCTAATTATTGGATGGTGAAGGTTAGGGAGGATGAATCCCATCAGAAAAAAACAGGTTGTAGGAAACATTCTGCAGGCTCCCTGCCAGCCAAGGACTCCTCTGTGCAGTGACACCTGGCCCTGTTCCAGCTCCTTTTCTCTCCCCAGCAATGTGCAAGGGAGGAAGCAGAAGATGGGAACAACTTGACTTTTATATTCCTGGAGTAGTATTTTCATCCTGCTTGTCCCAGTGACGAGCTGAGCAGGGASCACGGAGTGAATAAGCCGGGGTCAGCACGCCTGGGTTTGTTTGCTCTTCCCCCGTGCTGCTGTTTCCTGCTGTGAGCCTGTTCTGCTGCTTGCTTGCACGGAGACAGATTGCATTCCCCTGCTCAAAACCAACAAGGCATTTGTGGTGCTGAAATTGTGCAGAGAGAATATTCACAAAGCAAACAGAGTCTAAGTCCAGTTTCCATGTGAGCAGCACAAACAGGCTGAGTGAGGGCTCCTGGGTAAATAAAGCTTAAATCTTGCATGTCCATGCTGTGTTRACAAAGCACTGAGACTGATATCTGGATCATGGATCACATCACAATTATTATCTGAGCAGATTCTCCCCTTCAACTTTTGTTTCACTCCCCAAAATAAAGATTTCTAGCTTTGTTTCCAGATCCACAATCCAGATTCTTGGTGATGTCCAAAGTGCACAAGGGATTCAATTTCATTTCCAGCATAGTAATTTAGTCTTGGTATGATGCATTTATTTAATTTTTTTTTTTTGCTTCATTGCATCAATAATAATACAAAGCGAATTTCCTACTGCAGCTGCAATCGTGAGGCATTMTAGAGAAATTTAACTAAGGGGTGAAAAATTTGAATGGACTGGGGAAGAAACACTTGATGTGCTAATCATGCCCTGAAGGTGTGTTAGATGTGTCACCAGGTGTCAATCAATCCGGGCTGTGTTGCCCACAGTAAGAGCAGCCTTCACACACACAGTGAGAAAGTCTGGAAACAAAAAATTGCACTTTAGGATCTGCTATTCCACCCAAAATCCACTTAGCTGGGGGTTAAGGCATGGACGAAGCCACGAAGAAAGAGATCAAAAAAGGTGTTCTTGGAGCATCGCTAAAAGGGAGATYTCAGAGATCTGATTCTCTCCTTCCCCTTGGATCCCTGCGGTTTGGTGGAGATCCCCTCACTGGCCTCCCCTGAATGCACTGCRGCAAATGGGTGACTACTGAGTAATTTTATGATTTGTTTTCTTGCTGGATGTAGTGCTTGTCTTCAAACACTGGTTTGTAGGAGTCATTCCCACATCATGTGCAGCACTCCTCAGCCATAACTTGGGTGGTCTTTTCCCGGCCCTTGCTCTGCACATCCCACRTAGCCTGCGACCAGACTGAAAATCCTGACCTAATGCTGGTTCAGATTACAATACTTCTTCAGCTGTGTCACATATCAAACATTTATAAGCGTGTTTACAATGCTAATTTCTTTACAAGGCAAACTTATCTTTCACAACTATCAAAAGAGGTTTCCCCAGAGGAATTTTTGTTTAGCTGGCAGTGCGTGCCTCCATGAGAAAAGCAAACCCGCTCAGCCCTTTTCGTTGAAATTACATAAACACATACCCAAAGAAGATGTACAAAGAGAGGGAGAAGCCTYTTAACTTCCACTCTGTGAACCTTTGCTTTGAAGAGCACTTAAACGGTATCGAGGCCATTCCCAGAAATGGTTTGATGCATTAATCATGGTAAGATTTGTGATCGCAAGCAGATCTGTCATTTCAGGCCTTTTGGAAAGCAGGTRTCAGACACAGAACCTTTTAATTGACTTTTAAATTACTTTAAATCAGAGAGATGGGACAAGAAAGAAAGCATGTTTATGGTATGCTCCAGTAAATGGATTTAAAAACTTGACAGGCCTTAAATCCGGTGGCAAACATACCAGAAAATGGCACCAAGCGATACTGTCTGTCCATTGCCTCTTTTCCTCTTGCCATTTACTTCCAAGAAGACCCTGGTTCTGCCTTCTCCGTAGCTCCCAATCAGGCAGCTGTAGGCAGCAAGCCTTCCCAAATCCTTCTCTCCTCTTGGTTCCAGTTTCCTCCGGAACACTCCAGAATCAGTTGATCACTGCTGGGGGRCACAGTGGTTTTCTGTGAGGAACCCTCCTGCTCTCTGTGGGGAAATATAATGTCCAGTAACCATTTGTTTTTCTTCTTTAGTCCCRTGTGGCTACGGGGTGGATGTGCCAAATAACTTAAAATACTCCTACTTCCTACCCAGTAGGAGGATTAAGGAAAAGTGATGATTTGCAATGATAATAATTCTATCTGAAACTGTAGCATAATCCCATTGGTTTCGTATTTGAGCCTGTCCCACCTGTCAGATGAAGGCACATATTAATGATAAACCTTCTCTTTTTGCCACCACCTGCAGTAATCCTTATTCACAGTTTCACATGAAAAGGAACTGCCACGAACAGTGTGAAGGAAACAACCTTTCCTCACTTGCTTAGGAGCTCCTTTAGCAGTTMAAAAAATCTCTATAAAAATATGAATGAATACATCAAAACTGCTCCAGGAGCAGCAATGCTCACTCCAAACCTCTTTTGCCAGTAGATCATCATCAGCCTAATCTTAGCTGGTTGTACAAAAACATCTGTGGTCAAAGCGTAAATAAAAAATCAACAGTGATTTAACAATATTAAGCAATATTTATAAATATTTTGGTCTAGCACTGGCATCACTGCCCCATACTCTGCTGTGACTGCGTGGAAAGACTGATTGTTTTAATTGCCCAAGAGAAGATGACACCATCCTGGGCTTGGTTTTAGTTAGTTTTACGAGTCAGAATCAATGGATGGGATAGTTAAACACTAGTTTAGGCCCTGGCTTAGGTGCTGTGCACTGTGCCAGCCTGAAATCTGTTTTCCATGGAAGGAATTTTTACTATCCCTTAAGTCCTGTAYCATATATAGATTATACACAGAAAATACAGTTTATAAATCTATACCACTACCCTGAACTAGATATTTAAGTATCTGTGCCAGGCTATTAGGAGTCAGAGGAGTGAAACAGGCATTTGGGAGAGCAGCTCATCCCATCTTAGATCAATGCTCTGAAATGAGCTGCCTGACCATCTGGAAGGTACCTGTTCCTCTCTGCTGCCTGTAACTGATGGGCCAGTTAAGAAACAGATGAACAATTTTTGGACATCTAAATAGAGATGATTTCAATTTCTACTACAATTTAGTAAAACTCATCTTTGACCCTTTTTTTTTTTTTTTTTTTTTGGCTCTTTGAAGGAGAAGAGAATCTTTGTGAATAACCCTTTGGAGCACACCAGCTTAAGCCAGCACTTCAAATTGTGGGCAAACACACACTAAGTGAGTTAATCTTATCTGGCCATATGAACATCTATGCATTAAGAATGACTGTATTCAAATATGTTCCGATTTTAATCTATCCTTTAATTTATTTAATGTGTTACTCTGTATGGACCAAAACAATCTGAGGGTAGATAATGTAGAAATATAAATACGACTGTCTAAAGCTGAGTTAGATTTTCCTGTCTTAATAGATCTGTGTAAGGTCTCAGGCTCAGAGAAGCTTCTTATCATCATAACTTCTCTCTGATACAGGGAAGAATTACACTGATAAAGGGTTCAACTACGAATATAAACTAGTAAGAAGTCCAAGTTGAGGTTCACACATTGTCCCTCCTCTGGAAAGATCTCTGGCCCAGCYCTGGGACCAACACGAGGAGCACTGTGAGGACTGAGAGAGGGCCCTGAGGCAGAGCAGTTTGGGCTGTCCCCAGTTGGGGTGGGAGGTGTTATGGGCSAGAAACTTCTCCTCTTTCATGCCTTAAGACCCAGCTTCCATCGGTGCCTAAGGACATCCTTGTGACTTCCCTCACTGTCTGCAAGGTGGAGGCAGGGATGCTGCAGAGAGCAAACTGAAGGGACGAAATATGAGCAAGAAAATGCCACARAAGCCCTTGACAATTATGTTAGTGAAAATCAAATTTTGGAAAGCCAGCAGGAAGACTGTTAACTCCTAAGAGTCAGTTAAAGAGCCAGCATAGCAGCAAACAACATCAACCACRGGTTGGGTGGATTGATTATTCAAATAAAGAGCTAAATCGTAATTTTTTCAATTTTTCATACACTAACCTTTGTCCCCAAATGTGATTAATCCTTAATCTACTTTACCTCTTTTCAGCTGGATCAGAATCAGTGTTTGGCTTGTTGTCTGGCTGAGGAACACAGGTCCAAGTGCATTTATCCCAACTCCTGTGTGACGAACGGATGTGCTTCTTTCAGAGCACAYGGAGCAGCTCACTGGGCACCGAGCCAGTCACTCCCCGACTGAGCCAGGGAGTTTATAGTGAAACATTTCAAGAGGGATTTTGTGGATCAGTTTTCTACACCTACACGAAGACGAAAAAAATCACACCCAGGAAATCATGGGTGATGCTGGTCAGCCCTTTACTGTGAAGGAACCCACTGTAAATATCTGAGAGAGGAACATCTGCCTTCAGTCAGGTGAGTACCWCTCCTGGGTGGTCCCATAAAGCAGTGAACAAACTGGATTTTCAGCAAAAGCTCTGGCACAGGCACCTGGAGAAGACCTTTGGCAGACATGTGGTGGAAAGCTCATGGCTCAGCAGACTATGGACGGTGTTCATCTTTGTGAGGATGTGAAGAGTGAATGTGTTCTCACTGCACTGAAAAGTAAAAGCAACCTTCTACAGGCTCAAATGCACCTGCTAAGAGTAGCTGTATCCCTAAGTTTGATGTCATGCATTTCCCTGGWTTTGCACATTCTCTGGGCATGGGAAGTGTTCAGTTGGATATCAGGTGGACAATCCTTACAGTCAGAGCCTTCATTTGTTTACAGAACATCTTCACCTTCTCATTTGTGCCACGAACAAACCTTTACTCACCGAGGAACACAGGCAGGGTGGGTGTGSCCTGCTCATTCCCCAGCCTTATTGTGCAACCCACCCACACTTGCCCGTGTTAGTGCTCAGCTCGTCTCTCTGATGAGCACAACTATTAATAGGAGCTCAGGAATAATATTTAAAGCAGACAAATCAGCATCTTCAGCAGCCTGAGATGTGGGCACAGCAACAGGACTATGTGAAAGCTGTTGATCCAGAGCACCTTTAAAAATGAAGRCCGGTTTTGCAACTGTTGATTTTTTTACAATTTTTTACATTTATTTTTGTTGGTTTCTTTTAAAACTTTATTTAATTATTAAATTTATAAGTATATTGATGCATTTTTTTTCTTGCATATTGAACACATGCTACTTGCCATGAATAAGCAATGAAGCAGCAAACTACCCAGCTTCACTGCAGGAAGAGAAATGTTGAGAGCATCATTAGGGCTTTATTAGGAATTTATTCCATGTCCATACACACAGAAGAAAGGAATAGGTCAGATCTACTGCCTTCCCCTCCTGTGTTATTTCCTATAGAAGTGACAAGATACAGTTGTGGTCTGCAGAAGGAATAGATAAAATTATGATCAAAAGTAGATAAAATTGTGATCAGTAGATCAAATTATGATCACCATCCCTCCTGTTGGAAAAGTGAATGAACAAAAGGCACATGTATCTCCATTGCCCACCAAGCAGGTTTTAAGCAAAAAAGGTATTAATCTACATGACCTTTTAATTAATTAAACCATGTGACATTTTTCCACATCTTTCCTGAAGGATTCAAACACGACCAGCAAGGGAAAATAACAGCACAGCTGTTTATTAATTTTTTATTAAATTGTTCACTATAGGCTTCATTTATAGTCACTGTCATAGTTACTGTTAGAGCTGATTTGGCTGATGTCTCCAAAATCACCCTTCTTACAATAAGRCAAAATGCCTTCTCAAAAAAAAAAAAAATTAATTATTTCTTTCTCTGACTCTAAACTGAGCTTAAAAATTGACATTGATCTTTCAAGTTCCTAAATTTGGGTGGAATGGATTCCACCCCACGTGTCCCGTAGTCAGACACTGAGCCCAAGAGTTGTGACAACTCCTAGACAGCTCCTAAGAGAAGGAAGAACACAGTAGGTGTTGTGACACAGCATTGAATTTTCACTTAACGAAATAATTGACTTTCTCCCCCCGCAGCCAGGCAGGAGGTCATTAGTCAGTGCCTGGAAAGCCATCGATTCATCCAGCCCAACATCAACAAGCACCTTGGAGAGGCACAAATGGRAACAGCAGCGGGGAGAAGGGCCAGGTTATAAGGCCAAGTTCAAGATTTTGGCTCTCACGGGATTTCAGATGAGTTTGGTTCACCTCTCTGTTGGTTTGACTCATCAGCATGGTGGTGGTGGTGGTGTCTCGAGGTAAAAATAGAAATGGTGGTGATGGCACTCGAGATCTGAAGCTGCCCACGTGGACTGGTAATAAATAAGTCTTGCCTACCCCCATGAGAGGTTCTTTGGGAGAATCAGAGAGTAGAGAAACCTTAATTCYGCTTTAAGCAGGGCATCACCTGAAAAAAAAATGAAAAAAAGAAGTTAATTTCTTGCAGGTACAACTCTTCTCTGGGACTGCCTTTCCAAGGATTTTTCACAGAAATCCCTGTCCCAGAATCAGTCTCAGTTTTATCCACCTTGTCTGGCAAACAAATCCAGATTTAAGTCCTAGTGCCCAACACTTGTGTCAGCAAGGGAAAGAAGATTCTAGAACATCTTAAACCCCTTTTGGTCTGATCTACTGCCTGCAGGTATGTGCAGATTTGGTTATGTCTTCCTTTGTGACACAACAATGAAAGGAATGGAAAGTCGAACAAAGAGAAGGGACTCAGTCTGAYTCCTGTATCAGTTGTTCAACTATGAACACAAACAAAAGAAATGGTGGTGATTGTCCCTCCCAGCTGTGGAAGCAAAGGTTAAAAATAAGAAGGTTTAGTGGTCATTTAGTGCTTAGGACAGAGCTTCTAAGACTCACCAAGGAAGATCAGAACTCTTGACAGGAGCTGGCAGTGCAGCACCAGTGCACTTCACAAAATGGTAACTTGCAAAATCAGCTTTCTGGACTGTCAGCTTGGGTGGTTCAGGATGGAGAAGAGAAAGTTCTGGAAGACCTTAGAGCACTTTCCAGAACCTAAAGGGGCTCCAAGAGAGCTGGAGAGGGACTTGGGGCAAGGGTAAATGGCTTCCCGCTGCCAGAGGGCAGGGTTAGATGGGATATTGGGAAGGAATTCCTCCGTGTGTGGGTGGTGAGGCCCTGGCACAGGTTGCCCAGGGAAGCTGTGGCTGCTCCATCCCTGGAAGTGTCCAAGGCCAGGTTGGATGGGGCTTGGAGCAACCTGGGATAGTGGAAGTTGTCCCTGCCCATGGCAGGGGGTAGAATGAGATGAGCTTTAAGGTCCCTTCCAACCCAAGCCATTCTATGATTTTTTTTATTCTTCCATGATTAGAGGAAAAACTTGTAATTTTCAGACCCTGGTCCTGAAAATAATGTCCCACAACGAAAAAACCAAAAGAATTCTCTTCCAATTGCTTTAGGAAGATGTAGCATACGAGGCATTTCGATGTAGTACTTCTGTATAAATCCCATCACCTTCCTGCCAAACACAGTGAGTAGTCTAGAAACAGTCAGAAGAAAAAAAATCTTTATATGTGCATTTTCCCATCAACTGCACTGATGGAGGAAAATTCTGTAACTACTGCTCCTCTGTGTGATTCCTTTCAGATCCCACAGTCTCCTTAAATGAAGATTCACACAAAAAAAGTAAGGAAATACATAATAGTAAAGGAACTATAACTTAAAAATTGTATTTTGGAGTGGAGATTATTATGGTGTTACCACAGGCTCTTTTTTGGCAAGAAAAGTGGCCTTCAAGGGAACAGCTACCTCTGCCTCAAGATCAGTTAAAGCATTCAGCTGCAGCCCACAGGCACTTAAGAAAATATGTTTTTTTCTCTCCCGTTCCCATCTTTGCTTGTTTTCCAGTTGGCAGCTGCAACCTATAAATAGCTGGAGAGATGATTAGTCTGAACGAGGAGACTAAATGATTCACAAATGAAATAATTACACTACATCTGTGCAGACCTCTGCAGCAGAACTTGTAACACCAGCACAGGGCTGCTTGGGCACAGAAGGGGACGCATTGAAGGMGAGATCAAGACCTGTTTCACATCGTTTCTATCACAATGAAGCTGTTCATGCTCCATGGTTACTGTTTTTAAGGATCTCATCCAAAACACACTGTCTTAGGAAAAGCCCAGGACCTGGTTCTGCATTCTCCCACCAGCCTGCCTTTTTCGTGTGTGTTCGTAGAAATTCAGCTGCAGGCAGCAAATTTGGTTCCACGAGTTGGAAAATGCCATCTCTTCCTGCGCTGCTTATGCACCATCCTGCCTCTCAGATAATGTTGCTGTTGGCCTTGCCCAGACGTCTGAGTCAGAAAAAATTTGCTGTTGGTTTTCACACTGCCTCTTGCTGTATCGATTCCTCTGCTGTGGTTTGTAAAACATGCTCCTTTTCCCTGGCTCCCAGGATTGCTTCCCTGCAGGAAGCAAGGCTCCGTTGCAAAGGCCTCTCTGTGTTGCTGTGGAACTCCTCCACTTGGCACTGGCTTTTAAAGCGCTTTTCTCTCTGCTTTCTGAAGACCCASAACAGGTTTTAGTTTCAGCTGCACACTCACAAAGTCTTCTTACAGAAGGCAAAAAAAAAGAGAAAGAAAAAAGATGATTTCACACGATCAAGATCACCGTGCTCGAAAAGCTGCTAAGACCCAAGTGTGCACTGCAGTGTATTTATTGTCTGTTTTATAAATGAAGACAGAGAAGCTCTGGTGCTGTGAGATGAGGTGRTCTTCATCACACTCAGAATGGCCTTCAGAGGTTATTAAATTCCTCTRTGAGCCATTAAATTCCACCACCACTCCATGTGGTCTTGCCTCAGCGAGATTTGAGAGGCTTCTTGCAGATCTAAACTCAAGGCAAAATCACAACTCAACTGCAACAGAAATATCAAGTTGTAGCGTGTGAAAATCTGTGTCACTACACAGCTTTCCTTCTCCCATTCCTTCCACAATCAAGATTCTTCCTCTGTGTATTGTCTGATGGGTCTTCCTTTGCTATTATGGATYTTTGGGTGCATATAAACCTGGGTTMACTTTCCTTTATTTTAGCCATTTAAAAGTCCAGTTTGAGCTAATTCTCTGTATTTCTTTTGTAACAGAAAAAGAGAGAATAAATTTTAGAGAGGAAATCGTCATATATACCTGAAGTTTTAAAATACAGAGAGTCCATGAATGGGAGTATTAAACGATTGGGTACTCAATCATCTTTATCTTCAGGAAATACTATCCCAAGAAATCTTTGAGTCTTACAATTCCCTCTGCGGAACACCAAGGAATTTTCATTGAAATAAATCCTACACATATTTTGACAGCAAAGAGGTCAGATATTGTATTCCAACCAGCCCTTAATTAACTGGCATTAAGGTCATGCCTAAGTTAGCACTCGGAGTACTCTCTTAACATCATATGACAGCTGTACTGTGAGATAAAACCATCTCCATCCTAAATATTTCATCTGCTGGGTAACATTCAGTTCATTTATAGTTTTAAAAGAGAACTAAACCAGTTCTTTCTGGGTTTTCCCTTTTGGACATGCCCAAAAAGTAGATCTGATCCACCAAAAGGATAAGTGAGGCAGTCTGTGTGGATCATGTTCTCACAGATAAACATYAAAAAAACCCCCTCCAAACTAAACAAGCAAACAATTTCCCAAGACCATATTGAACTGTTTGCAAATCACTCYATAGAAGAGAGTAAAATCCTCAAAAAATCAGGGATGCAGTTCCTTACTGAGCTTTCCCTCATGTGTGGTGTCACTACCCTCAGGATGAACTAGACATGGCTGAAAATGTTGCTCCAAATACAAAGTCATTCCCTTGATCAGTCCCCAAAGGGAAAGGAGCTAGGGAGTTCTGCTCCTAAACACTCKCACTTCTTATTTAGGGTCTACCTCAGGAGAAAACTGCTGTGGTAGAAGTTTTTGAAATAGAAACGGGTCTGGGAACACCATCAATACATAAAGATCTGTAGAAGAAACATTAATCATTTATACAGATCATGTAGGAAACAAGCATATCATGGAACAAGCCATTRACACCCTTTATCTCCCAGTACTCTGCAATGTGCCAGGGAACTGTTTCCGTACTAAGGAGCTTCCTATCAGGAGCAATAACAGTAGGAAATGTGGAATTATCTTGCAAAACAGCATTTACCTGTGATGATTACTGATTTCTAGGCAAAAATGAGAGAGGATCCATCCACTATCCCATTGTCAGGGAGCAACTGTGGGGGGGATTTATTAGTGGATTGTTACAGTGTGCTAAGAGAAAACCTGAAGTTGGTCTTGCCTTCTGATTAAACCTGTTAGATAAACTCACCAGGCTCATCCTGCACAGTGAGAATTGCAGATGTGCAGAGATGTACAACTGCAGAACTGCAGGATTTCCATCTGTGGCCACGGAGCTGGGTGAAATGATCATCACCCACGGCATTACTTTCCACTTGGAGTCTGTCCGTGCTCACCCGACCTCCGTGTGGGGGAAATATAAACATGGAAGTCATGGGTGGGTGAAAGCTCCAGCAGAATGTTGTTGTGGTGTGACACTGAGGCAGCGACAGCCTGGAAAAAAAATCACCACAAAAAAAACCCCCACCAGTGGAGTCAAAAATTCAAAATCAGAAAAGGAACCTTCCGCTGGAATGGAGCGTTAACTGACAAAAAGAACAGTGTTGATTAAAAATATATATTAAAAATTACGAGTGAGATCAGTGAAACGCTACAAAGGGCACAGAACATTGGCAGATGCACTGGCAAGAAATTGCTGCAGAATTCAAACAGGATCTGAGAAATTACTAAGGAGGAAGCGATGCAGCCAACCAATTAGAGGGGAAAAGGAACAAAGGAAATTGGAGGTGATAGAGCTTGTCTGGGAGTGTGGGACATGAGCAATGACACCAAAACATGACAAAGGGGCACATCGAGGACAAGATGAGTGAATAATGACTTGGTCTGTGGAGAGGCAGCSTAAGAAACACAGCCAGGACCTTTCATGTGTGTCTATAAAACAAGTACTGCCATAAAAAGGCAGCAAATTGTAGAGCTCAGCTCGGCACCACAGGGAAATTGTCACAAATGTCAGGAGAAAATTAAAAATTATTTRATGATGGAAGACACTGAACTCCTATATTCTGCTTGTATAGTCCTGTGCATCTTCTTGTAGCCATCAAGTCAGGGAATCTGTTGAACTTGTGGCAGACATTTAAGCAAAATTGGGAATTACTGAGTAGCAAATACCTCAGCCAGAGCAAATATAATGGGACAGAAAGGGGATCACCTTTAGCAGACAGGTGGGATGTTCCTCACAAAGAACATGCAAATACACCTGAARAAGATGATTTCTGAATCTCCCACACCAGGGAGTACAACAACCAATTTAAACCAGCAAAGATTGTATCAAGACATGTTCTCCCTGCAGTCAAACTGGTTTCTCTTTCCATTTTCAACACACAGGAAGGTTTAGTACTTCCAGCAGCAAGAGTTGTTTGGAGATCCTCTAGTCAAAAATATCATTTAAGCCTTGATTTGGAATGGAATGAATTCAAGGCAAAGGAATAAAGATTCTAGAAGACAGCACAGAGTTATGAACAAAAATCACAGGAAAAGTTAAATAAATTAAATAAGAAAGAAATTGATGGGTTTTATATATTCCTGAAGTTCTCTGCTTGCTGCTCACAGAGCAGACTGTCCAAGAGGCAAAGGAAAGAATCAACTCCTGCAACACCTCATAGTCAGTCAAAATCATGATTCTGTGAGAAATTCCCAAGTCTTCAATGCCATTGGACATGTTAATAGAGCTTTAGGGAAGACTGGAGTAAAAACTTATTAATTTGTCAATGAGATACCCATAATTATGATCCCATTTKTCCATGCTCTGAGTCACCATCACAACCATGGTGGCTCACACAGGCACCTTTTGGATAACTCGTCACTGGCTAAACCCTAATTCACGATTACCCCGAGTACATCCTAAATCACTTTGGAGCTCCCTCCTGACAGGTTGCTGACATACMAACACAACGCACAGCCCTCGTCTTCACTTTGCTGTCTGAGAATACAACGAACATCTACAGAAAGCTCTCACAAGTGGCCACATCCTGCCCTGCACGGAGGCTTCGAGCACCACGCCGGGCAGGGAGGAACGAACCTATGGATGCTGCAAAGTTTTAGCAGAGACATTGTCCAGCTTCTTGCRCTCTGTGAGAAGCTGTCCTTTCTCCCAGAAGCTATGTAAAGAGCGAGATGTTTTTCTAACGACACTTCTTYGTATCGTACACTTGTGGACTTGTTATTATCCTGAATGCACAAATATTTTCAATAAGGCGTTGCAGCACCCAGGCCAATCATCCTGAGAGGTGGTGGCCGAGGGACCAATGGCCTTACRGCTTTCRAGCATACTAAAGGTATAAAACAGGTCTTTATATTAATAAATAAATCCACTTTTCACCGACTCTCGGATCGTGATTATGTCGTGATTTCTCTCTGACCGCGGGAAAACAGCGACACAAACCTCATGAGAAACTTCTGGAGCTGCGCTGGAAGTAAACAGATGTTAATCGTTCACTGTGCGTTCATCAGCCACTTTCAGGAACCGGCTGGAAAAGGGAGAATAAACCCCAGCACAATGCAGCAGCCCACATCTCACCCGCCTGAAAAGAAATACGCTCAGCACCGAATGTCAGTGTGCAGCCTTGCCTTTCACAGTGCCTACGACAAGCTCATACAAACATTCCATCTAGTGGTCCTCGATTAGCAAGCAAGGCTCTTAAGTCTGCCGAGCAAATCTGCAGCCTGGATTTTCACCAAAAAAAAAATGGTATTTTGCTGAAGCCTGAAGCATGGAAGGAATAGCAACCCATGAGGACACTCCTCTGTTGAAAAATGAGGCATTATCTCAGAGTCTTGAAAGCAGAACAAACAATTTCATAGAATTACAGAGACATAGAATGGCTCCTTCCTTGGGTTGGAAAGGACCTTAAAGATCATCTGGTTTCAACCCTCCTGCCATGGGCAGGGACACCTTCCACTATCCCAGGTTGCTCCAAGCCCTGTCCAACCTGGCCTTGGGCACTCACAGGGGTGGGGCAGCCACAGCTTCTCTGGGACAACCTTTTCCAATGTCTCACCACCCTCACAGCAAAGAATTTCTTCCCAATATCCGATCTAAGCCTGCCCTCTTTCAGTTTGAAGCCTGAGCATGGCCTTTTTCCATTAGGAGAAGGAGCCAATGTATGTCCCGTGCCTGCAGGTTCATCCTGTGGGACTTCAAATGTTATTTATTTAACATGAGACACACATTAACCAAACCCAACAACAATACTGAAACAGAAAATGCAAATTTCACTCCATATTCAGAAAATATTTGAGGTTGGCAGGGTTTCCTGATATCACCTACTCCAGCCACTCAGCTCAAGCAGGATTAGCTACAGTAGGTGTTCCAGGACAGTGTCCAGAAASGCTTTGAGTATCTCCAAGGATGGAGACTCCGCAACACTCTGGGAAACCTGTTACGCTCTCAGACCACCCACAAAGAAGGAAGTCTTTTCTTACATTTAAAAGCCATTTCCAGTGTTTCTGTTTGTGCCCATTACATCTTGCCCTGTCACTGGACACCACTGGGGAGAGCCTGGCTCCATCTCCTTCCCTTCCTCACATTCAGCCTGAAAGGCAATTTCAGAACAAATATGAGAACATGTTGCATCAACACTTCTACTTCAAGGGGTTGATTGAGTACAGAGGCCTGCAAACAGACACTGCCAGCATGGGAATTCAAATTCAAATTAACATTATTTTTCAATATAATATTTTATTTATATACACACAACCAATATAAATGGTAACAAGCCCTGGATTTGTTGTAGCCCCTCACCGTGGGCTCGTCAGTTCTTTTTAGGTTTTGGGTTTTTTTTGCTAATAAACAGAACAAACGGCAAAGCTCACCAGAAAAACACACAGAAGCTTTAGAGCTTAATTGGCTCCTACATTTGGGTCAGCAAATGTTCCTGCTACAAAGCCAGGGAGGGATCCTTGCAACCCCTTCGTGTTTCTCCCCGGCACAACAGCAGCTAAAAAGATAGGCAACCATGGCTACCGTCGTGGGATCAGCAAACTTCTTTTCACAGCTGTAAATATTTGTAGTGCAGCCAATTAGAGGCAGCGTGGTTTTGTCAGCATTGCCTGGGAAACGTCGATAGCTCCTCCAAAGAATCCCTCACCTCTCCTCATCCTGCCGGCGAGCACTGAACACTGGAGTCGGCCCCGGTGGCTCACGGAGCCTCCTCCACACACAGGGCTAGAACGAGGTGAGAAACTGGCTCTGACAAGGGACAAAGCTGCTCCTGGAGGCACCGAGCTCCTCAGCTCTCCCAGTGGGATTGTGAAACCGGTAGGGAGCCAGCTGTGGGATGTCCCAGGCAGAGAGACTCGTTTTAAACTAAGAGGAAGATTTCAGGTTCCTTTTGCACAGATTATTTGTATCAAAATCCCTGTCCTGAGCAAATACCGAGGGCATTTGAGCACTGAGGCACCTGCTCACAGGGGAATTCCATAAGCAAGAGAGCCACGTGTATGGAAGTCATGGATAAAATGCAGTTTCCTTTTCCTTGGAGTGTAAAATTCCTCATAAATCTAGGAATTATTTAGAGAACAACTACCTTGCATCCTTCTATGCAAGGCCCCCCAAAACACAAGGCACCTTCAAGCAACATCCCTCAGCTACAGATTGTTCAAAACAAAGGACTCTCTGTGTCCTCTCAGTTTTAGGGAGTCTTTACCATGTCTAAACATCCTGATCTCCACTTGTCACGCACTTCGCTGATGTTCAGGACAAAATCTAATTCATGCTAGGAAAAAGTGAAGGTGTAGCACATGGAGTAGGTCAGATGGTAATCCCAACACTGATTACACAGTCATACACAGTCATAGAATCCAAAAAGCCTTCCAAGATCACTGATTCCAACTGTTAACCCAAGTGCTGCCATGTTCACCACTAAACCCTGTCCCCGAGTGCCACATGCAAACGCCTTTTGAGCCCTTCCAGGGAAGTTCTATGCCACGTGGATGGCAAGACATTTAAAAAATCTTCCTATTAGCTACACGCAAATACCTCCTCTTCGATTTTCAGAAGCTCTCCAGCTGATCCCCCAGATCCATAACATGGTTTATCCTGGCAAACCACTTCCGTATGAAGTCTGGCTGCGAGCACATCGATCAYGTTGAAGGCTCTCTTTGTGCTCCACCTCAGTTCTCAGCATTTCCTCTGGTTTCCTATTTAAAGAAAACATCATTCATACAAGCTGCCAGGTGACCAGAGAAACACGACCTGAGGTTCCCCAGAAGAACCACATTATGTTGGGTGTATTAGGATCATTTTGGAAGCTGATTTATATCTCTCCCTGCCCTTTTCCCTGCTGCACTGATTGAAACTTCGCAGTTTTCCAGTCGGGAGCAGCTGGCAACCACCACAACGGCGGCAGAAGTGCTGAGCTCTCGGTGTCGGAGGGTGAGGGAGCAGGAGTCACAGGCACCCTGCTGACTGAGAGGAACACGTCTGCTCTTCCAGAGAAGTCGTGCAGTTGTTTACTGTCAGCTGGGATAACAGGATCATTGCTCAGGCGCCCCGGGATGCAAACATCATCCACTTCCACGAGCAGAAAGGTGACAGCTCATGCTGTGATAACTACCGCGGTACCTCGTTTCTCATGCTGTTACACAAATCCTCGGGAGGATAATGGGCAACAGGCTTGCTCAAAGAGACTAAAAAAATTTCTGGGATGTCAGTGCATCAGGATTAGGTTAACATAAGTCTGCAGCTAGGCAGATTCAGAGAGAACTGTTAAAAAAATACACCTCCAGACTTAGGAGCCTGACTAAAGGCTTGATGCTGTTAGAGATCTCCTGGACATACATGTCTGTCCTGGAAATCTGGGAATTCCAACGCACTGGGTTCRTTATCTTGGAAGAGCAAGTGTCTTGGGACAAGATGGAACATAACCCCCTTCAGCTGCAAAACCAGCACCAAGTGATGCTGTGTCTTTGCGAGGCTCCTGCCTAAAAAAGCTCGACAAACCAATAGTTTTTTTGGATCACAAAGAAAAAACAATCGAGGGCCTCATGTACAGTTGAATTTTGTCCACAGCAGAATATTCAGCTACGTGACAGTACAGCCACTATCAAATCAGAGGTGAGAGAATTGCCAGTGCATTAATTCTGCCAGAAATTGAGCTCTGCACACTAAAGCTTATTACAGATCACGACGCTGTGCTGTCAAATGACTCAATTTTAATAACACTAAGAAGAAAACAGAGACCCTATTCCGGTCACTTCAGCCATCTGAAAAACTTGTGCAGGGAGCAGTTTATACCAAAGGTAACATCCAAAGCCACGAGCAAAAGTTCATGCAGACAAAAGTCCTGCAGAGTGAAGGTGGAAGGACTTGACTTGTAGGGCTAAGATCCATTTGAGCATCACCACAAGTTTTTGCACTCAGCCGAGGCACCAGAACCTTAAAAGCAGAGGATGGGGAAAGGAATTGGCTAGTTTACCATCTAATCCCAGCTTTTCACCGATTTCCACTCTGTTTGCTATGTTTGCATTGGGAGTTTTGTGCCAGAAGAGCTATTTCCCCAAGATTCACTGGGATTTGTGTGTTCCCATTAGGTTACTCTTCCCTACTGACAGGGACTGTCCCATTAGGAAGGGCCGATGTAGGGTACACACTGTGACAGCAATGTTCTTTTTCAAAAATGCATCCCCGTCCCTCTGTGACTGTGGGTCTGTCATTAGAGCAGCAGTTTGTGACACAGCAAATTCCCCCAAAGCTTTCTTCCTCGCCTTTCAAAGCTAAAAGGGCTCCACTTCCAAGCCCACCCGTTCCCTCATCCTCAAGAAGCTCTYTGCTATAATCAGTCCATTTGCACACTTTCATTTTCTTAAAGCAACAGGCAGAAACATCACAGATGCTTTTACAAGCATTTTTTTGCCTCGTAATTTTGAAATCTGAGTTTCATTTTTCAAAGCCTTGGAAAAATGTGTAGCGCTGGGTAAGATGGTGTCACATCTCGTCTCCAAAAGGGCAGGCTGGAGGCTGTTAATTCTCCCCCTCAGGCCTTAAAGACATTGAATATTCAGAGCAAGCTCAGAAGCTGGCAAATGACTTAATTTTAGGCTTCTTGGGGACTGGATCATGTATTGAAACTTGAATTTACACCAGGTCTGTTCTTTAGGGAATTGAGAGGGAGCAGAAGGAGGGCATGTCCACTGTCTTGAAGCTAAATTAACAAATTACACAAACATTTTTATAACAAATCCCTTCAGTTTGAATAATATTTAGTTCTTGGTGAATAAGAACTATAAAATAAAGGCCACACTGGACACACCATCTTGCTGAGTCCTGCTGCAGTTTCGTTTCCTCAGATACATCCCTACCTAGGAGTTCTTCCATGGTGCTGATTCACACAACTTGTGGGTACAAGGAGCTTGATCTCATCTTCCTTCAGCACCAGCTGAAAGCAATAACACTCCTTTGAAGCAATTTTCTCCACCACAAGTAGTTTCTTAAAGATCATCTTCAAATAGTGGGGTGATAAATGCTCTTTCCACAGCACATGGCYATCAAATCCCTGGTGCCGAAAGGCTTTGTATTTCCATACCAATGTTGATATAATATCATGGCTCCTGAAAAAAGGCAGTAAATAATGGTACAAAATTTATCTCCCAAATTCTCCCTCTCACATTCAACATCTTTGTTCTCCAGCGTACACTTTGACTTTCCTGTGAGYCTTTTCCAGAGCTGGAATATATGGATAAATGCACAATTCAGATACAASTTATGCACAACTTGGTTACAAGCGCAACCTCTTCTCCTCCATGGATGTAGTGGTGTTTCTCTGGACTCAGGAAAATCATTGTTTCAGAGGCACTGATGACCATGTCGGCTCCTACTCTTTGCATTCCTTCAGAGGCAGAGAAACCAAGCTGCTGCTCTTCTCTCAGCCTTGGCAGGAGATCAGTTTGGTTTGGGAACTGCTCCGCAGCCTTCAGCTGTGGGAGCTCACATCCCTGTGGATAAGGAATATGGGGTCCCACAGGCTGATAGAGAAGGTCCAGGAACTACTACACCTGCCTGGATCTGCTCTTCCTAGCAAAGTGACCAGCAGAAAAAAAAAATTATATTTCCAAAGTACTACATATATATAAAAAATATATATATATTTATACATGGTGTGATTCTTGGGACTGACCTGTGCAGGGTTGGACTTTGATGGTCCCTGTGGGTCTCTTCAACTCAGGATATTCTGGGGTACATAGGAGACAGCAAACCAAGGAGAGGGGGATCTTACAAGCAGGAGGGTGATCTTCCCATGAACCTGCATTTCTCTGCTCGCCAGACACTGCTTGGACATGGTTGCAGATCTAGAAAAGACTTGTCTCCCCCATGGAATCCTCTGCTTATCTTGTTAGAAAGCCCCGAGAACAACTTTGCAGACAGCCAGGAATCATCTCCTGGAAAATTACACTGCAGATRTTCTTCCAGTACTTTTATTTTTCATCAGCTCCGTTTGAAGCTTTGTGCTGTGCTGTAATGGTTTTCATGGTTCATTATTCCATCAGTTGTACAGAGCACYGAATCCCACAATAACAACTCCCAACACTTAAAAATTTACTTGTTCTCCTTGTCATGTCTGCTGGCTTTTTTAGATTACTGCTTAATAATAATCCCAGGCAGCAGCATAAATATTCTCACCAAAAAAAGAAAAAAAATTAGCAAAAAGATCATGTTTTCACTCCGTGCTCAGTTTCCAGACTGTGCATCCTTCTTTCCCCCAGTGAATTCAAGGCATTTGAAGTTTACTGACCCCGTTAGCACAGCTCTGCTGGGAGCCACACTTTAAAAGTGAAAATATCTAACCGCACGTATCGATTCGGCAGCCCACGGGTGTTCTGCAAAACTGAATTACCCTTGGGGAAAAGTTAACCTTGTCACTGCACGGTGACAAAGCAAAAAACTCCCTGGTTAAGCTCAGCACAGGCTCTGCCACCCTCCTGTAACGGGGGAAGGTAGAGGCTGTCAGCTGGGAAATTGGAAGAAAAATATGTGGAGAAGGAGAAGCTGAATGACAACCAAACAAGAGCTGAACGAGGCTAGTCAGGATGGGAACAGTGAAAAATTGCCACTGAGGAGAAAATGGGGAAAATATAAACTGGGTTGCAAAGGGGGGGAGAACTGGAATAAAGATTGCAAAGAGGCTCATTTATACCTTGGCCGAAAAAATGTGAGCTCTTACAGTGATCCCTGCATGGCAGAGACACCGATCAGTAACCAACATCTGACAYCCTGATTCCTGCTACACACAAACCTCTGAAAAGAGCAAGTGTTGCAGACACTGCCAACAGATTTTCCCCTGCATATGCTGATTTTTGGTGGCTGMGGCTGCCAGCTCAAGAGGAGGGTTGGGAGATGGAGCTTTCTCTTCTGTGCTCACTTTAGAGACGAGGGAAGAAATCGTGGAAAATTCCTCCGGTCATAGGAATGGCCATTGTCAAAGTTAGAATTAGGATTACTGCCCACCTGGCCCTCACCCTCCAGCTCTGCCTCGTTCCTTTCTGTGTCCCACATATCCATAGGCTTACCAAAAGCACCCAGGCACTGCTGCCACAGGAATAATCTCCAATCCATCGAGGCTAATCTGGARGAATTGCATTTATAATGTACAGATTACAGCATTGATCCACCGGTTCAATGAGCCAGGGGAAGAAAAGGGAAGAGGAAAAAAATKATTTGGAAAAGCTGGTTTCTGGAAGACAAAACATAAAAATAATGAAAATAACCTTTTGTGCCCCACCCCACCTGTGAGGGACCTGGGGCTGCACAAGGAGCTTGGAGGGGACACAGCTCACCCCGGCTGATCCAAGGGGTATTCCAGACCACGTGGCATCATGCTCAGCAATAAAGCTCAGGGAAAGGTTGTGCAGGGATGGCTGCCTGGGGACTGGCTGGGCATGGGTGGGTTGGTGGTTAGAAATTATACACAACACGATTTTGGTACCTCTGGTGCAGACTGGGAGGTCTCAGTGGCCGTGTTCAGTGTCTCATAAGCAAGACAGGCTTCTGTGTGAAACTTTCCTCGTTTCCATGATCTGCCATTTGCTTCACCTCAAGAAATGTGAGCCTGTTAAGAGAGTGGCACATGGGAAAAAGCTGATGCTGCTTAAAAGCATTAAAAAAAGGAAGTGACAGTGACAAACAACAAGAACCAGACATGACAAAGACATTAAAAGTGTTTTACTGCGTGGCTGGATGGAAAAGATTTTGTCTGTGGACTGCAGTTCCATTCCCYGCAGGACAGAGAGTGAAAACATCACTGTAAATTCTAATTGAAGTGACAGCTGTAGTTAAACCACGTGTTGTGTATTAGCAGGTGTGAAAAATACAGGCATTAATACTCACACCAGGTTTGTGACAGATGCCAGTGTGGTAATATCCAACATATGCAGCACAGGGTGTCCTGCAGCACACAGGAATTATCTGCAGAGGTGTWGGGTGTTACACAAACATGTACAGCAACAAAGGTACCTTTTCAAGCTGTCCAACGACTGAAAAGAGATTTTCTTCCTTTCCTTGACTCATTGCCACTGYCCAGAATAAAGAGTGAGTCTGTACCTGATCACACAATCACAGAATGGCTGGGTTGGAAGGGACCTTAAAGATCATTTACTTCCAATCCCTGCTGTGGTCAGGGATGCCACCCACTAGATCAGGTTGCTCAGGGCTCCTTAGAGCCTGGCTTTGAAAACTTCCAGGGATGAGGCATCCACAGTGTCTACAGGCAGCAAGTTCCAGTGCCTCACCACCCTCATATTGAAGAATTTATTCATTTTATCTAATCTAAGGCATGAGGAAGGGACAGAGGAGTCACTGAGCTCAGTTGGTTGGAGCATGGGGTTAGTAACACCAAGGTTGCAGTTCCATCCCTGCACAGGCCACTCAAGAGCTGGACTCGATGATTCTTCTGCATCYCTTCCAACTCAGAATATTCTGTGATTCTGTTAAATTTTGGTARTGCACGTGTAGACTTGGAGGACAAAAAGTAAACAGATAAATGTTTTCTTTTCCAGGGTTGTTTTCCTGTCCGGTGACTACACAGGAGAACTGCTGTCCCTTGTGACTCCTGGCTTTAATGGTTTGAAACTAAAAGGGAAGAGATTTAGATYAGTTGCCAGGAAGAAGCTGTAAGATGTTAGAATGAAATTCTTTACCCAGAGGGKGGTGAGGCCCTGGCACAGGTTGCCCAGAGAAGCTGTGGCTGCCCCATCCCTGGAAGTGTCCAAGGCCAGGTTGGACAGGGCTTGTAGCAACCTGGGATAGTGGAAGGCGTCCCTGCCCATGGCAGGGGGTTGGAATGAGATGACCTTTTAGAAYCCTTCCAACCCAAACCATTCCATGATTCCATGATGCTGCCCACCAAAGCCTGGCTGCTGTGCCAGTTTTATGGATGTTTTCCAGACACTGCACCTCAAATTGCTACCACAGTGAAGGAAAACAGCTCCGACACCTTGCAGATTCTGCCATCTGATTTTCATGGCATAATTCCCTTTGCAAGCAAAAGGAAATACACTGGCAKTGCCTGCAGAATCTTATGTTTTGTAAGACCTTTGTGGGTTTCTTTTTTGTGGGGGGGGAGGAAACAAGTGAGGCAAGGATGTGAATTTACATGCAAACTTCTGCATCAGGCTGTAGCCTAGCAACACCAGCAACCCAGCATCCCAAAAGTTTATCCAGCATCCTGGTGAATTCAGCAAGCCAGACGCTGGGGGAAAGCCTGTGGCTGGTGTCAGCTGCCTTTTTCTGTAAATTAGTTTTGATAACATCATTTAAATCCCTAATCCACGCAGAAGAGCCTCTCACAAAGCTGGAAGGAGGTTTGCTGTTTATCACTACACTGCTGCACTCCTGGCATAAAGACRTGGAGCAGGATTTTTTTTGCTGACAATTCTTTGCCCTTGGAGCAGTAYCTCAGTTGCTGGAAAGCCCAGACTGGAGAGGGAAACTCCCCAAAACAACAGTTCCATGCGATTATAACAGCGACTTCAGAAAAAAAAACCCAAGACCCAGATGCAAACATCTGTTGACAATAAAAGCTGACTCGATGCATTTATGCATTGCACAAAACGTAATCAAAATCCAATCTGCCAGTTTTATTCTCAGCGTCGTTAAGGATTCAAAGTGCATTTTCGTGTACATGATCATGTTACTTCAGGAAGCATCTGTCTCTCAGCCTTTTGTGCTCAAACGGGTGCGTTTCGCACCAAATAGATTCTGTTAACTGCTGTCACTTTTCAGGTTGTAAAAAGATCAGCTGGATAATCTGACATTTTGAARTATTGGCAACTCCTCATTAGATCATGGGCTATTCTACTTCCTCTTCATTGACTTCACAGCACTAGAAATTGGAGGACCAATGTAAATCCTTATTCTGCTAATGCAAGAAGAAGGTGAAAATCAGCAACATTCACTTTTAGGAATTTTTATGGCAGATTTACTTATGCCAAAGACAGCTTGAGAATCCTTTTGTAACTCTAACTGATCAGAATGCATATTAAGASGAAGGAAAAATAAATCAAGCAATATTTTCTAGGCCATAAAAGCAAACAACGTGTAGCTGAAATTAAAAGGAAAATKAAGATCATGTTCTATGCGTTTAATATGCCTTGAAAAGGAACAATAATAAACATTAGGAATAATGGAAGSATAATAAAAAAATTAAAAACAAAGTAAAATAGATAAATGGGATCAAGGCAGAGTCTTGATGTCTGCTGTAGGTGTAGCGTCCTGCACCTCGGGTGAAATAACCCCTAGGCATCAGGACCGGTTGGGAAAGCAGGAGAAGGACCTGGGGGGGTCATGGTGGCCAAAAAATTAATCACGAGCCAACAATGTGCCCCTGTGGACAGGAAGGCCACTGGGATCCTGGGATTCACTGGGAAGAGTGTGACCAGCAGCTGGAGAGAGGCAACCCTGCCCCTCTACTCCGCCCTGGTGAGCCACATCTGGGGTGCTGTGTCCAGTTCCAGACAGGCAAAGAGCTCGTGGGGAAGCTCCACTGRGGGTCTGAGATGATGATTTTGGGGCTGGAGCATCTCCGTGTTCCCTCTATGAAACAAAATCCCCTCACGAAGGGAACAAAGGCAAAGCCTCCCTGTTTTCTGGGCTCTGCACAGAGCGTTCCCTTTTTGAGGATGTTGCTGTGAGCAACAGAAAAAGGAGGATCTTAATAAGGAGCATTTGTTGCAAATGGAAGGAAGCAGCCTCTGGACTTCAAAGGTCATTTTTTKGAACAGCTCTGCTTGGGGAGGCACMGGGTGGAAMACRTCTTCTTCTTGAGCCCTCCAAACCCACAGGYAGGGAGAGAGAAGGGAATAGAAAAGAATTTGATAATAGGGCCAAGAAATGCAGTAAAAGGCTTAATCAATGAGCAAAAAAAAAAAAAAACAACCAAAAATCCAAGTATTTTCATCAGAAATGAGCTTGTTTATTGTTGGGAAAAAACAGAGCTTTTGCACTGGCAAAGAACAAAGTCAACTCGATGTCCCCAAGAAGACAATATCCTGTGGGTAAGCTCAGAATCTGCTTGACTGAAATTATCGAAGCGAAGATCAAATTCCAAGCTGGCACTTTGGATCGGGAAGACTGTAATATCTGGTGATTCCAGAGAGTGCAGATGTCCTCCAGGACACACTGTGAACATCCAAAAAGACACTCTGGGGTTCAGAGTGAAGAGTGAAATGACAMTAACAAGCTGCTGGTTTAATTTTTGCTATGTTGAAGAAAGCTAGAGGCATCAAAAACATTAAATTAGCATTTTCCTCTTGGCCAGGATGTATARAAGCAGAAACTCCAGAGCACAATAATCATGTTTGACAATTCCTTTTTCCAATTCCTTCTTCCCAGCATGACTTCTTGACTTCTTCAACTTTTCCCTGTGCTTGTGTCTGAACTCCTGGCTGTATTCTAAGGAGCCTTCATTTTGAACTATTTTTGATAGTCAAAGAGCTTTTATGTTTCAAACAGGTTTCKTTTTCCTTACTTCTCATTGAAAATTATTCTATTAAAAAAAAAATCGGTTTGATACAGTATGTAGATATTTTATGAGGAAAAGGATTAWAGGAGAAAGTGGCTGGGACCACAATAAAATCTTTTACTGAGAGGTACAGATAAGCATTAATTAAATAACCAGGGAATCCACACGAATAATTTCACAGAAGGAAAATCTTATTCCAAACAGCAGCAGAAAATAGGTGAGAAAATTCCTTCATCCTTAGGAAGGTTATCAGGAGTTCTGTCATTAAAGATGGGGTTTGGAGTGATGTTTTTTAATGTGGATTTTGAATCAGTTTCTCTCTGGCCCCAAATATTTCAACCAGGAGCTGAGAAATTATGAAATAAAAACAAATTAGCTCAAATTAGCACACAGTCCTTAAAAGAGTTACTGAAGGAAGTAACCTCAATCTATATATTACAGATGAGAAGAAATATTGATAATTTTCTATACCGGAGAACTCTGATGTGTCAACTTCCCAGCAGATCTCTCCTGTGTTTGGGTGGGAATGATTTATCTGCTACAGAATTTTCTAAAGAACCTTTGAGAAGAGCAAAACTTGCTATTAGAAGTAGGTCAGGAAAAATAAGAAACACAAAAGGAGAGGAAGGGATGGAAAAAGTACTTCAGGGAAGAAGAGTAACAGTGGGAAATGATGAGGAAAATGGAAAAGAAAAGGTAAAAATTAAGAGCAGCAGAAAAGCAGGAGAGGAAATGGAGACRTGTGATGGAAACTTATCGTCCTAATTCAGGAATTGAAAGGTTGAAGCCTAAAATGCCAACATTTCCCTTGCTATCAATAWGCAGAATGTGATCTGTTACTGCAATTTTGCAGAACTCACTACTCGGTGAAGGTGGGAACATTTAACTGTCAGCAGTAAATGTCTATGTTTACAGAAAATGCAAGGCAACAGAATAATAGCTCTAATTATCAGGATGAGTAGAAAATTGGTAAATGACATGGAAGTCAGTGAAGGACACAGTTGCAATATAAGCTAAAAATGGGATTAAGATGGAYGGGCAAGATCTTCCAAAATATTTGTGAAAAAAAGGGCCAAAATAACAATAACAATATTATAAGAAATAAGTAGCTGTTGTCTCAAAAGAGAAATAAGATTGGTTTGGAYAAATTATAGATTTTTCTACTTTTAATTAATGCAAATGTTAAACRAAATTAATCAGGTATGTAAAAACTGCTCTTGTCTCAACTAGAAAATTCCTGTAATCTGTCCATTTTCTCTTTGTAAAAGGGACTATATTTAAAAATCTTATGAAAAAGTCCAGAAACGTTTATGATCTAATTTTATGAAGCTGTTAAAAACAACATGAAGTTTTGTACTCTCAGAATTATTAACTCCATCATGGAAGGTAAACATATTCCTTCTTCTGGAAAGAAAACGATGATGACAATAATAATGCTCATGGAAGAGAGGCACCAAACAATTTACTGCATATGAGTTTAGGTTTTAATATTAAAGATTTTAGCAAAAATAATTGCAGATTAGGTGGATACATAAGTATATTATCACATATCAATGAAGGGTTTGTTTTTTTTTTCCTGAGAACTAAAAATAATGTGGGAAGAAGGTAGGAACCAATTTGATACTATTTTATTCATGTGTACACACACACAGACACGATGTTTTCACATCCATAAAAGCAGACATAATTTCTTACATCCTTCGGGCACTAAGAAATTTACTTGTCTGAAAAGAAAGGGAATTTCTATGGATGCCATTTTGGGAGAAAAATTKGCTTCAGTGTTAAATTCAGGATGTGTTTGTTTTCCATAAAGATCCTTGAGATTCCATGCTCATGAAGGGCAATTCCTCAKATTAGCAAATAAAACAAGCCGTGGATGCCTGTGACTGTCTCAGCCATGAAACCCTTGGCTGTTTCCACCACTCTCAGATACAAAGGAAAACAGATTAATCAGGAAATTAGGACAAACCAGCGTTCATTCCAATGGCAACACTGTTTTTGTGCTGTATCTACCTGAAAGCATTGCTCCTAAATATGTAGGTAATGGTCCCTCTCCAGAAAAAGACAATTACCAAGAAGAGTCAGTAATCCATGGGGGATTAAGTAGGGGTTTCGGTGTAACTGCAGGTTGGGAGGGTTACAAGGCCTGCATTGTGCTGGAGGAGAGTGGAGTCAAGGACTTAATTTTCCATGAGCAGTGGTTGTGTGAAGCGGGTGGGATATTTTCAGATGAGATGAGCACAATAAATAGACCTGTGAAGGTTGCCTGTGGCATTTCCAAGCTCTACAGTCTTCCAACTTCTCGCCCTGTTGTGATCTCAGAATTCTCCTTAATGTCCCTCCAATCCCGTTTTTGGATTAAGCCTTCAGCTCATCCTGCCTCTGGTGTTTCCCTTTACGTGAACCGTTCCCAGGCTGAGGTGCGAGCACAGACTGGCTGGCAACAGCCACTGCATAGCAAATCTTTGGAAAGCTCTAGGAGCACCTACCTCACACAGTTCTTGTGTATTTCCCAATTTAGAGGAATTTTGATAGTTTTTATTTGTTTTATTGCAAGTTTAGCTACATAATAATAACAAAATCCTGTACAAGCATACAGGTTGGGTGGGGTTTTTTTAAATCAGAAAATTTATGATCCTCTTCAGAGATGAACAGTTAGACAGAAATTATATATTTTCTGTAAACGAGATTAAATCTCTGGACATCCTCTATTGCCATATTGCATTTTGGTTTGGGTGTTCATCCATAGAGGTGTCACATCTCCAAAACTGGAATCTTTTTTTTCACCAGTAGTAAAAAGTAAGGAATAGCCATGAGAGTACAAGGCATAATTTATATATTGGGTTTTTTTAACATAAACCGAATTTATCTCCATCCTGCTTTGGGCTGGAGAGTGACAGAGGGATGGAATGCGAAGGTATTTTAGACTAAGCTTGAAACAAATTTTGAAGGTATTGCCGCAAGCAGATGGGAAGCATCTTGTAAGAACCTGGAAGGGAAACTACAAACATGCAGAAGTTTGTGTTTGTCACYGGAGGCAGCAGAATACTCAAACCTTAACAAGAAAGCAGCATCACTCGTGGTCTACCGACCCCCTGGAGAGAAACTGGTCTCTTATTTCAAGATACATTGACTGACATGCACGATGGTGACAGGAATCACTAGGAATTCTCACAAGATTCCCAGAACTGCCAGTCAGCGGCAACTGCCTTGTCCCACTACAAGAAAAGGGAGTCGAGAAAGGGATGTTTCCTCTGGTGAAGTCACAGGCCGTGAAAAGGAGGATTGTGCACGATGCAGTGCCTGTTAYAGCAGCTGAACATTTCCTCAGCCCTGCTCTGAAGGGACCACACCAATGGATTCAGGATCTTTCTTTTGTTTCCCTCACACCCACTCTGTGCCTCAAAGATTCCTAAGGGGTGAATCTAAGTCGTGTTCGGGGAAAAGAGCAAGCACAAAGCTCCTGTGTCAAGGACTGAGGATGTTCCCAGTACATGTTCATTATAATTTTCAAGTTAATGTTGTTTCAATTATCTTTTTGGGAAAAAGAGAGACATYAGGAACACAGAACATTGTAACATAKTCAAACTGCACTGGGTCACATTTTTTTCCAATTTTTTTCAGGAGAAATTTTCTTAGATTTGCTTTGATTTAATAATGTTATCTTGTTTCCATTCACAAGGAGAGTAGAGTGGGCAGGTAGACAAAACATTCCCACCATAAGGACTCGGGAATTATTTGTTCGGACACCATTAATCTGTCATCTCCAACACTTACTGTTCCTTTCACAGCCACTTTGAGCGTGTTCTAGGCCACTTCTTTCACCTACACCATGACTAAAAGTTCACACTAAAGTCCAGAAGCTCATTTTTTAATACTGGAACATCCCCTCACACAAACCAGAGAATTTGAATGTTGGGTTCAGACCTGATCAGCGACCCAAGATCCTTGCTTGTATCCCTGTTTAGAAAAGTAACAGGTCTTTTCTTCAGTCCCTTCAAAAATCCTCCTAAAGTTAAGCAGAAAGTAATTTTTCTTCCCAGTGCTCTGTGTCCAAGATATGCGTGGAATTAAGACTCCCTGCGCGGCAGGGAAAATACCCGAGATCCTGACACCAGCTGGTCCAGCCCACTCTCCATCCCGAGGTTTGCTGACTCGGTTGTGCCACACAGAGGCAGCCTTTCCCCCAGCGTCGGGAGAAGGTACCAGCCTTTCCCCCAGCGTCGGGAGAAGGTACCAGCCCCTCTCCCGGTTTCAGGAGAAGGTACCAAGGCACAAAAGACGAGGACAGGTCTTGAAAAGCAAAGGATGTTTCCTCCCCCACGAAACACAGCCTTCCCTAACCCAGAAACTCAGCTAAACTTATTTGCATACTTTTTTCTGGAAGATTAGAGGGACACAGAGCAATGCAGTGGTGTGTTGGGTGTTTGGTTAGACTTACTTCTGGTCTCCATGTCATTGCAGAAAAGAAATGGCAGAAGAGATCACAGGGCAAGAGAAATATGATTAAAAAAAATATTTTCTCCATCTGAATTAAGTTTATAGTTCATGTTGAAYGCTAGCTGCTTCCTAGTTTTGCTGTGCCTATACGATACAGTCCTTATTCTACATGAAAGTATTCATTGCATAGCTTATTAAAAATTAAGCTAATAGTAATAGCAAATATAGACTCTTTAACCTGAATCTTTCACCTTCTCCATTTCAATTAAAAACAAACAAACCAAAACACAAACCCAATCACTGAACTCCCTCAAGTTTCTGACACTCACTTCCCTTGAAAATAACAAGTCATGTGTTTGAAAACTCTTGTTTGCTCCAATGCTATTTGCATTGGCTGTGGTTTTACTCCAGCATAGGAAATGCAGGAGATCATCCAGCCTGTCAGCATCCTTTTCGTGCTGTCACACCCCATCAGAGGAGCTCACATCACTCACATTCGCTATTACACCTCGAGTGCTGCATCTGCTCCTAGAGACATTTAAGGAATTAGATAATTCTTCTGCTCGTGCACAAATGCCCAGCAGACACAGTGCTCAGGCCTTCAGGAGCCGGGGAATGGCTCCAAAATCAACCCACTGGAGCCTCAAAGCAGCGGCACGAGAACCCTTGGGTCACATACGTGCATTAAGGACGACACTGAACTCTGCCGCCCTTGCCGGAGCAGAGAGCAGCTTTTCCCTTTGGATAACGGGATGTTTTCACGGCAGCCCGAGGAGCGCTGGATCTGCCTCCCGGTGAATCCCTCCCGAGCTGCACCATATGCTCAGGCACCTCCTGAGTGCTGCACACGCTGCAAAAAGCACTGAGACGACTTTTCACAAACGCGTTCGCACAGCAATCATGAGAACCCGGGAGCGAAATGCTTTACTGAGGGAGGGGAACCATGCAGCAGCCACTCCCACGTGCGTCAACACGCAGTTACAGGTTCTTAGAACAGGTTAAAAATAGCCGTTAAGAAAATTTAAATGACTGGAGCTTGGGGGAAGCATTTTTGCTGTAATTATGACTTGTCTCACAGTATCTGTCATGAAATATTTTGGTATTTTGATTCAAGACACGAATTTCACCATGTTTATAAACTCTCGATAAAGAAAATAAAACTCAGATAACTGAGGACCGTGTTTCAAAAAGGRTGTGTCTGGGGTTTTTTAATTCCAAAAGCTACTTTAATATGTTGCGTGGGAGAGATAAAGATCTGCTTTTGCTTCTGACTYGGAAGCAGAAGCCTTAAGGTCGTTGAAAGTCTACTGGAAACATAGTGGTAGATAAACCACCTTTGCTTATATATAAACAAACAAATATATCAAAGATATAAAGATATAAAATAGATTCTTTATATATAAACAATGCGTTTGTTTTCATGTACATATATAGTTTTGTACACGTTTCAAATTTCATGTCTATATGTATACATACACACATATATACGGAAATCATTCAAATATGCAAATTAAGAGTGGAAAAATGTGAAGCTTTTCTCTCTAGTTGGAATGAAATATCCTTCTGAACAAGCTGTCAGATGTGAACAAGGCCAAGGGCTCGTTCAAGCCCTGCCTGAAGCTCAGGTTCTCCCTCTCTCCAACATCCTCCTCCTCAAGCTGTTCTCCACACGCTCCACCCAAACATGACTTATTTGCAGTGTTATCAGAGCCCTCAAAACATCTCTTATCATCTTTTTCAAAGAAGCCAGAAATCAGGGAAGCGAATAACAAAAGATTGTGTTAAAACCCCCACATTAAACCCAGACTTCCAGGCTGGATACCCTTTGCTATGAGTCTGACCTGGATTTTCRTGGAGGACAAGCACCAGATTCTCCTGACATTATTGCTTTAGTGGTTCTGGAGAAGAGGTCTTGTCCTCCACRCCCTTCCAACAGAGCAAAGGATGAGGCTGTGAGCTCAGGGACAGCATCTGAAGGATGTTGTTCCTCTTTGGGCAGCTAAACCCATCAGAGAGGATTGGAGTGCCYGGCAGGGAGAGGCTTCGCCACGCTTGGGTCTCCTCCTGACTTTGGAGATCCCGACTGCCATCAGCAGGAGCTCGCCGAGCACATCCTGGCACAGTAAATCCCAGGCATGGAGTGTGGATTAGCAAGAACCAGGCCTGGGGACAAAAGAATCCTGCAGACAAAAAATGGATCTGAGCAGGGAAATTAGCTCCAGCAGTCAGYGAGTTAAAATTAATTTAACGGAAAAAAAAGTAACCAGTTACTAACAAATTAGGACTTTATGGATAACTAGGCAAGCCCACCTTGACTTGGGACAAGGTTCCTATGTATCTAACCTGCAAGTTAAGAAAACTGACAATAAAAAGCCACTTTTACTGTGGAGTTACTCAGTAAGATTTTAACTATGGAATAATCGTGGAACTTGTGGAATCCACTGAGAGATTTGGGGAAGAAAAGGATGAGATGACCAACAGATAATGGGTGCTCAAACTACATTGAAAATCCAACTACATTTGCAATTTGAATCTCTCAGCTGGAGAGAAAAAGCTTTGAAAATATTGACAAAATTATTCACAGGTARTTTTGCATCAAAAAAGCCAATATACTCTAAGAATGATGGCCTGGAATCTAGAACTGTAATAACATCTCCTCACCAGGAAAAAAGGGCCAAATGCTCATTTACTTGCAGACAAATAAAGGGGTTTTTCTGKTTTTTTTGGAAACAGGTTTACATGCAAATATTATTCTACTCCTTTCCCATTCTTCTCCTCCCTYCTCTAATAAAATACTGTTCACAAAGCCAAATAAAGTCAACATTTTAAACTGACAATTTAAATTAAATGAAGGTACAATTTGAATAATTAAGGCACTGCAAAGCGTAGAACACGTCCCAGTTGCCTGCTCAGCACTGACTCTGGCTTAGCAAGTGTCCCACAGCACAGTCCAGCCAAGAAACATCAGGACTTTTGAGTTGCATATTCCCAGTCCAATTCTAAACACAGTCCTGCCAGATCTCAGTAGCTCACAATTTTTTCCCTGTCATTTTGTTAATCAAACTTTTAAAATCAAAACACTTTAATTTTTCTAAAGCTGACTTCTCTCTTACTTTGTCCTTAGCTGGAAACTGAAGTGGGAGGTGCAGCTTGACCAGGTTTTTTGCTGTTCAAAAGTGCAGCTTGACTTGCAGACATCAGTAATGCCATAAAAAGATTAACAGCACCATGGATAGGGCTTGAGGGAAATTAGCTGCAAACACAAAGTTGCTGAAGACTCACAATTTAATTGAAAGTGACTTTCTCACAAAATGAATTAGTGACACTGTATCCTGTAGCTATGGGTCTCGGAGTGATTTACCCAATTTTCATGGAAATAAGAGAAATTTGAGCAAAAAATCATGTTAAAATTATAGCCTCATGAGTTTTGTCAATTATACAAGTGATTTTAAAGATGAAAAAGATCATTTAAGCCATCTAAGCAACTCTGTTAACAAACAAATCAATTAGTAAGGCTATGTCTAATCAGTGCTTGTTTTCTCAGTGAGATGAGCAGAGTGTTGTTTTTCCAGGCTGCGGAATTTCCTGGGAAGAAGCTCTTACTCTGGGTGTGCCGAGGCTTTCTGCCTTTGTCCCCGGTGCTGTTTCCAGGCTGTGAAAAGCACCCCTCACATTCACCAGCCACGTGGCAGACGAGAACTTCTGAAAGGTGCTCGAACAGCTGAACGAGCTCACCAAGCTTTCTCCTGCTTCTCCATATAAAGGGCAAATACTTGGGCTGTTTGAAGTGCCATCACCTACAAGTGGCACTCAGCCCTTGTGTCTCCCAAAGGCCACGTGCTCAAAGAACTGGAATTTCTGGGTTTTTTTCCTCTGAGGTTGGCAGTGGCCTTGTGCTGTCAGATGGCACCATAAGCACGAGGGCGACTGTCAGGCTTGAAAAGTGTGAAGTGTAAAAAGTGGCAGCTGTGTAATTTATTTAATTTGCTCAGAAGTAACTCATGACCTCCAAGCAAGGCACTCCCCACTCCATGCTGAGATGTGCTCACTTCGCTGTGATACTCAGAGCCAGAAATCAGCCCAGTTCCTCTGAAATGCTCCCTTTGAAAGCAGAACAGAGATACTTCTAAGTCCTTTCATCTTCAGTGAAAGCTCTAAGTAATTTTCTTTTATTTTCCCCCCTCSGGACTGGTGACAGGGATTCAGTGCGGGAGAATAATCTTGCCCAAGTCTTCAAAGACAACATGAGAAGTTCAGTGAAAAAATCATAATCAAATCTGCTGATTACAGCAGAGGTCAATCACACATTCGCTTTCTGAAGAGGTAGAAAGTTTTTAAGTCAGGTATTCTTTTATAACCACAGCACTTCACTTYACTGCTCTGCTTCCAAATTAATTGCCAGCATTTCTCTTGACGTGTTTGCTCTCCAGCCCATGTCTGCTTTAACAAGTCCTGCAGCCCCGGAGCGAGCAACTTCGTTGAGCAAGATAATTAGTGTTGGAGAGACAGTGCTCGCACCCTGCACTTTTCAGGAGGTTTTATTTTGAATTAGCCCATCTTATCGTCCACTGGCACTTTACATGTTTGTCAGAAGCGCATCTTCTGGTTAATTTGCACCCAAAAGGAATTCAGCTGATTTACTCTGACACGGCTCCGCGATGTGGAACACAGCATGGGAACCGTGGAGAATCGGGAGAGTCATTTTCAGAGTGCTCTTCTAATCTATAAATAATGGCTGCTTCAGTTTAGGCAGCTGAAATCTGTCACTTTTCAAAATGTAATTGTTTTCCCCCAGAAAATTCAGATCCGCGCGTTACAAGATCTTCGTGACCAACTCGGCAGCAAAAAGGCAACAACTTTCTGCTAGTTGAAAGAAGGTAAAAAGTCTGAAAACACACCGAGGACGTTGCTCTTCCTCAATTACAGTTATGACATCAAGCAAAAAAAGAAAGCAAAGAGCAACAGCATGGTAACTATTTTATTCCCTGATGGAAAACCAGGTAAAAGATTAAAATTCTCTTTCTATTATTGTTGTGCATCTCAGTTCAAGGAAGTCACCACTCCTTCCAAATGAAGGCTGAAATTTTCTCGTGCAATTTTTCAAAGCTGCTGCTTTTCAGGTACTGAACTGTGGGGTGTTTCCTTGTCTCTGCAGCTGAATGGAGCAGGGAATTTTAATTTCTGAGATATGTTCCACTGTTAGAAGCACAAAGTCTGATAGCTTGTGTACATCAAATTTCACATTTAATACATAAAGCTGCACTCATGAAATATGCTTTACACTTTAAAAACAGAGGACCAGCCTACAGGTTAYCAACTGAACTGCCAAGAGCTAAGATGATCCCTGTAAGTTTTCCTGGAGGAATTACCTTGAGAGTGGTAGCACAGCCTCATCAACAGTTTTAATTATCCCTCYTTTTTCCTTTGGATGGATGAGTTTGTCTTCAGATCCCCAAGTCACTCCAGAGCCAAGAGACCTCACCAGATTATGAGTCTCCCAGATGCATGGAATACCGGAATGTCCACTGGTGACCTCACTGATTATTGCATCTCTGTCCAGGAAGGCCAGCGTCCCACACAGGGGCTCAGAGGATCAACATTTAATATCCAGCCCGAAGGAACGCAGGTTTAGATGGAATATTAGGAAGAAATTCTTCCCTGTGAGGGTGGTGTGGCCCTGGCACAGGTTGCCCAGAGAAGCTGTGGCTGCCCCATCCCTGGGAGTGTCCAAGGCCAGGTTGGATGAAGTTTGGAAGCATCTAGTGGAAGGTGTCCCTGCCCATGGCAGGGGGTTGGAACAACCTGAGCTTTAAGGTCCCTTCCAACCCAAACCATTCTGGGATTCTAGGACCTAGACTCTTTAGGAAGACAGACTTTTTTCCCAGCTTCCTTGCAATTGTGTCTGCAAAATGAAAAGTTTACATGCAGCTTTTGAAATATTTGAGAGCACACAGAGAGTCTCCCTGCAATGAAGTAAGTACAGTTAAGTTTTGTACTGGCTGAACTCACCTGTGCCTACCATAAGGAAGTCACACTACCCAAACGTTGGAGCCTCCAGACCAGACAGACAGACAGTAAATCTTGAGCAAAGATGATTGTGGGATAGTTTTCTGCAAAAAGAAGAGCTTTTGTCAGGAAGCCTTTCTTTTCTGGAAAGACAGAATGTCTCTTTTGTATGGGACCAAAGGTGTAACTCAGCTTCCTCCTTCTTGTACCTCAGTACCTCCAGAAGCCTCCTCCCTGGCTGGGCCAAACCTCACTTTGCTCACAGGGATCAGAAGCATCACTTTCTTTTCTAGTTGGCCAACTACATCATCCAAACTGACACCATCTCATCTTTTAGCACGATCCTCACTCCATCAAATGCCAGTCACTTGTCTCCTCCAAATTCAGAAAATAAGCATGATAGAGCAACCAAAAGTAGTTTAAGTGTGAAGACTTTTACAGAGATAGGCAGGAAAAGGATGTTTGAAAAAAAAAAATTTAAAAATCTGTACTCATGCCTCAGAGTCATCTAAACAAAAGCAAAGGAATTCAGTCATAGAACCTCAAAATAACTGTGGGTGAGATTCTTGTCTCCACTCTAGGTACAGCATTCTGGTTTTGCCTTGCACCTGAGCTCTCTGTAGGTCCTAACCAAACAGTTACTCTGATTACCTTAAGGAATTTGTTGAATGATTGAGTATCAGCTGACACCTTTAATAAGCAAACAGGGATTTTAAAGTTAACTTTCAACAGAGTCTTGAGTGCCCATTGCCTGGGCTGGTCCCAAACAAGTCCACTGACAATTCTGGCTCTCCTGAAGTTGCTCATAAACCTCTAGACATGGTTCTTTTCTTCCCAATTCCCACTAAAACCCCCAACAATGCAGACCTCAAGTAGCAATTGTCAGCCATATCCGACCTGCAATGGCAACCAGTCATTTTCCTCATTTTCCCTGTGCTCACCCACTCACCAGTGTCCCTTCTCTGACTGCTTTTTATCATCACACACACTTCCYGAGGATAGAGCCTATTTTTAATTCTGGGCTCACGCAGCAGGATCGCAATCCATGCTGGAGTTTCACAGGTGCTGCAATAATCGATAGCAATAATGCCAAACATGGATTACTGGTGAATGAGTCAAGCAGTGCGTGTCCTCACAGTGATATTTTGCAYATAAAGGAAAAGCTTAATGGAGTATAAAACACACGCAGATTAACAGTGTCAAAAGCAACTTAATGCCTATATGGGATCCAAACCCACAACACATTTGACTTTGGAAAGGTTAAATTCATCCTCTAACCCACCAGGGCTTGCGGCAGACCCCACACTCTCCCTGGGAACACATTGTCAGTTTACTGTTCTGACAGATGATCGTGAAGATGAGGAAATGATCCAGAAAAGTGGCATTGATTTTGAAGAGCAGAGGAATTTGCCAGTCATTGCTTGTTGCTAAGCTGCAAAAAAAAAAGGAAAAAAAAGGCACCATCAGCTCTCAGCGTGTCACTCACAAATATCAATGGGGACATGGTATTTACAGCGTTTGTGGAAACCCAGGGAATGACTGAGACTGCATCCTGCACTTAGGGCAGTTTGGATGAGACCTTAAATACCAGGAACCTCTTCGCTCGGTTTCGCCGAATGAGCTGTGTGGTCTTTTCCTTTGGGCAGTGGGYGCTTTTCATCCACAGGCTGTGATCCATTTGTAAAAATGCAGGACGGATATTTTAGAGAAAGGGAAAACTACGTGGCTCGAACAAGCCTGCAACTTTCACTGCAAGCAGGTGTTTTTCAGATCCATGTCTTAGAAATCACATGCCCTTTAGAGCATTAAATCTCAACTCCCAGCCTGGAATTTGTTAACTAGAGCTGGACAGTGGAGCTGCAGCCGGAATAAACAATTTTTATGGCAAGCTTGTGCAGGCAACCAGCCTAAGTGGTCTGTTCTTTCCTCCTTGCTCTAAATATTATTCATCTATAACAAAACCCAGCTGATGACTTTTCCCCACACTCTATATGTCCTCAGAAAATCTGATGCAAGACACACACACTCGCCACAAATTTCCACGCAGAAAATTTCCACTTGCTCTGTATCCAGGGAAGGAGAGAGCTGCCTCCCTTGTCGACACAAAACTTTTAACCCTTTCACAGAAGAATCCCTGGGTAGTAGCAGGGAAGGTTTCAGGTAAATAGTCCATGGCTCTTTTATACTTTATGCCTTTTTACTCAGCCCTGCAGACAGTGCCCAAGGTCAACAAGTGATCCACCAGTATATTAATAGTAATTACATGACTAATATGAATAATATGAATGAACATGTAAATCCACAGGTAGAAGCCCTTTCTTTTGACATAGACTCCATGCAAACACATTGCTATATGTAATAAGTACTGATGGCTATGTAATTATGTAATAATRTAGTAATGTAATAATGACTAATGGTTTACAGAAGAAATTTGAAGCACAAAGCTCAGAACACTGACATAAAGGCTTCACTGCCACCCCTATTTTCTTTCCTTTTCTTCACACCTCTCACCCTGAGGTTGACATACAGCATTTCTTCACAGATGTCMATACCTGTGAACGAAGTAGAGAGTGGAAAACTGAGGTACGAAATTGTCAGGTGATTCATTCATTCCTTAAACTCCTCAGAGGCTGCACARATTGTGAGATGACAAAGCATTATTTTCAGATGTCCTAACATTCAATCAAGAACTCTTTCCTTCCTGATTTCATGCTAAAGTCTCATTTTCCTACTTCACTTCCAATRCTGCCAGATTAAGGGACACAACTAAAAACCCCCAACTCCCAGATTTTCTTCATTTATATACACTGGCCTTTAAAAAGCAGGAGCTTTTATTATATGCCAAAGGCCTCATTTAAAACTCATAGAATAATTTGGGTTGGAAAAGACCACTAAAATAATCAAGTCCAACCATTAACCCAGCACTGACAAGACCACCAATTAAAACATGTGCCAAAATACAGCACTTCAGCTTGACAAAAACAAGAAAGTTCAAGTTCTGAAGGCAGAATTACAACAGCATGGAAGAGATTCATTTTTTCCTCATAAGAGGATAAAACCAAGCTACCTAAAGAAACAGGCCCAGAGCAAATATCATGGATTACCAACGGAGATTTAAAATCCTCCCTTCCTTTCCTCCCAGGCACCCTGTGCATCTGCAGGAGGTATTTTGCCATCCATCTGTGTCATAAGCAAGAACAAGAAGTTGGGAAGTGATTGTTCCCAAGAAATCAGCACTTTTGAGGCTGCACCTTGAATCCCCTGTTCGGTCTGGGCACCTCATGRCAGGAAAGACATTGAGGGGCTGGAGAGTGTCCAGAGAAGGGAAGGRAGGTGGGGAAGGGTCTGGAACACCAGGAGAAGCTGAGGAAGCTGGGCAGGCTCAGCCAGGAGAAAAGGAGGCTCAGGGGGGACCTTCTGGCTCTCCACAACTCCCTGACAGGACGAGGTGGTTGGGCTCTGCTAACAGGGAACAGGAGACAGGATGATAGGAAATGGCCTCAGGTTGCTCCAGGAAAGGTTTAGATGCAATATTAGGAAAAATTTCTTCACCAAAASGGTGGTCAGCCATTGGAACAGGCTGCCCAGGGCAGTGGTGGAGTCTCCATCCCTGGAAGTGCTCAAAAAATTGTGTGGATGTGGCACATTGGGACAGGGTTTAGTAGTGAATGTGGTCRTGCTGGTTAATGGCTGGACCCAAYGATCTTAGTGGTCTTTTCCCACCTTAATGACCCTGTGATTCTCTGTTTCTGTGAACTGATGGCAGCTTTTCAGGGCAGCACTGAATGGGGCCCACTAAGAACTGCCCCACTCCCATCACCTGTTTTCCCCCTCCAGCCAAAGCTGGATTGTCCTGTCCTCGTCTGCCTTTCCTCGTTCCCTCCTRTATCCCCACATTAACTGCACAGATCCAGCGCAGGCACAAGGCAGGAGGGAGAGGTGATGAAGCAATTCAAAGCCATCAGTTGAGCTCAGCAATAAAACTTGCATGAACTTGGAGCCAAAGCTTTTGTTTTGCTCTAAACCAGGAACGGAAGAGGGACTGAACTCTCCTCCCTTGCTTTTATCACTGCCCAGAGAGCCAGAAGTGTCCACACATCAATAGAGTTAAAAGGCAAGATTGTAAGAACCAGATGTTGTGATATTTTTGGATGCAATCAAGGGTCAGGCCACAGTGCTTAACAGCTCCTGTCCAGAGCTAATTTTTGAGGGAACAGAGCACACATCACGCACATGTTTGCTGGCTCTGTATCGAGCCCTGAGCAGAGAACAAGAGCTTTCCTGAAATTGGTTTGGCTGGTTCAGTTTTCTTGGTTTAAATCCTCCTATTAAAGCTCACAGCGAATTACATTTTTACTGCAGAATTATACCAAAAACCCTGCGAAGGGAATAATTTATCCATACAGGAGGTTGATTTCGCAGTTTTGTTCAGTGATTGGTTTTATTTTTCATAGAGATTACTGCCAGCTTATTTTCTCTTGCTCACTCTGAAGTTTTTAAGATGTTTTCACACAGGGATAACATTCCTGCTGTTATTTTTGCTTTCCTTCTTTGAAACGAAAGTGGCATAAAGGATTTAATGTCTCTCTCATTTCATTCATGAGAAATCACAGCAAATTCACCTGTGGGATCCAACTTTCTTGGCAACCCAACAGTCATATTGCCACATGGAGAGAGATGCATTAAGAGTAGTTTTGCATTTGGTTTTCATTTCCTGCACATTGTATAGCAAAAATTCACCTGGGGACCTAAGGATATGGGAGATGGGGAGATCACCTTGAAGTGGGAGACATTCCCATCTCTGCTTAGGAGATGTAGGTTTGGAAGAGAGAGGAAAGAAGGAGAATCAAGGCCAGGTTGGATGGAGCTCTGAGCAACCTGGTCTAGTGGAAGATGTTGCTGCCMAGGGCAGGAGTTTGGAACTGGGTGATCTTTGATGTCCCTCCCAACCCAAATCATTCTGGGATTCTACAAAACAACAATTTGCTCACAAACGGAGCAAGTTCTTACGATCCAAGATAYATTGGGCATTGCTGTGTGAAGCCACTTTTCTGTAAAAGTCCTAACTCCTTTATCATGCCTTGAAGCACTCAGAAAGGTCCTGTTTTCAAAATAACCTGCCTTATTTATCTGCCTGTTACTCAGTCCAGCAGCTCCCACCAAAAACAACCCTGAAATGTTCAGCAGTTCAGATTTCCAGACCTCAGTTACCACTGATTCTTGTCCTTCAAGGTCTCACATCTTCAGAAGATAAACTTGTTTGCTTGAAGTTTCACTGTGTCCTTTTATATTTTTTATATTTTTTTTAAATTTTTTTTTTTAATTTTATTTTTTTCACYACATGCTGATTTAGTAAAATTCCTTTTACCATCCATCCAGTGACTGAAGTTTTGGTTTCCCATGCCACATTGGAGAGCACACTCTGACCCAGCAGAGCTGTCRCAAACCCACCGAGGAGGTGACTGCAGGCCCTTGCCTGAGGACGATCAAACTGAATGGGAGATAATGGCTGCAACACGTCAATCATTGAGCCATCAGAATACCAACTGCTGGGCAGAAATTAATGAGCCAGGGTCTAATTTGAYGTTGCTAGAACTGACAAATGTTGTGACCGTGGTATTTTAGGGCAAAGACAAAAAATAGAGTCTGTTACAAGATTCTTTCTTTTCAATCTGTTTTCATGCGTGATTTCATAAAGTGTCTTGCAAACTGATTTAAGAGCAGACAAACAAATTTTTGCAGACAAATTTAAGATCAGGCTGGGCCCTTATGAACCCTTCAAGGAGAGGTAGTTGACAGAAGACCTAACAAACTATTTCATTTCAGGCAGTTTGGTGTTTGCATTAAAGGCRTAAACATCTTCCACAGTCGAGGGAGTGAGGCAACTGCCTCCAAAGAMAAATGCAAAGCATTGTCCTTGCCTGTTTTATACAAGGTGGCAGCAACCCTGACCTAACCTCACCTTACAGTCACCTGCCACCAAAAAATTCCCCAATTCCCCACTATTTGTCTTTCTCCCAAATGTATGATCTTGGTCYCTCGTTGGTACCAGCTTTATCACTGGTCACACTCTCTGCTACTGAAATTAAAAACAAAGTCTCACTAACATTTTCCCTGAAATTGCAGTAAATAAACAAACAGACAAATAAATAAATGAAGAAATACTTCAGTCCTTTAACCACAGAAGTAGTTTCCTCATGATTCAGGGTTAAACGATCCAGTGGATGAGCTAGACTAGAGGTAGCAGATAAGTGTGGGAGTAGGGTTGGTGCAGTTGGAAAGAYTTTCCTTCCCTCTGGTCCTGAGCTGTTCTGTGAGCTCCACGGGGCTGTCTGACTGCAGAACAGAAATCCTGGTGGTTGAAAGGACAYTGAGGGTTCTAACCCCCTCTGGGACCTCCCAGGTATCCAATATCGAACTGACAGGGGTGTCCTGCAGAGCTCTCAGCAATTTAGGTCGAAGCTGTTACGAATCACATCTCTCCACTGAAAAGCATCAGGCAAGAGAGATGAAAGAGTGAAACCYCATAAAAATCCCAAAGCTGCCCTAGGGGAGGCTAAGGATCAGATTCTAAGTACCTCAGTCAGCAAAAAGAGGGCAAACAAAACATCTGCTCCCGAAACGGAGATTATAAATGCAGCTTCTGCACCAAGGGGCTCCTGTTCAAAAACACGAGTGAATATCAGAACCTGCCCAAAGCAGGGAAAACAGCATTAAGGGATGTGAAATCTGTATCCACACGATAAATTAGCGACACAAAGGATTCCCTAGCCCTGAGTCTCCCGTGCTTTGAGGTTTCGCACTGGGTTTGGCTGATAACATATGTATCTCTCCCGTGCACCAGTGCTCCAAGGCAGCCTTCACAGACGTGTCATATKGGCTCCCAAACATGTTGTGACTGCGAGAGTCTCTATTTTGGCAGGATGGACCCGGGGAGGGGAGAGGCTGCTGCTGGAAAATGGAATCCAACCCGTTCCCCTGTCAATACACTAATTAACAATTGGCAAGATTACGCTAAATACTACAGATCTTTAATTTTAACAAGATGTTCTTCATTAAGCAGGCTGATCAAACATGAGCAGCTCCACGAGTGAAAGCACAGACGACCAAAGTGACACAACCATCTTCCCCTACTCCCTTTTTTTGCCAAAGCAATGCCAATCTCCAGCCCTGGGGGATGGTGGATTTTCCTCTCCTTGCTGTGCGTCAGATCATGGGGAAGGAAAGGTACAGGAAAACAATGATAACTAAACAAGGGAAGAGACTTACCCAGATTCAGTGGGGAATTTACTGCCTACAGTGAGATTTGTGTGAAAAAATAAAAAGCATTAAACAAAGGTATTTTTCAGTTTGCACAGAGCTTTGCAAAATCTCAGGCACAGAAATAAATTTTTACTGCAATTTTGCTGTTTCCAAATAGGGAAGGAAAAGAAACAACTCATCCTGAAACAGAAAACTTTCCCTTTTAAGTTCARTGCAACTTACCATTTAGGTTTCAAGCCTGTTCCCTTTTTTGTGGTCTTTGAACRAGACAAGAAAAGTAGCGAAGGATTTGTTCAATCCAAATATTTTGGTTGAAATACTCTTATTGCCTTTGTAATTTGAGTCATGAGACTTCAGATTCGGTGCAAACAGTCCTGCGAAACAGATAAATTACAGTTTTTGTTTGTTTGACTGAGAGCTGAAGGGAAAGAAGTGACCAAAGCAGAAACATGTGGGGATCATGGGCTTGTGCCAAGGAGACTGACCCTGCATATTCACCAACTCTGACAATTTGCAGCAGAAAGAAGGTCTTAAAAGGACTTTATAACTCAGAATTTCATGAGAAGTCTATGGCAGTCAATGAAAAGAAATATTACTACAATATTTAACTGACATAATRTCCAGGTGCCCTTTATCAAGCCTTTCCCAAAAATGTTTGATGGTGCCCAGTTTGCTTGCCATTATTATCACGGGATCACAGGATAGCTGACACTGGAAGGGATGTCAGGATGGCTCCATTCCAACCTCTTCCTCAAAGCAAGGCCACCCCTGAGGTCAGAACAAGTTGCTCAAGGTTTCACCCAGTTAGGTCTTGAAAAGCTGTAAGGATGGAGACTGCACAGCCTGAGACTGCACAGCCTTTTTAAGTCCTGGACTGTCCTCGTGGGTAAAATGTTTCTCCTTATCCCCAGTCGGAACCTTTCTTGCTTTAACTCATGCCAGTATTCTCTCATCCTWCAATCAGCACCATTGTTTTCATTATTAATGTTCATTTCGACATCCTCCTGTATTTTACTTAGAATTTCTGGTGTCAAAGGACACAAACAGTCAAGTCAGMACTGCACTGAAGTTAAATCCCTGTCAGCACCAAGTGAAAAACTAACAAATAACAAGCCAGGACTCTTCAAAACTCAATCATAAGTCAGAGCAAACTTTATGCTGGGTCTCAGTTTCTAACTTCAGGCAAGGGAAGAAAGCCTGCAGTCGAGATTCTGTCTCKGAGATTATCATGAAGTGTGACTGAGACGTGTGAAGGTCACAGCTGTGAAGGGGAGCAATAGCAGGGCTAATGCAGCCTCTAAGTTAGAAATCCAAATAATTGTCAAGCTCCCCATTGAGCTTGCAGAGCTCAATTCACTCTTACATTGCCAGGCTTGGAAGTTGAGACAGGCAAATTGAAGTTAGAAGAGACAAGGCTTTGCATCTTCCATTTATAAAATACAAACTAAAGGGGATCCCTAAGGGGATTTAACTCCTCTTTTGCCRTGGAATTGTGGGTTTATATTGAAAACTCTTCACACAACAGAGCTCTTCTTCCTAAGCTGTGCCATTTGATGGCCGATTTTTCTATCTAAGCACAAGCTTGTCAAGACTACAGAGGAGAAAGCAGACAAATACCATTAACTTCACATCCAGCCTGTGAGCACGAGACCAACCTATTTTCATGCTTAAAACTATAATATGACAAAGTGTTAATAGAGATGCAAGTATGGGTTCCCACCTGCTATCTTTGTGAAYGGGAGTGTCGTATCCAGAGAGGAACAGAGTGGAAAAATCAAATTGCAAGCGTACATTGTGCTTCAACCAATGCTTTAGCTCATCCACCCTGTGTTTGAGGATCTTACACCTCCCTGTTTCCCAGGATCCTTGTGATGCTTGATCTTGGAGTGACTTCAGTGGGACCTCATGGCCGTGGAGGTCTCTAGTGCTCCCAAGCATCCTTATTTTTATGCAGCACTTTGAAGTCTTGTTCTACGAATCAATCCAGAAACACCCAGCATCAAACCCAGGTACAGGGGGAAACTTCTTCCACTGAAGGTTTCATCAGGAAGCTTCTACAGAGCTCAGCTGGAGGAGAATGAGCAAAGAATAATCCTTAATTTATCAATTTTCACTCTGAGTGAGTCCCTGTTTAAGCCAAGCTTTTCAAGATGTGTTTTTAAATCCATGTTCTACACAAGTATCCCTTAAATAATCTATCAAGGCACTTGCACATCTAGAATGAAYGACAGGCTTTCGAAAAAAAGGAACAGGAGGCTTTAAAAAGTCTTGATTACAGGGTGCTCAGTATCAGCTTTATTGTCTTTGCTTTGTGTCTGTCCCGTTCCATCACAAGTGAGCAACATCCGTTAATAATCCATCTCTCTGGAGACGGTCCCTGTGTGTCTGTGTCCTCCRTTTGATCAGCCATCTGGAAAACGACAGCTTCCTGACAGCTCTAAAACATTTTCCTTTGAGCTGCAGCACTGTTCACGTGCAGAGAGCACWTTTGACATGATGAGGGCTTTAGTAGAAGGCTTTGGTAGGGAGTGGGGAAAAAAAACATATGCACAGTGATGAAATAAACCCATCAAACCAAAGCACAAAGCCCCACAAAGAAACAAAACAAAAACAAAAACAAACAAAATAACAACAAAAAAAAAAAACCCAAAACAAAACCACAAACAAACAAAAACCCCAAACCAACGAACAAGAAGCCCACAAAAAAGATTTCCAATCACATGATGGTTGTCAACCCAAGTAGTTCTACCTTGGTTTCATCTGATTGCAAGCTCCAATCAACCCATACCTTAAGAGAACTGAAACACTAGAATTAAGATAAAATATAGGATAAAAACACTGGAATTGGTCACATGGAAATTTATATAAATAGTTATTTCTGGGACAGAGTGAACTGAAGTAGAAGGAGTTTCTGTCATCAATCAGTCAATACTTTTACAGCTTCTAGTTAATGCTGTGATTTATCCAAGAGAAAGTCTTAACTGCAGGTATTTGCTTCAATGATAACAGTTTTAACCAAAGTAGAAAAGGCTCTTTAAACTGAGAAGAGAATGAAATTGTATATTACAGATTTGTGTAGGAAGCAGTGACACCTCAGTATTGTTCCTTTCTTGGAACACGAGGTTTTGGATGACTTGAGAGAAAGAAATTTAGAGTCGGTTTGTCTTTGAACAACCAAAATAATTTTGTGGTGTCACACAAAAATAAAGGATAGGCTGAAAATTGACCACTGGAAAAAGCATCCTGACATAAGTAGGGTTATTGAATTATTTTTTACGTAATATACATTTTATCTCGTGTACAAGATGTACAAAACTTTATTTAAAACACTTGACATCTCCCTGAAATCCAAGCTCTGACAGCAATAAACATAATTTTATACTTTAAAAAAAAATCTACAGATTTCAGTACTTATACACTAATAAAAAACTTTCCTGTTTASTGTTAAAAATAAAGGCAAGTACACTAGGAAAAACTCGTTGAAAAGTAAAACAGTGGAGCTTGTACTCCTCATCTATCTTAAAGAACCAGCTGGAAGCAYGACAAGCACTGCAGATCCCCTCTGAAGCCAGGGTAAAGGAGAAAGAGGGGAAGAAAAAGAGAGACAGGAATGTTTTTTATCCTTTGTCTATAGTGGAAGGACAATTTGATGATGAGGATTCCAACTTAGGCTTCAGCTGAATGCCTGGAGTTTGCCAGGATTTAGCTAAAATTAGGTRCTTATGTCCAAATGGGGGAAGAAGACAGAGCAGATGGAACGTGAAACGGGAGGATGTTTTGGCAAGACGTTCGTGTCGTGCTTCATGGGAGAAGCATATTTTCAGAAGGGACGAAAATGTCCACACAGAGAATTCCAGGCATGTGGAAGAGACTACGTGTGAGACTGCACAGAGCCTCCGATGGGGTGAGAGGCAGACACAGCCAGGATCACGTCGTGCTTGCGTGGAGACCACCCCACTATGGAAAATGCTTTGGAAATATAATGGAGCAGATCAGTGGTTACAAGCTCTCAGAAGTAAAAACAAGGYGTGTTAACATGGCTGCTTTTTTGTTTTCTCATTGTTTACGAAGACATGCAGTCTTTGTATCTGACCATTCTTGAGTTATTGGTAAAAATACAAAAAGTTTGAGATGATGTGTGAGAACGAGGTTTTGTTGGGAGGGATCTGAGGATCAGCGCTCAGAACTGCTCTAAAATGTAGAAATTTATCATTTTTTAGAAAGTACAGAACACCAACATCATAAGCACACRGAGAATTGTAGAATCATAGAATCCCAGAATGCTTTGGGTTGGAAGAGACATTAAAGATCAGCTCATCCCCCACCCTGCCATGGGCAGGGACACTTTSCRCTATCCCAGGTTGCTCCAAGCTCCATCCAACCTGGCCTTGGACACTTCCAGGGATGAGGCAGCCACAGCTTCTCTGGGCAACCTGTGCCAGGGCCTCACCACCCTCACAGGGAAGRATTTCTTCCTAACAGCTGATCTAACCCTGCCCTCTGTCAGTTGAAAACAATTGACCCTTTTCCTATCACTCTCTGCTCATATAAGAAATCCCTCTCCCTCCATTGTAAAAGCCCCCTTAAAGTACTGGAAACTCCCTTGGAAATATCCAGGGTCAGGTTGGATGGGGCTCTGAGCACCCTGGCCTAGTGGAAGRTGTCCCTGYTCAYTGCAGGGGGGTTGGGCTAGAYGACCYCTGAAGGTCCCAAACTGCTTTGAGATTCTGTGAAGGCTCATTTTGGGCTTATCTTTGGCCCAGCACAGGTAAGACAGCTCTGGCTTGGTTCCCCTGTGTTAACAATGGGTTTAGATCACCACACAGCGAGAACCAGCAGGGAACAAGAATGCTGGGGGGAAACCTCCCAGGGAGTGGTRCAACCACCTAAGGTAAACACTTGGATGTCCCAGCTATTAGTGATGCGGAAAAGAAAGATCTATTTCACAGTTTCAATGAATATTTTCACCTTAGGGAAAGTGGACTCAAGCCTTGCAATTTATTACATTCATATGGGTTTATACCTCAGCTCAGTTGAATGCTTTTTTTATTAAAGTGCTGCCCCAAAATGCCAATAAATCCCCCTTATTTGGATTCAACTTATCCACTAAAACAGTGTTGACTTCAGCCCTTAGATATTCCCCTGAATCTACTCTCCTAAATCAAGGTGAAGAGCTCACATCTTTCACTTACCAGTACAACTCCAGTATGTTTTTGGGGGAATATGTTGTCTCAGAGTGCATGCCCAGGTCACAGCCTCTTCTCTGAAGCTCTGAGCTGGGCTCCAGCTGTAATTGAAAACATCCTTCTCATTTCCTCATCMTTTTGGAGGCTCAAAGCAGCCACATTTCTCGAAGTTTACTTCTCTAAATGCACCCACACGCAGTCAATTTGGATTTTCAGCCAAAAATAGAGTAGTCCCAGCCTAGTTCACAGTATTTTCACCCAGCATTTTTATTTAAGCCCAGTGTGAGATAAACAGAAAAGCATGGAGTGGCATCAGCAACACCAGTAAGCAGATGATGGTTAGGCAAGAGAGGCACTTGGTTGCTTGAAAAATAGGTTTATTCAAGACATATTGCACAGKGAAAGAGATGGAAAGAAAAAAAAATCTAAAGAGGAAAAAGGAAGAGAACCTTTTATTTAGCAACCTAAATATACATAGCAGTTTAAAGTTTAAAATTGAGTAGGCAACTCAATTATTACTCTATAAAAAGCAAAAAGGAGAGGTATCTTGAGCTGCTATTGTAAGTCAGAGCTTTTATGTGACACTAAGAGGCCCCATATTCTRTTTATTTCAGTTGGATTCACTTTATACTTTTTTTGCCATGGTAGAAAACTCTCAGACACTCAATCTAAAGAACTATATATTTTTTCAAGACAAATCACTTCTACCTGAGCAGATGTAACAGCCCATTTCTTCGTGCTCATCAGTAATATCAGCTGCTGCTTTTCTCCCAGAAAAAGAGGATGGGAAAGAACAGAAGTGCTGAGAAATCAGGAAATAAATATTCCAGCAGAAATAGCAGTGGGTGTTTCTATTCCCCTTATCCAGGGGACACTGAGGCCATGTATTAGAGGCTGCTCCTAATTGCCAAATATTTGCTGTTCCTCTCCCGTCCAACCCTGAATCAGCTGTGAAGTGTAACAGTAATCTTCTCTCTACTGTAATAAATATTTTTAGAAAAAAAAAAAAGTGTGGGGTGCTTGGACATTTCAGACTACATGGCCCCAAGCCACGGTTAAAAAAACCAACAGACTTTTGCAGGAGTGTATTTCTGGAGGAGAAGGGCACTGAAGGGACTTTAGCACCTCTTCTCTTAAATTATCATTACATGGAGAAGCCCAGAAATTAAATTAAATGTGAGTGAGGTTGTGAAAGTTTCCTCTGCAGTCAGAACACAGCCTTGGGCTAAACCTGACCCYGAGCTCCTGCCCAGCACACACCTCACCGTCTGCATGGCTTTAGCAAGGGAATTTTGCTGCTGGTGACTGGTGAGGAACCTGTCATTTCTGAGGTGGCTCTTCCAGAGCTCCTACACATCTCATGCGACCTGGAATCATCCCCACTTCCCAGATTTATCACAGACACATGGTATTGCTGCATTCCAGCTCCCAGCTAAGGGCCAGGGAGGTCAGAACATCTGAGACAACATCCACATCCAGCACAACGGAGTGGATCAAACATCTTCAGAGCAGATCATCCAAAGCAGCATGGAGTGCACAGGKAGGTGAGGTCTGCTTACTCTGAATTCAAATTGTACAGCACTGATTATCATGATTATTAATTAGTTAGTAGCACCTATCTCACTTTTAAATAGCCCTGTAAGTGGGTTCACCCCATAACTGGGTAGACACAACCCACAGAGAGAGAAAGACATCTGGAGAAGGCCTTCAGTTAACCTGAGGGTCTTAGGTCTACACTGGGAGTAATCTGAGCCAGAACTTTCCTCAGCCTTGGGTTTCAGCTGCAGATTTTCAATCCATATTGATCAACACATTGAGGAACATCATCTTGCTTGAATTCTCCTGGGTAAATCCTGCCTCCAGCAATAATCTTTTCAAACCCCCCRGGTATATATAGGATAAGGCGGAGCTTAGGCAATGTTTAATAAAAAAGTCAAACGACTGGCAAAGTACCAAAGCAGTACCTGCCTTTGTTAAAATCAACTTTGACAAATGCTTTCAAAGCGTTCCTTTCATTCAGAAGCAGTGACAGGCTGACAACAGCCYCAGCCATACAGAGCAGAAATCTCCCAACAGATCTTCAATTCCACACTCAGCCGAAGGGTACATATTTTCTATTCTCCACGGCACCAAGGCTCTACTCTGACACAAGCTATTGATCTTTTCAGCTGAGCCAAGTGATTGCTCCTGAATCCACAGGGCTCCTCCCTCCTCAGGTTGGCTCTATTCACCGGGCTCAGTTTAGCTCAGTTSAGCAGCTGGGGTCAGGCTGTTCCTACAGACAAAGGATAGGTGAGGAGAGGGCACGAGCACTTTCTCTTTGTTGGAGGGGCTACTGTACTGCTTTCTCCTTGCAATAATTTTTATACCCCCTGCCCTTTCTGAATCTTCACATGGTTTTGTCAAGGATTAAATTTCAGTCTTCCTCTCCAATTTGATAACTATTGCTATAAATAAGAGCCTAACTGCTATCTCTGTTTGGCTGCTTGTGGCCTCCCACTCTAGGCGAGTTTCTCAAAATATTTTCCCTCTTTCCTGTTGAAACCAGTCCCCTGTGACTCCATGACTCCTTTCCCAGTCCATTTTATTCATGAATTAAAAAGACCAAAAAAGTTTTATTTCTCTCAATCTTAAAATGGTTTGGGTTGGAAGTTACCCTAAATCTCATCCCATTCCCACCCCCTGCCATGGGCAGGGACACCTTCCACTAGCCCAGGTTGCTCCAAGCCCCGTCCAGCCTGGCCTTGGACACTTCCAGGGATGGGGCAGCCACAGCTTCTCTGGGCAGTCTGTGCCAGGGCCTTCCCACYCTCACAGGGAAGAATTTCTTCCCAATATCCAATTTAAACTCACTCTCTTTCACTTTGCCTTGTTTTTTATTTTATCACTTAGGGCTCATGGGGTTTTTGGCAAACCTTTGAATGATCAGCTTTAGTTACTTCACTGAGGGAGCTTGAACACAAAAAACTGCAAAATTACAAGGTTGTCCTTTCACAAGTGCTCACCCCAAGGTTCGATTTACCCGGTTCAGCTTGTTCTCACTCCCTTAACAAACGTTTTAATGAGGCAGTGGCAGGAGAAACTGCTTACATAACAAATTGTATAACAAATCTTATCGCTGCTTTGGAAAAGTTGGGTCGCAGCAACCATCTGGGAAATAAAAGCCTGAATCATCTGCCATGCATACACACACACAGATATATATTTATACATATAAAAATATATGTGTGTGCACATTTGACTCTTACATGAATCACACCCAAAGCTCTACTAAAATGCCACGCCAGCTGAAATCTTCCTTCCAAGCTGTTGTTTCTGAATGGAAGCTATCCCCTTCCATGAATGATGCATTTGAGCCACTATAGATATGCAAAGRCATCTTGTTTCCACTGTATAGAATMTTTCAGTGCTCGACAAAGCTTTAATTACTCATCTCCTGTGCTGCTTCAGCACATGACTCAGAGTAGGTGTCATCAGGACCAGTGGAATGGAAAAWAGAAGGGAAAAGTGTTACTTTTATGAAGATCCATGCCCATTCTCCACTGGGTGTGGGAAAGATCAGTGATGTCATTCGGTTTTGGAGGGCAGGACACAGTGCACCAAAAGGTGACAATTATAAATTCTGTCACTACAATGATGGAATACATAATTTCTGAGGACTTTGAGACAAATACTCATCTCCCAGACAAAAACGAGGTGTAAATGGATCCTCAAACAGAGGAGCCGTGGCTTAATCACAACCCAACTGTAACCAATAAGGCTCCTTTTGGATTAAAGGGATCTGTAATTCAGGCTGTGGTTATGGATGCAAGATCTGTGCACTAGCAGATTGCCCATCAAAATATCTTTAAKATGGCCCAAGTGTGGGTACACACTCGTATTCCTTCCAAATTCATGAATGGACCCTCCCATGATTTAGTATTTACAGCAACTACTGTCCTAAAAGSAGAATGGCATCTGCTGAAGGGTACAAATGGTATTTGATTTGACCTCAAGACTGTCAGGACATATTGCCCTGTCATTTTCACTGTTCTGGTTTTGGAATAAATTTGAAGTGAGCCCGTGTGTAGGTTGGTATTCTTGCTTCGTGAGGTTTTGGCTGTTTTGATCTGCTGCTGAGATGCCTCTCCTCAGGTTTCTTGGTAAATGGAACCACAGTCTAAGGGTGTAAATGATAGAGTATCATTTGAATTACAAACCTGATACATGTAGTATAATATTTAATGTACTTAAGTAATATAATATTAAATAACTRCATTATAATATTAAATAACTACATGGTACAAGTAGAAAAATAAAATATTAGTAATATAGAGACATGAAATACTGTGAATAATAAAAAMCACCTAACATTGCCARTGAGAGTGAGAGCAGTGGTGTATCAGTACCTCTACTGAGAGGAAATAAGGTCTTCCTCCACAATTAATACAGTAATGTTGATAGAAGATTTTCCAAGGAAATATGATCTGTGTAAAATTGAGGATCAGTTTAGAGTCTTCTCCAATTACAATTTGTATCAATATAAACATTTAATCTGAGAACAACATGAGTGGGTTCAAAGCATTGGTTTTCAGGGCTCTTTCCTGGGAAAACTGTCATATTTTCCTTACATGATCCATTCTCACTTTATGGAAACTATCACCCTTTATGGTCTGTTCGTTATGGATTTTTAAATACCAAGAGCTTGGGCCAAACAACTGTTAAACAGGCTGCCAGAGAAAATAACCACTCCTGAATAAGAGAGAAGGCTATTATTTGGTTAAAAAGTGATATAAAAAGTTGGAAACTGAAGATAGGAGCATAGAATTGTTTCTCCCAGTGGATGACATTGGCAATGGGATCCTTCTGAGTGCTCTGCTGTAAATTGGGATACAAAAATATTTGTAACTGGTTTAGAACAGAAAAGGGCGAATGGTGACGTGACATTTTGCTGATGACAATATTTGATTGAGTAAAGAACAAGTACTGCTGGAGGGATTATAAAAGGGTATTTTGATACCAGTTGACTTTTGACTGAGTAGGAGATGACAAAACTATAGCACAAATAATAACTTGTGAAATCTAAACTCGAGAATTATTAGGAAAATAACGGATAACAAAATGAAAGTGTCAGCGTGGTGATCCACAGACCTTGGGATGTTCTTCTGATTGTTCACCTCCGTGATTCATGGTTTATGAAAAGCAGGGATACACGATAACACCATAACAAGGAAATACTTGATTAACTTTGCAAAGAATGAAAATTATTTAYAGTTGCTTCCGTGGACCAGATAAAATGGGCAAAATGATTTATTTCTATTTCAATGCATAATTCTGTGAAAAATAAAGTTTTTAATCAATGCATGTTTATTGAATATCTTGCTGTTTCCTTCAGCATTAATAATGAAAAACGTGCAAGTGATTCTATCACTACAGTTTCATAAAAAACATTACATGTGTCATCATGTACTTAACTGTAACCTACGTACAAGGAAAAGAGCCTAACACCCAAAATATCTTTTCCAAACATTGCTATCTTTTGCTTTTTTGGCAGCATTCCCAGGAAAAAATAGAGGATTGGAAGAACCTGAATATAGTATCCAAAAATGATTGCCTGGAGTTCTACCAAGCTTTCTTTCATTAGCAATAAACTCAGTGGCTTTAGCCAACAAGAAAAAAATCGAAATGTGGTGTTAGAAACATTTTGAAAAATACTGGGCAATGGTAAATGAGTGGTTGCTGCTATAGGTGGAGAAGGCAGAAATCTCCAAGGGTTTGTTTTCCTTTATGACCTCTTGTCTAAGTGAGGTGGTTCCTCAGTGTGGAAATGAAYGTCAAGGGTAGCTAAACTTACCACGTGTGATTCAAAACTGAGCATCTTGCATTGAAAACACCAGTGCATCCTGTTCCAGACAGGAAGGAAAAGAAGAAAGAGTGTGACAGAGCTGGGAATGTTTAGCCTGGAGAAGAAAAGGCTCCAGGGAGACCTCAGAGCCCCTTCCAGTGCCTAAAGGGGCTCCAAGAGAGCTGGAGAGGGACTTTGGGCAAGGCCTGCAGTGACAGGAAAATGGGGAATGCCTTAAAACTGAAAGAAGGCAGGGTTAGATGGGATATTGGGAAGAAATTCTTCCCCRTGAGGGTGGGGAGGCCCTGGCACAGGTTGCCCAGAGAAGCTGTGGCTGCCCCATCCTTAGAAGTGTCCAAGGCCAGGTTGGATAGGGCTTGGAGCCACCTGGGATTGTGGCAGGTGTCCCTGCCCATGGCACAGGGTTGGAATGGGCTGATCTTTGAGGTCCCTTCCAACCCGACCAGTTCCATGATTCTATGAAGAAACAGCTCTTGACAAGCTACTTATGAGTATTTTCTGTGTCCTACTTTATTAGAACACATTTGGTTTCTACATTATTTCATATTTGCAAGATACATTGAAAAACTCCCATTCTTAGATGTACTGTAAGCACTTCCCATGTAAGGTAGAGAGTGCACAGGCAAAACCTTTTGAAATAGTTTGAAAATGCATTTTGATATTGTCCATGGCATTCCAATTTGGTTCATCAGAAACAAAAATGGACAGTTGTTCTTCTTATCCAAGTACAGAAAGTGATGAGAGGAAAGGCAGGCAGTAAGACACTTTTTTCCCCGTTAAGTAGTTGGAATTATAACTTTTTTTACTTTGCTTTTCTACTCTTTTAGTCCTTTAAATGTTAATGTCAGAAACACCATCAGTGGGGCAGATGACATGGGAAAAAGATTGWCTTACAGCAGGCAAGAGTCCAGCTGCCCAGCAGCATTCTGCCAATTATGTGCACTTTAAATTAAAGGATTTTCTTCATCTCCTCAGTGGCCTTGAGATATTTTTGACTCCCATTTAATCATCATTCAGGCTGCATTTCACTCATMCATATATACTGTGTGTACAGAAAAGAAAAATAACACAGTAGTTTGGAAGTGACTTCTAGCAAAATTTGCTTATGTTGCAAAGGCTTTTTTCACCCCATTCCTCCCACCAGTACWGAAACCTCAGATGAACGAGTCCTTGGGCAGCATATTCCCAGACCCCAACATCAAAGCTACCCCCACACCCTGTAGCAGGATGTCTCAACACAGGTTCCAGCAGGCAGCAGGCCATGGAACACTTTTACAYGTGAGGAAAAAAGAACTGAACCTTGCCCCGTGTGGTTATGGTGCGTGGATGGGTTGGGGACCAATCTGTGGGGTCTACTGGTGGGGTTGAGCGAGCTGTTTGCCTTCAACACGTCACGACCATAAGATAATCCAGTAAAGCTATAAACTCTAATTATTTAAAACGCTGGCAGCCCTATTTATTTATTTTCAGTTGTGGAGATACCAAAGACGAAGTCCAAGCCTTTCCGAGTTGCCATGGCAGCCGGCCGCTCTGGTCGGCGATTATAGCGGTACCACTTTGGCACCAGGCGTGAACTTTGATCGCTATGGCAACGTCACAGACATAACTCCCGTTTCATTCAGCCCATACTTTGTTCCCGAGGAGCCTCTTTGCTCGCCGTTTGTGAGGGAGCTGAGAACTGTGTCAGCCGCGWCGGAGAGGAGCTGTCAGGAGCGGCGCGGAATGGGCTTTCCCAGCTTAGAGAACTCTTCCCATCAAGGGACGATTCACTCAGGGCTCTCATTATCCTCAGGAGCTGAGCTTCTTGGCTGACGTAAATGGAGGTGGCTCCATTAAAGGCAGCAAGGTCTCTTGAATCCAAATTGGGCAMCAGGGAAAAAAAAAACCACATTTCTCTGGTTGAATAGGCATTGCTAGAGGTGAAGAATCCCCCTTGTCGCTTCCTTGTCCAGTTTGGCGTTCAAGGAGTGAAAGGCAGCGCACAGGAAGTGGTAGGGATGGCAGAGATCAGAGGAAGGGAGGAAGATTTAAAAGCAAAAAGCAAATAAACAAACCAAAAAAAAACCCCAGAAAAACATGTTTAGCAGACTTGGCTTAACTTTTTAAAATTGATATCAACTTGGAGATAGAGAAAAAWTTGTCAGTCATTATAGAGATTTAGTATTAGAAAATTCACAAAATTTCTCCAGGTACAACGGCAGGAAATTCACCTGAACTGTGGGAATAATAGAGAGATTCTGAAAGACATTTACTTCTTATAGACAATATGGAAGGCTTTTTATGATTCATACAGAACAAACAAAAGGATACATTTCTTCATATAACCTCTAGTTAAACTCTTCATCGTCACCAAAGGATGTTCCAGAGGCCAAACACTTTCATGTCCAGAAAACTCTGAAGAAATTTAGTATGACAAAGTCCACCGAGAATTATTAATATAAAGATATCATTTTATCTCAGGAAGACTCCAAACCACARTTCCCTGGAGGCTGGGAGAACACGGCAGGGTGATATCATTGCACAGCTCAGCTTCTCCTAAACTCTTCCACAAACAAGCACCAGGGCAAGTGGGACACTGAGCTTGGCGAGACTTTGGTTTGACTGCTTGTGGCCATCCTCGTGCTCTCACACTCATAAGGCTGTGAAAGAGTAAATAAATAAATAAGGATGTCTTCACAAAATCACAGAATGGTTCGAAGGGACCCGAGTTAATCTCACCCCAACTCCCCTGCCRTGGACAGGGACACCTTTCACTAGAGCAGGTTGCTCAGATCTCCATCTGATAGTCCTTTAACACTTCCATGGAAGGTATATCCATGACTTCTCAGGGCAGCCTGTTCCAGTACCTCACTACTCCCATAGTTTAAAAATGTCTTTATTATGTCAAAGGTAAACTGCCTTATTTCAGCCTCAAACCATTTCTCCTTGTCCTGTCACTGTGGGCCTTGGCAAAAAGTCTCTGTGTTCCTCATAACCTGGCCTTGACATATTGAATAGCTGGACTAAAGTCTCCCTAGGGCCTTCCCTTTTTCGGGATGAATGACCCCAATTCCCTCAGCCTGACATGGCAGGGTCGGTCCAGCCCTCTGAGCTTCTTTGTGGCCCATTTCAGGATCTGCCCTGACAGATCCATGTCTTTCTTGTACTGGGGACCCCAGAACTGGATGAGGAGTCAGCATCCAGTTAAACATCCAGAATMTGATGCCTAACTAAAAGGACATTTGTGCACTGTGAAGCACAGGTGACACTCTGTARTTCCTGGAGGTGCCACATCTCACAACCAGTTCTAGTCCTGACATCTGTCTTGCAGCATAAAGTGAATGTGCTGACATACTGAGGTTGCTAAAAAAATTAGATCACAAAAAATGATGAGCTGGAATAATTATTATCCTTAAAATTCTGCTCAGACTTTCTTAATTTGTTACATCAATTTCAGTTTGCGCTGCTGAGGAAAAATGCCTAAACTCATCAGCAAAGAGCAGGACTTTCCATGAGTTTCAAAAGAGCAAAATATGTGATAATTTAACAGGTTTRTGATGTTACTCATCTGTATCTCAGTGTAGCTATTTCTAGAACTGAGCTCACCTCTCCCTGGTGCAAGTACGTGAATAAATTCTACCTTTATATAAATAAATAAAGAGATGGCAGCACTGTGTGGGCTAYAGCAAAGGATTATTCATCTATCACACAATGCCTGCCAGATGCTTTGGAGCATCAGATCCACCTGTGTATTTCAGCATCCAAGATTTAATATTTACATGGCAACAGGATTTAATCTGTTCTGCTCAGCTCACACTCCGGAACTCCACACCAATACCTAAAGTGATCTGGAGATGTGAAGCTAYTCATAAGTGCTAAATAAAAAGGTCATCACTACAACCTGAGATGTGCTGGGCTGAAATCTTTAGTTCAACAAGTGATTGCACAAGAAAGGTGCYGAAGCTGCAGCTGTGCTGGGCACTGGATGAGCTCTCAAGGTGTATTTTGTGTTACAGAGCTCAGCATCCCGACCTGATCCTTCACCAGCCCCACTGRCACYCAAAGGATTGTTCAGAGACACCCASRRGTGTYGAAYTRCCCATAACCCACACCCTCTACAGCCCCACCAGGTGCAGCAGGGCACCTTCAGACCTCTAGCAGGAGACAAAGTCTTTTACTAAGACCTAGTCCTTACTGATTTATTATATTTTCCAAATGCTGAAAAAAGAAAACAAGTGCAACTGAAAAACATTACCTGTTAGACACAGCAAGAAGAGCACACTTGGTRGAAGGTGCAGGAGAAGGACAAAAATTAAGTGTTCATGCATATAACCTTTGTTTAAAAAAGAAAAAAGTAMAAAACAGCCAAAGCGACATCAAATCTCAAACCCTCACAAGTAATTAGACTTCCCGGAGTTCAGTTTTTAATAAAACAGTAAAGGACAGGAACCAAAGTCGCCAAAATTTGCAGCAATTCGTGAGCGTTTGAAGTTTCAAACTTTATTCAGTCCCATTTTTTAGTTCTGATAATGAAAGCTGAATTTTAGGTGGAGACCTGAAGCACAACTTCCTTCCAGGAAAGCAAAAGAAGTTGTAATCGCTTAGATCAGTTTGTTGCTGACAAAGCTGTGAAGCCTTGGCACAAAAACTATCTGTGAGGCACTCAGGCTCTTTGTCTGGCTCAGGTCAAAGCCTGTAGCTTGGTGCTCATCAGTTACTTCACCTCCATGGACTTCATTCTTCCACTTGTKATAATGTGAGTGATGGGATGCCCATGTGTTATTCATATCCTTTATGTTTTATGTATGGCAAGAGTTGTCCGTGTTTTTCACTTCMTTACTGGGGCAAAAGAGGTTGATTTTGTTCCTTTCACTGAAAATACAGGTTTTCAAGGTGACAGATGGCCCCTCTATTGTCAATTGTCAGAGGCTTTTGATCACCAGTGMAGCAGAAAAAATGTATAATGGATTTTATCAGGTGCACTCTAAAAAGCCTCAGCRCTGCAAGACTTTTTGATCAAAAGCACGAAGCAAAATATCACTTTCTTTGGACTGCACACGTGACTCTTGATACGYTTGAAAAATGTGGGTTGTTCTGCAAAATGAACTTCGTCTTTTCAAGAGGGGCACAGATTTGCAGGGTTGATGGTTTTTATTGAAGATTATGAAGTGTCAATCAGAAAAAGATTCACTTAAAAAGGCTTCCACGCAAGGGAAAAACACCTGACTGAGTCAGTCRTTCCTGCACACATTCATGGAGTCCTGGAATGGTTTGGGTAGGAAGGAACCCTAAACATCACCACATTCCAACCCCCTGCCATGGGCAGGGACACTTTCCACTATCCCAGGTTGCTCCAAGCCCTGTCCAACCTGGCCTTGGACACTTCCAGGGGTGGGGCAGCCACAGCTTCTCTGGGCAACCTGTGCCAGGGCCTCCCCACCTGCTCAATAAAGTATTTCTTCCTAATATCCCATCTAAACCTACTCACTTTCAGTTTAAAGCCATCAAAGCCACTACTTTTTTTTTTTTTTTTTTTTTTTTTAAAATAAGGCAAAATTTGAATGGGAACTGAAATAGTTGGTTTTTTTCTGGTTTTAGACAGAATGGGGCAGATCTCTTCCCATTTGAAGCTGTTTGAACTTTGGTTCTGCCAGACTCCTCTCTGCAGTTGACCTATCTTGTGCTGTGTCCCTTCACCAGCATTCAGGCTGCTTCCAGCGAGAGGTTCTGGAAAGGTTTCTCAAACATTCCCGTAAGATCTGTGCATTCAGTGCAAAAACAGCARTCAAAAACCACTGCAAATGATGGTTTGGGAGAAGATGTGTTAATCCCTTTCAAACAAATGTGTGAAGAGGCACCTGGGCTGAAGGATGAGTCGAGTTAGTGAGAAGAGCAGATCTCACTCTTTGCTTTGACCTTTCCAACACAATCCATGTACGCGATGCTGACGGGATGGGACTGCCATCACCCCCTCAAATCCCAGCTCAGGAGATCCTGTTTGTTGGGTGTTTTCTGCCACGCACCAATACACTGTGTGAGAGCAGAGCATCAAGACTTTCAGAGCACACAGCAAATATTTATTGGCTGACACACTGTGGAGGGCAAGGATCCACACTCTACTGAGTGAAAGATGAATATGGGCATGACCCTAAAAGTGGCACGCAGGCCTGTTTGCCCCTTTGTGCTGCTTCCCCATCCTGTTGAGTTGCCATCTTTCACTCCTCTGTTTCTTCCCTAATGGTTTAATATCTCCTCCTGTCAATGTTTTACAATCTTTGAGTGCCTGCTTGCCACTGGCTCAAAAATTTAACTTTTCTCACTCACACAGCTTTAGCACACAGCTGAAAATTGTCTTTCCAGCAAAAACCCCTCAGCTCTGCTRCACCAAACTGGGCCAAATGGGATCACACAGATACAACCATGGGCTGTGGGTTACAAGGCTTCTKCAAGAGAAGGGATTTGGGGAGTATATACAGACTGGACACAGCTCTTCAACTGAGAAATCAAGTTTCAGAATTTACTACGTATTGGGAGAACATCGATGCTGACTGATTTTCATCAAGCCCTAGAGTGTTTAGATTATCAGAATCTACAGGAAATGGTCTTCAGAAGATTAAAGTTAGTCATGCATAAGCAGTTCATCAGAAGAACACACATTTGAGAGCAAGGAAGGAATATGGATAATCTTTCAAGAACTACAAAGTMAAATGAAACAACCAAAGAAAAAAAGTAGATCAATAGGAAGAGGAGATTAGTAATTCTCAAAAAGCCAGCTCAATTTGCACTGAATCTGAAAAATTACACCAGCAGGATTTGCTGTAATCAGAATAACCCAGGGTGATGTACTAGCCAAGCAATGAACAGCATCTGATCTGATCTGATTCCTAACATGGATGTGCTCATAAATAAATGCAGAAGTAGTGGCATAAATCTCTCATGAATGTCTAAAACAGAATTGTTAGCACCCAAACCTGAGCATAAAAAATGTAGAGCCTGTGACATTTTCCCAGTAGGACCTATTCAGTGCAGCAAGTGAGGAATAGAAAAAACTCCTCACAATTGATTGATTTTTAGGAAGAAATTCTTCCCTGTGAGGGTGAGRCCCTGGCACAGGTTGCCCAGAGAAGCATTTTACTCACCAAAAAAGTCAGAGTCCAGATGAAACTGTCTAAAAGATTATCAAAACCGAAGGAGAACGACTGACCACTTCCAAAATTAAGGATCACAAGCACTAAATGAACCCTGTTACAAGATGAATATATCCCCTATTTGTATTTAGGGAGCCCTGTGAGGCACAGCACTCATTCTGCTATTCTTTCTTGATTAATACATTCCTTTCTTGTTTGCTTTTTTGGAAGAAATTTATGCTTGACACAGAGTATTTTATGTCTGCACAGAGTGTCTCAGTATCATTTTTTTAAGTAATGGATGGRGAAAAATAATCTTCTGTGAATCTGGAACAAAACTGAAATACGAAAGAAATTATGAGGAGCTAAAACAAGAAAGCAGGTTTTTTTTAAAGGTAAAAAAAAAGGTTGTATGCTGAGCCTTTTAAAACCACTGTGGCTGCACTGGCTGGATAATACAGGGAGTCAYTCCATGCTCCTTCCTATAAGTAGGCACTGAAGGAAAAACTACCACCCTGGAGCCTYTTGTTATGATTTCTCCGCCAAAAGTTGCTTATCCACAGCAGAATCAGCAGAGATAACAGCTTCACAGTTGCTCCAGTGTAGATTTTGATATCTTAGCTCAAGGCTACCTCGTCAGGAATTTATTTGTGGCTGACTGAATCCTGGGCTAGAGCGGAATGCTGTCCTCTGATAAGCAGACTACGGTGGCAAAAACCTGCAGGAAAAAGATGGGGGGAAGTACTTYGTGATTTTTAAACCATAGGTGGGAAAGAACAAATGAAAAAATGTGGGATTTGAGTAAATTTATTTGAATAAATGGACCCATATTGCACAGGGGAGGTCATCATCATAGAATCACAAAAATAGCTTGGGTTGGAAGGGAACTTCGGGAATATCTAGTTCCAGCTTTTCACCTGGAAAAGAATTTGCAATCAGTGGTGATCTGGTCTGTGATACTGATGGTACCAGCCATCCCATTTTACAAAAAATGTCTAATATCAGACTAATCCTAAACTGAAGTGGCTGTTCTGCTCAGGGAATAAAAGGAGCCCAGGTGGAAACTTTTCCTCTGTGRAGACCTGAAGTGAAAGGAGATGAATCTCAGCCTTAATGTCCCGATTGAGTAATGCAGCACGAAGGGACTCACAGTCCTGAACAGCCAAGGAAAGTTGTTTTCCCAGGCTGCCAGGGGAATAATGAATCTCAGTGGAGTGTTTCTGTGCTGGGGTGATAAACAGGAGTTTTGTGCATGGATGAGGACAATACCCCAGGTCCAGCTGTGCTGCTCAGCTACGGAGATTGGACAGCTGATCTGTTCCCAGGGATTCCCATCAGTCCCTCAGAAATGTCAGACAGGGAAAAACAGGCTGAACCAAGAACATTCCTGCTGCCTTTGGGGATTTCTTGTTATGGAGTCTGGAGTGTTTAGGAGTTTGGGCACATGAGAGGTGTGGCTGAGGCACAGAAAGCAGTGCCCTGTGCATTTTATTTGTTAATATAATGTGACCTTCACSTCTTTACACAGGTTCCAAGTATGGAGTCGGTGGGTGAATCCACCTCAAAGGCAAAGCCTTTCCTGTGATTAACTGATTTCCCAAAAGGTTCTGCCCCTGTGAGTGTCCCACTCTCTCCTGTGGAGCACCCAGCATAGAAATATGTTCTTTGCCTCAAAATCCAATCTTTGGTGCTAGCAGCCCTAAAAACACACACAGACTTAGAGAATCTGCACACTTCTTGTGGATGTGTCATTTCCTTCAGTCCTGTCTCCAAGAAGGACAGAATTTATCCTGTTTCTGGAAAAAAGGAGAAATTGTGGAAGGTGCTTCTTGGAGATACTGATCTTGAATGGCAAACTCTTAGTCTAAACTAAATATCCCCAGAATACTACAGAAAAGTTCAAGAGGCAAATTTGAAAGCTCACATCACTTGTAAGTCCCAGAATGAAAGAGCTTGGTGTAGTGTGTTGAAATACTTGCTGAAATTTGCATTCTTTTTCAATACATCATATATTCCTACGGGAAATTCACATATATTTGCCCTCCCRTAAATGCAACTCCCTACAATATGATTTTTCATCATCTTTCACTTCTCTCTCTTTCTGATCCTTTATTTTCCCCTCAAGAATCTCAAATATCAGCATCCTGGAGGTTCTTTAAGCCTAAAGCAATGATTCAGGAGTACAGAAATCTACCTTGTTCATAAAGTCAGTGGTACAAACCAAAAAATTGAGAGACCAATCTCTTTGAAAAAACAGAAAGAGTGAGAGACTTGGTTCTCACTCAGTGTTGGGTTTCATTTTGGAAATACAAAGCTGATCAAAAAGCTGTCCAGATCTAAAACAATCCATTAGCAAAGTACATATGCCCTCTAAACCCTTGCGAGTAGATCCATGGGGTAAACAATTTTTCAAGCTGAGAAGTAGAGGTTGAAGTCAGAGATTTACAGCTCTGGATAAACTTCAGTCAAAAGTGAACTTCCATAACCCAAACTATTCCATKATTCATCTGCAATGCTGGTATGGCTATATTATGTTTGCTTCTGAAATTTGTTGTTTGTAGTTCTGGCTTTCACTGCACTGGATTTCTCAATCYACCCTTTATCTCTTTCAAGTCTGACATATTTTTCTTGTCTGTGCCTCAGCATCCAAATACATGTTTCCTTTTCAGCTGTTACATTTTAATTCCACATCCAGATTTAYGGTCCATTGTTTCCTTTTAACCTTTTCTCTTGGACACTGAGGAACTCTGTCCTTCAATTCCTTCTTGTGAGTAAACAGCAGCATGAAATAAAGGTCAGGTCAGTAAAACAGGCTCCTCTTCTCCTCAGAGGGCAGTCTGCTCTGATGRAGATTCCCTTTGGGATGATACATCCACTATAGGAGTAGTGCTRGAGACGTTGGAGTCGGCAGCTCTTTCTGAATTATGGAAAATTCAGAAAGATTTCTGCCTGGAAAAAACATCATCCATGTGTGTAGTAAGGCTGAGCTGGCCATCAGCTCCTCAGGGATGCAGCATTTATCCCAAAGSCAAGGAGCAGGATCAATGCTCTGAGTAGCTGAGCCTGTAAGAACAGTAAATTCGTCACTCTTGCTTGTATTCTCGTGGATGGAAACAGAGTTTGTACCATCAGCTCTGGGTTACCCAGCACAGGAAGGATGTGGAGATGCTGGAGCCAGTCCAGAGGAGGCACCAGGATGATCAGAGGGATGGAGCAGCTCTGCTGTGAGAGAATTGGGAATCTTCAGCCTGGAGAAGGCTTTGGAGTGACCTAACTATGGCCTTCCAGTACCTGATGGGAACCTACAAGACAGAGGGAGAGAGAYTGTTTACAAGAGCCTGGAGTGACAGGATGAGGGGGAATGGCTTCAAATTGTAACAGGCCAGGTTTAGATTGGATATCAGGAAAAAAATTATTCCCTGTGAGGGTGGTGAGGCCCTGGCACAGGTTGCCCAGAGAAGCTGTGGCTGCCCCATCCCTGGAAGTGTCCAAGGCCAAGTTGGAGGAGGCTTGGAGCAACCTGGGATAGTGAAAGATGTCCCTGCCCATGGCAGGGGGTGGAACTGGATGAGCTTTAAGGTTCCTTCCAACCCAGGCCATTCTATGCTTCTGACTCTTTGATTCTATGATTCCATGATCACACCATTAGAAATTCTTCGGGGCAATTCTATCAGAACTCCAATAATAAGGGGACTCTGCACAGAGCTCCAGCACATCAGAATGTTCTTCCTGTCCTGAAACACAAGGTAAAGGATGGAAAAATTATCAGTAATACCATGCTCTTGTCTACCTATGCTACTACTACTACTACTACTACTACTACTACTACTACTACTACTACTACTACTACTACTACTACTAACTGTGATGACTGCCTTGCCTAAACATCATAAAATAGCAGAATCACAGAATATCCTGAGCTGGAAGGGACCCACAAGGATCATCGAGTCCAACTCGTGGCCCTGCACAGGAGAACCTGAAAAATCACACCAAGTGCCTGAGAACATTGTCCCAGTGCTTCTYGAATTCTGCCAGCCTTGGTGCTGTGACCACCTCCCTTGGGAACGTTTTCCAGTGCCCAAACACCCTAACAGGGCTTAATGCCATTACATATGGAATTTATGGATGAATCCAGAGAGATTTCTGACCTTCACTATTAATTTTCACCCTCTCCTTGCATTTCTAAGTTTATCTTTTTTGTCACTTCTTTCATTGCTTCATTTATAGATATTTCACCTTTTGGGTTTTTTTCATTCCGCTCCATGATACAAGGGAARAAAGGACACATCATAATTTTCTCCTGTTTCATATTTTTTCCTCTGTTTGGCCCAGATGGAGAACTTCACAGCAATCCTAAATGACACAGGAAGCAGCACTGCCTGATTGGCTCGGTCTTTGCATAACAGGAGCCGTACTGGGAATCTKCACTTTAGTGCATAATTGTGGTAATCCAAAAACATTCTCAGCAAAATGTATCTTCTTGTGTATGAAACACACTTGAAGCTGTTGATTGATGCACCAAGAATTGCTTCATGCACCATCTGCATCCATCTGAACGTGCTTGAACACTGTTTAAAAACCTCACTCGATCAGCAGAACATTAGATAGAAGTGGTGTTTTTGTTAATAGAGTGTATTAATAAAGCTCAAATGATATCTCACTTCATTCAGCCCTATCAAATACCTTCAGTGTAYGATTAGTTTAAAATTAGAGAAGTCTCACTTAACATGTGTTAATGCTTCARGCTCCAACTCTCATCAGTCTCACTAAAATTATTGCACAGAACCACAGACTTATTTTGGAAGAAATCAAGAAGCAGCAGTTAAAAACTTTATGATTAAAAACTCAAAACAGTTTTAGAAAGAGAAATGTTTAGAAGTTTTCTCCCTTTTTTATATACTTCCCCTGCCTAACAGGAAATTTGACCAAAAACTTTGCAAGTTGTCTCAAAAACTCGTATAGAAAYATTCTTCAAACAGAACCCTTTTAACCCAGGCCTTCTCATTTATATATTAATTAAGATGTATCTCAGAACATACCAGTGATGCATTCTTTCACTATCAGTTCCTTGCCATTGAACATCACCGTCTGGGAAATTGTTAGGAATATAATGACCTTAAAATCATTACAAATACAAAATTATTTTAAATACAGCCCACCCTAACAGAGATCCTCACAGCCTCTGTGACATCTCACATACAATCATAGAGTCATGGAATCAGAATCATAAAATCACAGTGCTGAGACATCGGAACAGTTTYCTGGAAACAAAGAGGATGSCCCATCCCTGGAAGTGTCCAAGGCCAGGTTGGACAGGGCTTGGAGCAACCTGGGAGAGTGGRAGGTGTCCCTRCCCAAGGCAGGGGTGGAACCACATGATCTTTCAGGTCCCTTCCAACCCAAACTTTTCCATGATTCTATGACTGTGCCATCCATCAGCCCTCCACGGATATCTGGATGTCTCTGAGCATCTCCGATGACACCAGARGACTTTCTGAGGACAACTGAATCAAGTCCCTTGTGAGAAAGTCCGGTGCTTACCTCAACAGACGTATCTGTGAGGGGCTGAATCACTCCCTGAGTCCCACAGACAGCAAAAGGCAGCTCTGCCCTGGCTCTGATGGCAGTGCAGGGCCTGGTTTTCTCCCGGAGCTGGATGAGGATGCCCGGGACTGACGTCTTCCTCCGTCAATTGCCTTTCATCCAGGGAGACAGAGGYGAGAAGTAACGAATATGACTCAGAATTTTATGTCATTACATTCAGCAAAAGTTTTTTGTCTGGGCCATTTTTAATGATGGACTCATTTTACTGAGTCTTAATTCCAGAYAAAATCCCAGAATAAAAAGAAATATGGAAAAAGCCATTCATAGATATGATGGGTTTACTACCAGACACGATTCCCTTCCTTCCTGGCCATAAGCTGGGGATGGCTCCAGCTGAATATTTCAGAGGGACTCCTCAGATCTATATTTCATCAGCTGCATAATTTCGCTCCTTAGTCCTGAATCCGGAWTTTCACCTTGACACATGAAGCTCTCGATCCACACCGCCTCCCTCCGCTCACAGAGCTGCTCCCTTCTCAGGAGAGCTCATTTCCCAGCAACACCAATTACTGTCACCTCCTTTTCCTTGACATTAATCTCGAGACAAGCACAACTTAGCTGTGCTTAGGCCTGCCAGGCTGATCTGCAACTGCTGGAACAGCTGCATTTTCCCTTGCTGTTGGGTGCAGCAGCACAGAAAGCAGCTGTGCTGCCTTTAGTTTAGGGGGAAAAAGCCTTCATTGGCTATTTTATTCGAAAATATCCCATCTAAGGCTTATTTTTACAGAATCCTGTCTAAGACAAGACGCTCATTGGAAATCAGGCAGCACAGGCAGCAGCTCTCATGTATACACTCCATTTTTTTGGAGGGGGRTGATTTTGGATCCTTTCTTGATTATAATAGTCCTGAGGAAACTGATTAACCCAAAGTGAGTGATTTCAGTCAGAACACGCTTATAGGGAGGGAAACTGAGGAGGTACCAACCATTTTTGCCACTATTTGATGTATCAAAAAGAAGAATTAATAGTTCTGTTATTTTTTTGCTCAGCWTTGAGAAGGCAAGAACTAAAACATTTTATACAGACTAATGATCTGGTCATTGCTATACCTGTGTTTACATGCATTCAGTCTCAAGGCTGAGCTGTCCTCATCCTGCTGCCTTTCAAAGGGCCAGGACGCCTCAGGAAAGGACATAATCTGTGCATAWAACCAGATTTAAAGCTTTTGCACTGGAAACAGGAGATGGACCATGATTTGAATCTATGGTTCTGCTCAGACACAGAACAACATCCCCGACCTCTGTGTGCCTCTGCCTCTGTCTCGGGGTTAATCAGGAGTTTAATGGCATATATACCACACTATTTTAATATATTCCAACAATTTCGTGGGAGTAGAGTCCAGGCATTTCCTCAGGGGGCAGGGAGTGGGAGCTGGCTCTGGTTTTAATTACAGTAATTGAGTTCGTTATCCATAGCTGTCTTTTGAGCATACACAGAGTAGGAAGGCAATACGACCCCATGGGAGACGAAAGCTCCAGAATTCTGATATCTGAGCTTGTTTTGTTCCAAATCTGCTTCGTAAAAAAAGGCTYTTCACCTCTGACATCCTTTATCTTGTCATCTCATTTCAAGTATTTTAGTGCTAAAACAAGATGTGTCCTTCCCTGTATTTTTTATAAAATACTTAAAATGATGTGTTTCCCATCTGATCTGGAATATCTGTAAYGTGCTGAGGTATAACATCAGGTTGTGATTTCATACCATGATAGACTTAGTTATCTAGTTCTAGCATTTAAATATGAGTTTCTCATATAAATACCTAGAACYCATTAATTCCAAAAAGAAACTCACTGTTATGGGAGATTGCTGTTGTAGTTGGGTTYCTCCAGATAGATTTTGCCCTCCAATAATGTCCAAGGCTTGAAGATGACACCTCCCTGTGTGACCAGTGGTGAGGTGTAACTGCTTTGAACTCCCTCAGGGCTGGTGAAGCTCCAGACTGAAGCCGTTGAAGGTCCTACTGGGCATCAAAATCCCTCTTTACCGTTGGATTGGCTTTGCATGGCAAGGTTCTGGGAGGGGAATGAAGGAATATAAAGGTGGCTTCTGTGAGAAGCTGCCAGGAGCTTCCCCTGTGTCCGACAGAGCCAATTCCAGCCACGAGATGTTCTCAATTTCAGCAGCTCCCAATATCTGCAATGCAGATGTCTATGAACCCTTTGCAATGGGAAAGAGAAAAACCCTTTTAAATAAGGTTCCTCTGATGCACGTGTAATGTCCAACCTTCTCATGGCTTGATCTGCACCCATGAAAATTAATTTATCCTTTCTGATGCTAAGGAGCATCTCTGCTGATGGTGTTTACATTGCAGGTGTCTGTAAATGGCCAGGCACCAGCCTAGATTTACAATTTGGATGTTCACCAGCAGATTCAGCCTGAAACACGAGACTTCCTGATCCTTAAAGTCCATCTCATGAAATCAGAATAACATGTAAAGTGCATTGTTTGTAGTCAGGCAAAGGAAACCGAACAAAGTGCTTCTGGAGAACCACCGCTGCCTTTGTACGGGGAATTTTGTGACTACACTTCTGAAAGGCATCTCAGACACTCAATTTTCTGGATATTTTTCCAGCCCTAAATAATTTCAGCCCCCTGAAAGACTTAATTTCAGCATTTGTTCCTCTATCAGCTGCTCCACGCTTCCAATGCGCCCACAGATGCGCATCCATCTCGCGGCGCATACACAGAAATGAGTAGGATTTTAATAGGAGCAGGGGGAAGTGCTATGAAACCAAACGAGATTAGGTTCCAGAAATTAAATGAGGTTACATCTCAGCTACCCAAGTCGATGGGAGGAACGGAGGAATGGACTGCATTGATTAAAAAAGATGATGTTTAGACATGCACTCCTGGCTATGTAAAGGCTGGTACCAGCCATTTGCCGAGGTTCCCATCGAGCTCGCTGCTGAGGGTGGAAGGGGAGGTGCATCTTTGAAAGGTGAAAAATGCTCTCCTTTGGGCTTGGTTTGCAGAGAGGAGCTGCTGCCACAGCATTTTGATGGTGGAATGTCTTCTGTAGAGCACCTTCAACCCTTCTGCTCCAGTAGGGTTTGGATTGGGGATTTTAGAGGTTGTCAATACCACCCCAAGCTGGCTTTACATAATTCCCTGACTGCTCTTTGCTATGCATGGGCACTGAGGTAAATTTGCAGAGGAATGAGAATTCCAAATCCTGCAATCCCTTAAACCTGGTATCTCCCCAGCCTCCTCAACAAAGCAAACCATGTAAATTTTTCATGGTTTCCCATCAGAATAAAAATATGATGGGTCTCCAGCCTCCAGGAGCTACAGTAAACCTGGTTTTAGCAAAGGAAAATTGAAAAAGAGAGAGAGAGAGGGGCCTTTTTACCAAGAATCCTCCCTCAAATCAGCCTGAAAGCACATTTAGCTGCCTGTAGCATTTCCTTTCGACGAAGAAAGAAGTAATAATCATCCCCAGCTGTGACCCGAGCAATAAACACATTCCTATTGTCATTCTCAGGCCATAAACCCACAGTTTCTCTGCTGGAAACAAAGAAGCGTTCAGGTGCCAAGCATGAAGGGCTGTTATTTGCACAAAAACTGCACTTTGAGGGGAAGTTCACAATCGCCCTGAGAAGTACRTGTGCTTTCAAGCCGTGTGAACCCACCGCTCTCAGCGGTCTGCACATCGTCTAGTTGATGTTGACTTCTCTCCAGCCACAGAAGACACAGAGTTTAAAATATTACTGTGTTCTTCCAATTCAATTTACCGTCTTGTGCCTTAGATGGCTCACCTGCTGTGGACCTAATTCAGCTCCCAGTTATACAAGGGTAAACCAGCGGGAAAAGCTCTCCCCTACCCCGAGTTATATCAGAGGGAGGAAAAAAAGCCGTACAGGTTTCCYTTTTTATGAGGACTGTACAGTAGCACCAAACCTCCTAAGATCTAAAGAAAGGGGTTTCAAGAAACCCATGGCAATAATACACACTTTTTTTCTTTGACTTCAGCAAAAAGTATCAGTCTACTAAGCCCTAAAGGGGACTTACACAGGGGTTTATGGAAATTTATTAGGTATTTCATTATTCATTCCTTTTAATTTTGAAGAATAATAATCATTATTATGGTAATGCTGTTATGACCCAGAATATCAACTGGTTTTAGAGAACAAAGAAGTGTCTGAAAGGAACTATGAATTGTCTGAAAGGATATGATTTATCTGAAAGCACTGTGTGGATGTCTGCACTTTGGTTGTTTCCCTCCACTCTTTCAGAATCACTGGGAAGTAAGGATTTGTTGGGGATGATTAATCTCATGTTGAAACAAGCGTCTGCAATAAGTCAAAGGAATCATCTGTTTCTCTGTATTACTCATAGCAAGACATTCAGCTCCAGCTGAGCTCTGTTCATCAACAATGCAGATATCTCGCTGTATGGAAGATCTTTAATCATGGGGTTAGACTGTAAGGTTATCCTGCCACAAAGGGAAAACTAATTTGTGTTTTGAGGTAAGATTTCTGTCCTTTAAATGCAGGTACTCACATGTGTGGTGCTGCTGTTCACTAGCATTATTTGTGCAACCTGAGAGTTTTTATGRGGTGATGGAAATGGACACAGTGACCAAGCAGAGAAGATGAGTCAGAAAACTGCCAACTCTGAGTTTTATCCATCTCTGCTTACTATGAAAATCATCCTATAAATTACTGCTCTTCCTGTGAACTGTAGTTTTGCCATCCAGAGAAATCTGCATCTCTTTGTGAGACAAAATCAAAGTTTCACTGGATTTCTACAGCTATAGAGGCCGACTGGAAGGAATGGGTTGTGCAGGATTCACTTCGAACTGCCAGCAGCTTATAGACAGTTCACTTATAGCTATTTCCTAGCATCCAAATCCCATTAGGAACCCCCAAATTCAGTATTTTCCATGGTTCTGAGGGGTTACCCAGGGTTTCTTCTCCCTTTGCTAGGTGTTGAAAATCCAGAGGAGTGAAAATTATGTTTTCTTTCCTCCTTGTCTGTGTGATCCCTGCAGATCCCTGCCCTTTGCACTGTACTTGACTTTAAGGAAGAGCACACAGCCCTTAAGCTTTAAGCACACTGTCAAAAATCATTATGTCTTCTAGATTTCTTCTTGCAGGGAAGACAGGTTGGTGAAAAAAATAAAGAAAAAGGACCAGATTCTTGGAGTACATTTCAGGAAGATGCTTTGTCCTTAGGATTCAGAGATGTTATCTAACGGAGTCATAAAAGAAGAAAACATTGTGGGTGGTTTTGTTGTGGTTTTTTTTTTCTTTTTTTCTTTTTAAATTTTTTTTTCTGTACTTGTTACTACAGCCCTGCAGATCTGCTCAGCAGCAATTAGAGGCATATTTCGGATGGATTTCTTTGTCTGTCCTGACTGTTTCTGTGGAAGCTGCGGAGTGATCAGGATGCAGAGCARAGAGAAYAGGAGTTGGCAGGAATAGCACCTTTCCTCCCAAATATCCCTCTCCACACTCTGTGTGCTTCAATATTTCATGTTCACAACCTCCTATCCACAAGAAAGTCTTCTGTGACCTCCTCTGCAGCATTCCCTGCTCCATCAACCACCCCATGGGTTCTGACCCTGCTACATCCCTTGCGCACAGGAGAGAGGAGAGTTCCTGGATTTGCTCTGGATAAGAAAGCTCCAGGAGCCAGTGGTAGGTGCTGGTCCCCAAATTTTCCACAACATGACGGTCCTGCCTTGGAAGGTGATGTAAAAGCAGTGGAATTGGGGGARGCAGTGGGACACCAGGAGACACTTTGCACTGCTCAGGAGCAGTGGCTGAGCTCTCCTTTATATCTGGACAATGCTGAGCTTCAAGTTTGAGGGTCCAAACCCATGGGGACCAGTATTGGCATCCCATTACATCACCCAGACTGGCAGCATCTTTGCTTGTTATTTCTTACAAAAGAAACTGGAGGGCTCCACACGTCCTGGGAATGCACACCCAAAGTCCATTTGGTAAATCTGCAGCAACACCTTCTAACCAGCAACCCTCCCATAAAGCAGCTCGTTTTCCATGCCCTCCTGCCCCAGAAAGCTTTTCTGCTCCAGGCAGTGAAAGGAAGCTGAAACAAGGCCTGGCTGTGCATTCTGTGCGCTTCACAGGGAACATGACACACGCATCTTCCTTTCCTACAAACCCTCCTTCCTCCTTCGCTCGCCCTGCTCATTGTGTGCAGTTAATTATGTTTTCTGAGATGCTCTTTAGTTCCAGTGGAGGATAAAAGCTGGCTGCAACAATGCAGCACGTCCCCATAAAGGCAGGAAGAGAAAGAAAGAGAGATTCCAGCTTCATAGTGGGTGACAAATCACTCAGTCAATTCTCAGCTGCCAGCTGATAGGATTATCCCAAAGAGGCTTTGTGAGGCTCGGTCTTTGTGCACACACACTCGTCCAAATTAAGTGATAATCTTTTTGATGCTTGAATTAAATAAAAATGCGAGGATATCAGGCACTGATCACTTCAAACAACAACAAATACCAATCTGGTATCTTATTAAACATTAAAATTAGCCCAGTGAAAACAGCAGATCCTCAGCTTTTATGAACTGGCATTTCTCCACTGAAATCAGTGGCACTGGATTAATTTTCCRCTGCAGGGAATTTGACCCATTATGTTTTTATATTATTGTTAAATGTTACATTAGGGCTGGCACTGCATCGAGCCTTTGTAGGGAGARATGTACATAAAATTATCATAACAATAGACTTAATTGTGAACCCATTTCCTTTTTGCGGCGTTTCAGTTAATTTTTACCATTATTCATTCARAAGTGGAACATACCTTGGACAGACAGAGGTGCAAAGCACAGCATGGTGTTAGAAGAAATATATTTTATAATTCTGTGATTCTGTGGTATGTGACTGAGTACATGACAGTACTCAGTTATTCTCTCTTATGCACCCACACATTACAGGCAGAGGCAAAATTCCCCCGTGTTTCTCAGCCCAGCTGTGAAGCAGAGAAGGATATTGCAAGCAGAGGCCTCCACTATAAACCAAACCCTTAAAGAGCAAAGGAGTTATTTTCTCATAAGGATTCAGTTTTGGGTTCCAATTATCACAATTTGGCAAGTTAACTAAGTTGTTGTAAYGGCCCATATGCACAACATAAGCCCTCAGGAAACATTAATGCAGGATAACTGAGCTCTTTTCTATGGATGCTTGGCCTTTTCATTAGTGCCAAGTAAAATATATGAAAATTATTTCAGCGAGTTTAGGTTACAAGACAGTTCATTACACGTGCCACGTGGCTGACAGAGTGCATCTCATCAGTAACCACTGCTCAGGTGATGATAGAACTTTAATTGGCTCATTAATTTGAGATTTCAGCTCGTACATTGTAAGTCGAATTTTCCTTGCTTGGTTCAGGTTTCCAGCCTTTCCAAAGGGAATGTCATAATCCTTGCCAGCATAGGAGGGAAAATTTCTTCCMCTGTTAATCCAGGAGTTTCTCTTCTCTACACACCCAAGCAGTGCCTGCTTCAGCTCCTGTCAGGCTCTTCCTTCCAACAAGCTGTCACCACTGTCTCTGTTTTGTGAGCCAAAAGGAGCCAATCTGCTCCTCCAGACCAACCTCTGTAACAGCCCAAAATTCCATCCCACAACTCATTTTGCCCACCCAGTGATTAGTCTCAAACCAATGTTCACTCAAAGATGCTCTCCATGAAGATTTTGCTAACGATCCCTGTCACCCTGTTTTATTATGAGTTCTCGTTTCTGGTTTGATTTGTCTGCCTTTAATTTCCTCTTAGTGTCTTCTGTTTTCCCATTCTTTGCCAAGCTGCAAGGATGCCAGAGTCAGAATTATGCCTTCTATAGGTACTTAAACATCAGACATAAAGGGATAACACGGCTCGTTATGGAGTTCCTTCCCTTTCGGTGTTTTAAAAAGTTATTAATGTATAAAATTTTACGGCGCCGATTGCTGGGTCTTTCCGTTATCATTTTGTGCTATTAAAAAAAAAAAAAAGCTGCAAAAAATCTCTCAGTTAATGCAGAACAGCCATGAATTAATACTACCAGCCCACTCTGTTTTATTTGGCGTCCTGACTCGCTAGACTGTTGGGTCTGCTGTAAATTCAGTTATGCAAATCACCCACTGCTCTCCTAAGCCAGGGGATGTCCTCGTGCGTGTGCTCCACATGGATGGAGAGCAGCAGAAGGGGTTACCACGCTGGATATCTTTTCACACTGCTCTCTGGAGTTATCAGCTCAGCTGCCTGAACTCTARAGCTTAACCAGGGCGATGTTGTGTCTGAGCTAATTAATCCTGTTTCTCCGTGGAACTAATTAGCCGGGGTGCTGTGATGTGGTGGCTGAGTTATCATGTCAGGTTCTGGTTCTGTCTCGATTTCCCCCAGCTTTGGGATGTCTGTGCCTTTYTTGAAACCAAGTTGTGCACACACAACTAAACATGAGGAGTGTCTCACTAGAGAAGACCCTGGAGAGGTATTAAAAAATGCATCAACCATGTGAATTAATTAGGGTATCAGGGACTGTTCACTTATCATTTCTGAATGTACAGAAAAGGCTCTTTATGTCAAGATCTTAGAATTGCTATCCAAACCCCCACGTCTAAATCAGTGACAAAACCAAGCTCTATCACTGAAAAGCCCCAAACGGAACAACAGAAAAAAAAGTCAAGTAACCAGAAAGAAAAGAGCTGACTAAAGATCAGGGAAGTGAAGCTCTCCACATCACTTTYGAGTTTAAATCACTGATTCCAGTCATGGCTAACCACCTAAAGACCATCATGAGGWGTTGACTGGATGTGGTTTCCTCAGTTCTTTAACCCCACATGGCAGAAGGACATGGATTTACCAGTTTCATAACCTTGACATGATACAAATTTGTCATTTATTGATGTAGAAGCATGACTTGTTCCCAATTTGGGGAGGAAGGGGCCTAAAATGTGTAAAGTCACTATGGAAGGCTCTGAACCTGCCTCCAAACTGAGGAAAAAACTCATAAGGGGCTGTATTAAACGGCAGGAAAGTACCATTGAGTGAAAGAATCTTTGCYTTTTTGGAAGATCCCAGTTCTCCAAGCACCCAAAATACACAGAAACTGGCACTGCAACCTTCAAAACTTTGGATTACCTGAAGAGATGATTTATTTGTCCAAAGAAGCCTTGCAAACCAGCTGACATTCACCTGTCCCTCAGAAGTGACAGCGTCTCTGACAGCTGCACAAACCCAGTTCACACCTCCAGCGCGAGCACACTTCTCAGCTGCTGTCAAGGCCCAGGATTCTGTTGAAGGGTGTATTTGGCAAATGGAAACGATCTGCCTTGGACTTGTTTGGGTTTGGGAACCTGCCAATGTCACACTCACACTGAATTGAAAGAAGTTCCCGGATGAGGCTTGGATTAAGAAGGTCATGGCTTCCTTGGAGCACTCTACCCTTGGATAAAAACACAACTCCCAAGAAGTAAAATGCAAAATAATTGAGCTAGTTGGAGTAGTCATGTGTCTGTGAGAATTTGTTTCTTAGTGGGTGCTCTTTRGGGTACATCCTGATGGCAAGACAACTTTTAATTGATGTTTGGAGAGGAATCTGGAATGATTTGCTTGATGACTTGCTGGGATGACTCATGTCCAGCAGGAAACAAGGCAGTGATAAACTCAGATGAGGCTGTGGGAGGCAACATGCTAAAAGCTCATTATAAACATCATTCTTTTAACCAGTTTTATGATGCAGAACAGAATCCAGGTTATTGCAACTATTTGACAGTGAAGGGCAAATAAGGACGAGGGTGGGACGTGCTTTCAGGTAGTATCTCTTTTTCTATGTAGAAAATCTGGAGAGTAATTTTTAAAAGAACCTGAACTCAGAACARTCCAGTTCTCCTCTACACCTGGCATGCTCTGGAAACTTTGGAAGGAATTCCTCTACTTATTTGGAGTGGCTGATGCTCTGTGAGGTGACAGTGCTAATGTGATTTACAGAGAGATGAAACATAGACAAGCTGTGATTAAAAGGGCCAGGTAGAGTCCAACTCCACAACCACTCTGTGAAGGAAAGGATCCCAAGAATCCTTGATTTTAGTTCCCTGTCCTTCATGTAGATGAAGATCTGTAGTGGGTTGACTTTGTCTGGATGCCAGGTGGCCACTTTAAATAAAAGCCAAGAGAAAGGAGGAGAAAGTGGAATACTCTTAGTTATCAGCTTTGTCTTCTGAAATATGTCCTCCTTCCCGGGAAGAGACTGGGCATCTCCTGCTGATGGGAAGTAGATAACAAATCTTTAATTGTCGTTGCATCCACACACAGCCTTTATYGAACAGCCTTCATCTTGACCCACAAGGTTTTTTTCCACCTTATTTTCTCCCTCTCCATGCTGCTGAGGAGGGAATGACAGAGTGGCTTGGTGGCACCTGGTATCCAGTGCTGCCAGCTCACCCCAAGACTGTTACTAGCTTTTTTTTTTTGTTTAATTCCCCCTGATCTAAACCACAGCCCCATCCATCTTTGCTCTTGGACTGTGCAGTTTTGTCCCTGATTAAGGAAGGTCTGACTCACACTGCCTGTTATTTGATAGTCAGTGGGAAAAATGCTTATAAGGTGTGATTTACAGAACATATTTTGTRCATCTCCTTGGAGTTTAGATCAGTAATTAGAAGCTAGATTTGACTCCTTGATCGTGAATGGACAGGAACCACTTCTGCTGGAAAATGAAACCCCTCATTATAGCAWATAAATCACATCCATGTTCTTCTGAATCCCATTTTCATTCCATTATAAATTATGGATTTCCTGAGTGGGGATACAGGAAAGATCTACATTTCTGCATAACCAGGTGAGTTGACTCACATCYTATTCATTTATTTGCCATTCCTGTTGTAATATATACATGGAAAATTCTAGAGGTGTCAATATTAKTCATTGTATCTTTTAATAAACATGGTGTGGGGTTTTTTGAAAAACAAGGTTTCTTACYGAAGAAAACAGTTCAGTGGTGAAAAGAGAATGAGAAGAGACCTAAGTAGACACCTATAATTTTCTTATTTTTGTGAGAGCTCTGTCCTTGATATTTCCAAAATTAGCAGCAAGATATGCATAGSAAATTCTTAATAAGTACTCATTAGGCAGTCATCACTACCCAATTATGCTAATGAATCAGRAGAAATGGGAACTGGTAAAGGAGGGACTGCACTTTCAGATGAAGCTTCCAGAAGATCTGAATTGGGGAGCATTTCGAGGCATTCCTCAGTGAAATAGCAATAGAAGAATTGTAGAAATGTGGTGAYGCTTAAGGAAAGTTGCATAGAGTTTCTAGCAGGCAACCAAAAATAAGCCACGTGTTTGCTTGGGGAATTAAATCGAGTTTCCTGGTGGAATAGAGTGGAATATAACTGGCACCAGTAGTGGGGATTTGGGGCGTAACAAGAAGTTAGTGGTTKTATTTATAGAGGTTTTAATAGGACCTTGTAGAAACAGGAGGTGGAAAAGAAGCAAGAGACAAATATAATGAGAAGAATCCTGCTGCTTTTAGCTATCAAAAACCTTCCTGACTAGTCTAAATTAAACTCTTAGGTACCCTCAATCATCTGTGAGGAGAGACAGATACTTACAGAGAGTGATTCATCCCATCTTAAAATATTTGTTTAACATGTCTGCGAAAAAAATGCCTTCTTAGAGGGACCTAGAAGTACCTTTCTCTTTCTTTCTCTCTTCTTTTTACTTGGCATTAAAAAGGACTTTATCAACCAGATGAGACACATGTTTAGATTTTGAACAGCTGTTGGACCTTAAATGGTGTTTGGAGTTTATCTTCAAACCTGAGCAGGACTGGGATTCAAGGTCTCAGAAATATTTCAAGTTGCTCTTCTAGTGACGAGTGTTTGATTAGAGAAGGCTGGAAATTTCCCAAGTGGATTTTCYTCCTCTTCAGAAAATGCTGATGCGTAAGGGAGAACATGGTTCACAAAAACAAAAAAAAAAAGGATTTTTATAAGGKCACTATATAAATACAGAATATATAGTCTTAGTCTAATCTTGAAATACAATATAAAGAGAAATTTCATGTGGAAAAGAGCAAAAGGTTTGGCTATAACATGGTTTATTGCCATTATATTGCATGCTGCTCCATATATCCTTCCTTTCAAAGGTGTAACAACATGAGCCTGGACCCTAATGCAATGGAAAAATAAGAATTACCTCCAGCCAAGTGTGGGAGCTTTCATTTCTCTTCTTTGTAGTCAAATATCTGGGTCCCTGTGGCTGTGCTGCTTCGATGTAATTGCTCTAACAATCATTGACTTCGTMTTTCTGTCTCCTTTCCAGGCTGAAGAAGCCTGACTGGATTCCTCCAGSAGTGGAATTTTGCTGCTTAAATGTGTAACTAAACCAGCCAGCCCGGGCTGCCTGCAAAACCAAGAGTGATTAAATCAAAATAATCAGTGTGAGATCAAGCTAAAACAGCTGGATCACTCCCAAAAAAACCCGCACCAAACTCCCCCTTCCCAAACAGGGAAGGTACAAAGGGGGTACAGGAGGTTTCTCACTTTTAACTGATCATGGAATCATGGAATGGTTTGGGTTGGAAGGGACCTTAAAGCTCATCTCATTCCAACCCYCTGCCCTGGGCAGGGACACCTTCCACTGGAGCAGGTTGCTCCAAAACCCATCCAWCCTGGCCTTGAACAGCTCCAASGATCRGGAATCCACAGCCTCTCTGGACCTTTCACATGATAAAATCTACTCAAAAAAACCAAAACAAACAAACAAGCTCACTAAACAAACCACAAAAAACAAAAACAAACAAACAAACAAAACCAAAACCAAAACAAACCAACAAAAAACCCTGCAACAAACAAACAAAAACCCCAACAAAACCAAAACAAAATAGAACAAAGAAAACCACACGAAAAACCACAAAACCGAAAACAAGCACAGCAGCCTAGAAGTATCCATACTACAGAAAAAATAGTACAGAGCCAAAGATTCTGGAGAGCACTSGACACGTTCAGTCAGAAAGAGCATCTTCACAGTTTTCCAACAGAATAACCATGGAGAAATTTTTTGCATGATTTTGGAAAAAAAAAACTTCTTTATTGTTAATCTTTGCAGGCTCTGTACAGAGGCTCAAGCGTTGAGCCTGTCATAATCTGCAATTTTACACCATTATCTCTCTGAACGATTTGAGAGGAATGGCTATTTTTATCAAGCAGTTGTCAAAGGAATATATATATTATTTCCACCGTATCTTGTACGTGTTTATTGCTGAGATGAACAAGCTTTTTAAACATTCCTGGTAAAATCACTTTAAATAGCACGTTTGAGGACGGCAGTTCTCTACCAGCTGACGCAAATCAGAAAGGAAAATAAAAGATATAACGATCTGTCAATGCAATAGAGGGGTAAAAAATCCTTATTTTACGTCACCATATGGCTGAATAAAGGGTAGCATGGCCTAGAGAGCACAAAACAGCATAATAGTACCCAATTTCTGTTCTAATATTATCTCTTCAATATATTGTTAGCCACAGCTAATGGCTTAATCTGAATGTGGAACAAACAGGACAAAGTAGGACTTCTTTCAGGCCAGTTCTGAAAATAATGGAAAATATAGGTTCTTTAAGCAAGACTTATTTGGCCAGGTACAGTTAAAAAGGTGATGAAACGAATTTAGGAGGATGTGTGTAGTTCTGACATGGAAACTTTCCCATTAAAATTGGTATCTATTTCGGCAACTGGTCAAGACAAGGATTAAACAATAAAACTGACTCTGTTATCTATACTCAAAACTGTGAGTCATGTTTTATATCAGAAGGGAATCAGCAATGAGGGAATTTTTAGGATTAAGAAATTTAATCCAACACTTTGAGTATTAGCAAAGGATTTAGACGAACTTTGCKGCTGCGTGACAGATTCTGACACTGATTTGGAGGTTTGTCACATAGGCCCAGCCTTTACAAGGTATTTATAGGGAATTTATAGATAGGACTCCCCACCAAGCTGTTTGGGTGGGAGTCACTTTACAAAAATCCTGATGTTTGTAGGACAGGGCCAGGATTCAGATCCACACGTAGGTGTGTAAATGTGAGGCTGAGAGTCAGGTCATAAAGACCACACATTTGTCAGCTCTATTGAAGTTCCCCATAAAGTAACCATCCAGAATCATGGAATCTCAGAATGATTTGGTTTGGGAAGGACCTTAAAGACCATCCCATTCCACCCACTGCCATGGGCAGGGACACCTTCYGCACTTAAAATTGCACTAACTATTTATGTTTATGCATCTAAATCGTATCTTAAACTGACCCCTAAGTATTAAAGACATAAATATTTCTAAAGGTTTGGGTTTTAGGACTTTTTTCAGTGGGCAAGCACAGCCCTATGGCACAGTTTGAGATGCCAGTCCTTTAYAGGGTGGACTTATTAACTCCAGACATCATTTCACTTCAGTGACACAAAGAATGTGCCTTATGTGCAGATGATGCTATTTAAATTGAAAAAAAAATTGTGGTGATCAGAGGCCCAATACAATGATCATTCTTTGATTCAGTTGTAGCAAATTGCCTCTTCAGCCCTTTCTTTTAAAATATTTTTCAGCTTGGGTAAAAAAGGCCAAAAAGAATTGACGTTTTTCACACTAATTTTTTTTTACTAATGAACAAGAAAAACAAAGCAAGGAAAGCCTTTAAGGAGCRTTCTAACCTCCATCAGAAAAGATCAAAATGCTTGGGCTGACTGATTATCCCTGAAATCCACGGTCAATTTTTCTTTTTGACATTTTTAAAAATTCACTASTCTGGTATTTTTCCTCTGTAGATAATAAAAAATAATGGAACGTTCTTTTCTTCCAGATTTCATATTCACCACCTCTGAGAAAGCCAAGGGAATCTACAAAGAACAGAAAGATCTGCTCAATTCATAGGATGATGAAGAGCATTGAATACTCTTTTTTCCCTTATCATACATTAACCAATGTCGTGGTACCCTGATGCACTCCACTATCATGAAAAWCTGCAAATAAAGCCTTCCACTACTATTTGAAAGTTACAGGAATCCCATGTTRACATCAATATCCCTAGTGGCAAACTACTTTCAACTGAGATTTACAGAAAGCAACCTGTTTACAAATTTGCTGCCTGACATTTGACAGCAAATAYCCAGGTGGTTTTCTTTGGCTAAGAAATTCCTCCTGTATATGCAGCTCTGTGTACGTTCACCTACTCACAACCACTTTCTAGAACGTTGCTGTGGATGCATAAATTGCTTTCCCCCCTCTCTTATTTCAATATTTCATCTGAGGAACTGTGCCAGCTCCTGAGAGAGATGCTATCGGTTTTMCAGAATTCCTTTGGGGATCATTGAATGGCCCTGCCAGAGTAATTCCCATGTTCATCCCATTTGGCTCAAAGAGAGCTGAGCAAACCCCCTTTGTGCATAAATTATTCAGTGCCTCTTTATTGCTTCATAAGGTTAATGTGAGAACAACAGTCRGCAGAGAACAGCTGAACTCAGTTTGTTCAGGGCTGTATTAAAAAMAATATTTCAGTGGTAAACCATCCCAGGACTTCCACAACACAATCCTCAGGCTCCAGCAGCAGCAACAAATGCCAAGCTCTGTAATTAATGTTACAGGGGAAGTTTGGAGATGCAAAATTTAATTACCTGCACTAAATTTAGCCAGAAAATCAGGTTAATTGCCCTACTTTTAGGTACCACGGAGAATAAAATGCAAATGGTGGTTAAAAAACACCAAGTGGTAACTGAAAAATAAAGTCTTGTGAAAAGTCCAGTGGTGTTTAAYGGCCAGGTCCTGGGTTCACACCTTTTGTGAAGGTCATTGCAGCTCCACTSTGAGCTTTCACTTCCTGCTGGGAAAAGAGCTTATTTTTAACGATGTTTGACATTTATTTTTGAACAATTCTTCAACTCAGTTAGATACCAAAACTGATGTGGGAGTTAAATAGTGAGAAACTTGGTGTTTWGGTGTGTTTTTTCCCCATTTCTCCATTCATTAAGGACAAACCAAGCAGTTTCTCYTCCCTATAATTTCTTTTCTTTTCCAGCAATAAGACTGAGGCCTCACTTATTTGCCCCAAGTCACACCTTGGTGCTGACTRAATTCTGCTCCACATAAATCAGGAAAACCTAAAACCTCAATGGGAAGAGCCCCGCAGACCCCACTGACACCAGCCCTGATACCTGAGCTGATGTGCAGCAGCAGAATTATTCAGTCCCCCTCTGTGGTTGCCTGTGCAGCACCTTTTGCTGAATGATGAGCAWGATTGAAGCGGGTCCTCTAAAGGTTACAGATGGATTTTCTGAAAGCACAAATTATCTTGGATTTTAGTAACATTTTCCTGCAGGAATGAAAAGCTGCTGCCATCAACGTGTGCCCTGCCCCGGAGCAAAGAGCTGCCTGTGGCCACGGGCAGAGCAGGATTCAGCCTCACTGGGATGTCCTGGAGGGCTAAAGCTAAAAGATAACAAGAAGAGATGAAAGAAGTAAGCAAAAATAAAAAAAAAAATAGAAAAAAACCACAATTTTTTCCTGCCTATTTGCCAACAAGTAAAGCAGTAAGAAAAAAAAAACCAACAAAAAACAAATAGTGTTTCTGACCTATTGTTTCTGACCTATTGTGAGTCAGTGCACACTGTATTCCTAGAACGTGGTGGAATTACCACAGCAGGGAACACGCTTTTGTTACAGGAAAGAAAAGAAAAATTGACGTTTTGAACTGACGGAAAGAGAAATCCACAAAACCTTTTTTTTTTAATTAATGTATCAGAGTTCTTGAATTTGAGTTATAACGCAAATCTCACAACTTCATAAACTTCCTACCATGAGACACATGAGCACAGGAGTTAAATTAAAAGCCAATTCTATTGATGATTAAGACATTTAATTGGGGAGATTCCCATTATTCGCCCTTCCCCATTTATAAGCAATAAGAGGAGGTACTAAGAGCTGCACTAATCCAGATTCCTTAAAGGCTCAGGAATGCTCTTCCATGCAGAAAAAGGGGGTGTCATGATGATTAATCAGCTGAAAGGCAAGAAATGAGCACTTCACTGCTCAGTTGTCTTCCTAGCCAGGTATTTACCCATCAGCAGGCACTTTTAGGCTGCCACAAATCTTGAGTAGCAGCAGAGCAGATATTTAAGGAAGTGATCRATGGGCTTGGAAGTCTAAAGTGGTGCCCATTGCTCACAGCCTCCTGTGCTCCAGCTGAAAGGGAAAAGAGAGCGGGGAAAAAAGGCTATTTTGAAGTTGTAAATAAATTTTATTTACTTTGCTCGCTCACTTTTTCCCATCGAGATTTTATTCATTAAGTTAAAAGGAGAAGGGATCTCTGAAATGACCAAAGAACTGGAATATCCTGGAAAACAGCTGATCTGTGTATGCTGAAAATAGGAATCCATGGGATTATAAGAGATTGTTCTTACTGCTGTGCAGATCCAACCCTGTTAGAAGACTCCACAGTGTCACCAGCAATGGATTTGGAAATTGCACACTCTGAGATTGTGATGACAAAAAGGAGTTCACTTTTCAGACTATAATACCTTGATTATGCTTAAATTAAATTATTTTAAATTACCTCATCATACCTACCTGTAGCTAAAAGCAAGGTATAAAAGACTTTTCTCTTTTTAGAAACTGGATTGTTAAAAATSAGAAAGAGAAATTCTCTCTTGTCTTGAATCTTCCTTCTTTTTTTTTTTTTTTTAATTTTTATTTTTCCCCAAAGATCATTAGCTGTTTGGCACAAGTGCAGGCGTATGAATACATCTCCCACTAACAGCTTTTACAAATCTGATGACACATTTCAGAGCAGAAAGCTTTCCTCTTAACTGTAATAACTCGCGTTAGCAGCCTCGGTGAAGGAGTGAGGATGGTGTTAAAAATTATAATCAATGACTCGAGGGAGAGCTACAGATTACTTTGCCACATTACAGGAAAAATCGAAACTCCAACAGCAAACCTTCCATGAAAATGGATGTATAAGCAGGAGATAGGGGATGAAACAGAGGGGTGATGGCTGCCCCTGTCCATCCAGCTAAGACATCCCACCAAAGAGAAGAAATCAGAAATATGTGATGGGGAGATAAGACTTTAATCACAGTCAAAAAGAAAAAGGCTGAAATTGCAATTTGGCAAAGTGGCCAATGGGCAGATCACTGAGGTTAAACTCCTTTGTACTCAGGGCCCACGGAACATGGACCACATCTGTGAACATCTGCCACGAGTGCACACCTACCAAGCACACTGCAGGTGGGAAGCTATGAAAGGAGAACAAAGTATCAAAAGCAGGAAATATTTCTTCTTCTTCATGAACTTCCTGTAATTCAGATGTTACTCTAGAAGGCTTCTTAATTGTTTCTTTTTAAAAACCTGGTATGTGCCCTGTTGCTCACCTCCACCTGTTACATCCCTTGGCCCCTGCTCAGGATCAGGATGAATTATGTGATGTCTTCTTTGACCCAAAAACCCCTCAGGGTTTGGGTACCCTGCTTATTATGCAGTTGCACACCAAGAATATGCTGAGGAAGGTTTATTTAGGACTATTTTCCCCTTCAGCCAGTAGCCTCCATTGACAGCTACCCAGGCAGCCCTTGAAACTCAGAATAAAGGACACCAGACAGCTTTTTACTCCCCTRGTGAGCACTGGGGTGCTGCACACAGCAGATGCACCAGTCTTATATCATTATTGTCTCGAGAGTGAAATGCTGATGTCTYTTCAGGCACCCTGGAGCCTTTCTTAAGACATCTGTCTTTTAGAGGAGAGAAAAATGAGATYATTTCGATTCTGCGTGCAAAGCTCCAAGAAACGGTTTAGAGGCAGAGGAGCATAAATAAAAGATCATTAAAACTTATGARAATCTGCATAAATAAAATTCATACATTAAACAATGGGCTTGGCTTTAACCCAGAGGATCAGCCTCTTTTGTCATGCAGAGGAGAAAAAGGCTGTCAGAAAGTTTATTCAACTCACCCAATTGCTGTTTGGTCTTCAAGCAATACCYTCATCCATGCTTTCCTTGATTAAATCGTGATCTGAGGCCGTGGCTGTCCTCATATATTCATTTATACAAAAATTCAAAATCTCCAGAATTCCTGGCCATATCGCAAACCTCTGGCAAATGTCTTGGATTTATTCTGTTTATAATTATCAAAATTATAATTATATAAACATCTCTAATAATAAATCAAGCAGTCAGAGCAGTGACCAAGACACCACCTCAAAAACATGTCAAGTGTGACCCCTCTCCCCGGCATAGTTTGGCCCAAATCAATTTATACTCACAAATAATTCCCAGGCAGGATGCAGAAGTTAGCAGGGGCAAAGGAGCATTCCCAGTAAGCCATACAGGCACTTGATCCCATTTTGAAAGCTAAGAGATTTTCACGGAGCAGAGCTAGCAGAAGGTCTCTGGCCCATCTCAATTATTAATACAGTTTTAGCCCGACTGTGGAGCCTCAGAAGTGCTGATTGTTATCAGTGGTCTGGATGGAGCCATCAAACAGGGAAGCAGTAAATAAAATTGCTTCTGCCAAGCACAGAGATTGGCAGAGCGCTGGCTTTGGCTGGAGAAATCGTGTATCCATGGGAATGGCTAACAGGGAACAGTTCTTGTTTGGAAAATTATGAGCAATAAAAATTATACTAACAATYATTGGCCTTGTGAACACATGAAGAAGACTTCCAGAGAAGGCTTGGRTTTGGGTGCTTATAGAAGAGACAAACCCATCCAGAATAGTTAATTGGGAATTTACAGCAGTTTTGGGATGAATGAACCTCTCTGTCATAGAATGGTTTGGATTGGAAGGACCTTAAAATGATCTTGTTCCCACCCCCTGCCACGGGTGGGGACGCCTTCCACTATCCCATGGTGCTCCAAGCCCTGTCCAACCTGGCCTTGGACACTTCCAGGGATGGGGCAGCCACAGCTTCTCTGGGCAGTCTGTGCCAGGGCCTCCCCACCCACACAGGGAAGAATTTCTTCCCAATATCCAATCTAACCCCTCAGTGCAAATCCTTTCSCCCTTGTCCTACTACATGAACTAATTCCAGCGGTTTGAGGATGAATGACTGTCTCTGTCTGGCTCTCAGAAGCCACAGGATGCTCTGATGTTTTTCCACAGATGACAGAAACTTGTTCCAGGCACCGCTGGCAAAACCCGACTGTCTAATCCAACTCCAGAGGCCAAAGGTGTCGGTGCTGGAGAGCTGATGCATCAGTCACCATTTTAAGTGTCACACACAAAAGGAAGGCCCAGAGTTGTTAATGAAAATAAAAGACCACAATTTGTTGTGCAGCACATCTAAAAATAGGAGCCTTTTCAGCAGCACAGTGCCTCCAGTGCAATCTGGTGATTCACTGCTGTGGTCTAAAGGGATGGGTTTATTTATTCCTAGATGGCGATTTACTGGAGTTCTCATTATTGTCCTAATTCTACCACTGAAGTCACTGATGTCATCAGTAACTTCCCACTCATCAGTCAAAAATCAGAAGGCTTTTTAGATCATCTACTTTTATTTCCTGTGGAACATGTTCCAGGGATTTCTCTAACTGGTTCTCCAAGAGATTTCTACTCAAAAATTTTACCAGTATCCTTCTATCCTTTCTATTCAAACACTTTACCAGWATCCTTTGTTTAGGTACCCCAATAGGACTTTATTTGTGGTTAATTTCTCACTTTTTTTTTTTTTTAAGAGTTAGACAGTGGAAAAATCTTGGAATTCAGATAACAATAAATTTTTGGGTTGTGTTTCCCTGGGGGTGGGATTCAGCTTTATCAAAATGAAGGTGTCGAGCTGCTGTCATCTATGTGAATAAATTCCCAGTGCAGCCAACAGAGATCCAAGATCTTTATCCTGCCTGGATAAGGATGAGTCTGCTGATGGGCTGGGTCATGCTGTAAACTTTACTGATGGCTTTGGCTGGATATCCACTGCCTATAGCAAGATACTAGTGGAACTATATAATTACAATATAATGTACAAACCACTAAGTAATATTMATTTGGTGCTTCTTGTGGTTATTTTACTGTTGAATCCATGCTGCTTTCTRGCTGCACTGTTGCATCCTGGGGATTTATCACTTTGTACCTCTCTATCAGAGATAAAAAACTTAGTGATTAAGACATACCTGACTGTCCAAAAAACCCTGTAGTCCCTTGCAAGTAGCCCATTTGTGTCCCTGTGTGTGCAAACAATAAAATTATACCTGCTTTTGAGCCTTCTTCATTTAATATTAAGTAGTCTTTTGTTAATTATTTTTACATTATCTTCTGTTCATTATTTTTATATTAAACATACAGTGTAAACACCTTTTCCTCTTCAATCACCAGAAAATCTAACATTTAGTATTTACATAGGGTTATAAATTATTTGAGAACTGCTTTGTTCTCAGTGCAGATTTGTCTTGTACATCCCACCAAGGAATAATTTAATATTTGACTTGCAGATGTCACTGAAGTGTATATTAAAAAGTAAACAAATCCCTTAAATTGTGAATCTTTCCTCAGAGAACATGCAGCAGGAAATGTTGTTTGGTGTAATACAAAAACATTAGAGATTTCATACTGAGTCACTTCTTGGATATAAAACATCCTCCTTCTCATTCTGGGTCTCCAGGGTTTAATTTTTTAACATAATTCGAAAAGCTTAGGGGTGCAATAAACAGTTTCCAACATTATATCCTGTCAGATTCTGAGGAGGGAATTTCTGATGATAAACTCAACCTGCAGATAGCCCTGCATGAGAAAACAGCAGCTACAATGGGTGAGTGGAGTATGGGGTGAAGGAAACGAGAAAAATATCAAGGGAGGGTTTTTTTCCTTCCCTTTCAACTCACTGATTCTCAATATTTAAACTCGTTTTCTTTTTTTTTTTTTTTTTAATCAACAAAAGACATTCTGAGCTTGGGAGCTGTCAGAAGTGCTGTCATGTACTGCACGAAACAATAACAAGCACAATATAGAGAGAATGGCACTCAGATTTCTGCTAAATCCTTTAAGTGAAGTAATTGAGGTCAGGATACATTTCCAAACATTCTCGCTGAACTTCTCAACAACAAATATTCCCCTCTTTGTTCAAAGATGACAGATGGAAAATGGAATAGGGAAGAGGCCACTGGAGATCATCCAAGCCCCAGGTATTTTGTACCTGTTGCTTGGCAGATTCCTTCYGTTCCTATGTCTGCATTAAACGACAATTCTGCTCTGATGAGGATTTTTTTTTTGGCTACATGTGCTTGACCTGTGAATAAGAAATTCAGCATTTGCTTGCRCTTAGAATTTTTATCCTTTCTCTACGTTTGAAGCTTAGCATTAACAAAAAACCACCTGGCCCTCGTTTATTGTAATAAATTGGGATTTTCACATTTGGGGCTACTTTTTAGCTCATGTGTTTGGTACAGTTATTACAGCGAAGGAGTTCAGTGCCATGGTCTGAATAAAATCCAGTTTTGGTTCCAAAACATTTCCTGCTCCTACTGCTCCTCAGAAGCACTTTTTGTAGCCTGGAGAACAGGAACCAAACTCCRCTCTCCAAGCAGTGGGGCCGTGATCTCGGGTGAAAACTCCTCCTGAGAGCTGCCTTCTTCCCGCTCGTTCATTCAGGCACGAACTCCCCACCCTATCACACAGCAAACACGGAGTAAATAACTGGTATTTTAAAGAGAGAGGCTTGCAAAAYCTCTCARAATAATTTCCACCTAATTTGGAACGTCATTGATTTGCTTTGTTTTTTTCATCACAGTGGAGTAGCTGAGATAATTAAAAATTATCTGTTGTTTTGATTATTTACACCCTCACTCCTCTCCCAAATATGTTTAGATACAATTTATTGTCTTTGAAAATCCCAAGCAGGAAGACAAACTCAGAATAAGAGTGTAAGGCAGGGACAGGCAGCTGTCAACGCTGATAAGAGCCTGGAGGACTGATAATTGTCATTGGAGAGTAAGTAAACAAAGGAGCAAAAATCAATGGATCTAAGCAATTTTCCAAGAAAACCTTGCCTTAAAATGTGGTGAGAAATTAGGGTGGGGAAATAACCTTGCTGCTGAATGTGCTCTTGCCTCTTAAGATGTATGAATAAAACACTTCTTGGTAATGCAACCTCTTAGCCACAACGACACTGACATTTTAAACTATTCCTGCTAAGATTTTAAAAGATAAATAAATATTCTTTCCGTGTTGAACGTTGTACTATTCAAATAAATCTCTATTTTAGGGCTGGAACTCCAAACTAACCATGGGAGGTATATTCTCAAAGGGTCTGAGACTTTTCTTAACTAATAAAACATGCATTTTTCACTTTTTTACTTTTTATTTTGTCTTAGTAAAAAAACTGCAATGACAATATTTTGCTTGTTTTATGAGTTAAATTCAATGCAGTCAAATCTTTACCCAGCTTTGGGTTGTCTTTTGTGGAAATTCCTACTGATTACATTCCATTACCTTTTATTTCATAACTTCAGTGCAGGAGAGAACACAGAACATTCCTGACRCTGAAAATGGAGCTTTTAAAAACAACAAGTCTGAAGTTCTTTGCTCTTAGTGAAGTAGATTCATGGTGTCCCACATTGTTGCTTCCATAGCTGCACCCTAAGTCCATGGAATAGTCTAAAAATATTATCAAAAATATAGATATATTTGGAAAAGCATTTTTATAAGTGCATACATTTGGAAATGCATTCTAATGCGCGTATCTTCAGGTAAGATTTTTTTAATTAGCACAGGTTTTAAATACCTCCAGAGAAGGAGATATTTCCTCTTCCTGAAAATCACTTCTTCAAACGAGGAATCTCAAGAGTGGGGGAAGAGTTGGGTAATTGTGCACCACAGAGCTGGACAGTGAAGTCCTCCACGAAAGGAAATACTTTTGGTCATCTTTGCTCTTCCCAAGCACAAACACCCCAAAGGGAAAAAAAAGGAAAAAGACAAAAAGGAAGTGTTAGTAATTTATGTGCAGAAACAACCCATTAGATGTATATGTAGATGACAGTAAAGCTCATTGACTACAAACCCAGCAATCTTTTTATTTCTGCTGTGCGAGATAGATGTTCCTCATTTTCCACCTGCGTGGGCTTTTCATGGATTTCCTCAGGGAGCTGAAGCAGCTGTTCCAAAGGCACGGCTGGGAGGAGAACGCTGCACCTCAGGCTGCCTTTTCACTCTGTTACTCCCATCCCTCGTGCAGGCTCTGCTTGGGATGGAGTCAATTTTCTTCACAGTAGCTGCTAGGAGGCTGTTTTACATCCGTGCTGAAATGTTGTCAGAACGTCAGGCAAGCGCTGATTTTAACCAAATAATGCTTTCKTCTGAACTGGGTTTATTTCCCCAAGACGGACAGCGTTCCTGAAAGGAGTCTGCCCAGCGGGATTAGAAGATGGACAGTGGGAATTAGAGCATTTTCAAAAGAAAGTGGATATATTTATTCACAGGAGCCTTGCAGTGTTCAAGGAATGCACATTTGACTCTGTCCTTGCTGTTCCAGTGGAAGGTGTCCCTGCCCATGGCAGAGGGTTGGAATGAGATGATCTTTAATGTCTCTTCCAACCCAAACCATCCTGGGATTCTGTGATTTTTAGGTACCTCTGAAGGCACTGAGGCTCCTAGAGAAGGCCATGCTGGAACAGTTGTACCTCAAATCAGCTGTGACCGTGGATAAATCCATAGGTGTGCAGAGCCTGAGGCTCGCAGATCTTTTTCACCRGCACATTTAATCCTGCAGACAGCCCTGCAGAAGATTGCTGGAATGGCAAAACCAACGGCTTTGTTTCCCTGCTCTGCACTGGAGCAGGGGCACCGGTGGCCATCAGTTTTGTCACTAAGGCAACTACAGGCAGGGAAGGAGAAGGAAGGGTTTCCAGAGCAATTTTCCCGTGGCAGCTCTGCAGCAGCTTCCCTAACGCACAAATCCTCCCTTTCCCTGGAGCGCGGGAATGCCCGCTTTGCTGCAAGGGAAATTATTTACCCCTGCAATATTAAAAGAGCAGACAAGGGCTGTGGGAGGTAAAGGAGGTGAAGCTCTTGCTGCAGTGTGGTCTGTGCTCTGTTTCTCAGCCCAGGCATGTGTTTCATGGACAAAAAATCAGTTTATAGCAAGGCAAGATGCCTCCCTCCCACCTCCCCCGCCCACTCCCCCACCATAACACAAACCAGAAGCTCCACAAGAAGTCAGAATGAGGGAATCAATTACATCTCTGTCTCTTAGGAAGAAGCAGAGCCTATAATGCAGATGTTTTTACAGCTGGGAGTACTGCTGGTGATTTAATGCTTTAGGATAATTGATCCCTAGCATAGTTGTTTTTACAGATGAAGAGGGGGGAAAGGGTTTTGGCCGGGGGGGAAGGGCAAGACAGCGATAAATGTTTGCAAAAAAGGATGTGAGCTACCATTAAATGCATTTCTCTTTGACAAGACATGGCACTTAAAAATAATATTTAACAGAGAGAGACTTAGCACACAAAACAGCAGCAATTCCAGCTTTTGCTGAGTCCTCACTGCCTCTGGAGCTGCTGCTGTATCCTGTGTGCACAGKGCTTCCCTTTTTGCATAAATCCTCTGCTTTGCTCACAGCAAGAGACCAAGGGGGAGTCGAGAAGAGGCTGAAACACAGTTCCCAGCTTTGTTTACCGCACTGGTAGATAGTTCTCCCCTCTAAGTGCACTATCCACGTTGTCAGAGGATCAGGTTTGCCATTGATGCCTTTGGTGTGGTATCAAGCCATGACACTTCTTGCCCCCATTATCTCATAATGAGGCAGCCAACAGCTAACCTTGGTATTTGGGAGGTCAGTGCAGATTATTTATCTATCAGGATCATTTTAGAGTCCAGCTTAAACAAGCAAATCCCAGTCCCAGGACACTGACACATGATTTTCTTTCTGCCACATACATAATATTTAAGACTGCCCTTGGTGACAGCAAAAAACCCTGGCTGATCATTTATCATTATCCCAGTCAACCTTTCCAGATGAAATAGTTTTAAGGGCGAAATAACCAGAGGAGGAGTGAGATGGTGAAATTCTCCACCTCCAGGATTACTCGAGACACAAACAGGAGTGGGAACTCCATTATCTAAACAGGAGAAATGGCCCAGGGGATCTCACCTGGACTTCCAGGTGCTCYGGCAGCAAGGAATAGGTCAGCTRYAGGTCCTGGGTCACAGCTATAGGAACAGGTCAGCTATAGGTCCTGGGTCACACCTACATGCTCAGGACAGCTCTGGGGGTGATGGCACACCCATTCTGTTGATTCAGCAACAGAAGCCAGCTCTGGATGTCTCACAGATGGATTCCAAACTGGAATAAATAAATCCAAGGAGCAGTATTCCTGTACTGCTCAGTTAGGCACGGTGGTTCTGTGTAGCCTCAAAATCCAGGGGTATAGTTTTCCCAAATTATTAGATGTGGTATGGTGGATTTAATTGGTTATGCATAAAAGTAGTAATTGTTGCTGCCATAAGTGATGCGTGCTAAAAARTAAAAAATAGATTTAGTCCTTCCTCCTGTCCCTGCACAGTTACAACTTGGAATATTGATCTGGTAGAATCACTTTTTATTTTTAAATCCATCTTGACACACACACACTTACTCATATCCTCAGAATTACTTGGCATGGATGTTTCTCTGCTAATGATGTCAAACCCAGAGTAACTTCTACCAAAATATATCATCTAATTTTGGATAGCGTTCAGGAAAGCAGAGGTTATTTTAAATCCAAAGAGATTAAAACTTGCCCGTAGAGTCTGTGGGTGAGATTCACACAGGTAGTGAAAATATTCCCAAAGATTTCACCTGCATTCATTGGCTTTTTTCAGATTTATTCCTACTGAGGTGTGGGATCAAGAATCYTGATATTTTCTACTGTTGCTGAAACATCTCCAGGGCAGAAATTCAGGTGTTGCTGATAGCACAGTTTTTCAGAAAGTGTTTAAATCTGTGTGTGGAGATTATTCATGTAAACACTGTCCAAACTTGTCACCTCTGCACAAACAAGGTGGCCCTAGTGATGTTCTCTTCATCTTCTCCTCTCTTGAAAGAGAAGGGAAGAAACCCAAGATGGGATGCTTTTTCATAACCCTAAATCATGGAAAGGGAATGTGGTGTGGACCCAAATGATCACATCCCCCGTTAGCAATTAAATTCTTAATTTGTTTTTATTGTCTGAAGCAGGTAAGAAAATTTTTCTATGAATTATAGTTGAGGTAAAACCACCTTCTCATAGGTTCTGAATGCTCACACCTCCAAATGGTTTCACGAGAGATCAAAATTCATGTTTAACTCTGGAAGCATGTCTGTTTCTCCTATAGGTTAGTAGCACAAAAAACCCAAGACCTTTCCCTACAAGCTTCACCAAATTTTTTTTTTGTCATAGACAGAAAATGTAAAAATAAATAAGAGAAGTTTTGAGAGCTCATGGGCCAAATCAGTTGCCAAATCAGCTGCTGGTTTCAAGCCACTGACTTCAGCTGAAGTTTGTTAGAATATTGAGTCCCAGTCCATTTTTTAATCATGGAGAAATATAATCAGGACTTTTACTGATGATAAATGTAAACCATTTGATCAATGGCTCAGACTTCAAAGACTTAATTGCGAATGCATTCTTAGCAGAAAAGAATACTGATTCTTGTAAATGCTGTTTATCTGCKGTTAGGGGTTTTTTAGAATTTTTAGAATAAGCCAACAACAGACTTCCAGAGACTCTTTGTTCCTCCAGGAAGATAAAACAAATGGCCATCAGATTACCTTAAATRTAGAGGGAGCCTGTGTAGGAGGCAGTGTCTGAATCCAGCACTTTCTGTCCTTGGGCTTTTTCCTGTGTGAAAAACAGAATTACACAGCAGTGATCAGAAAGATTGCAGCTGGACCTGCCTGAACGATCATCCCCAGATATCAGCGTGTTCCGTCTGATTTCCTTCCAGCAAGCCGATGGAACAACAACAACCCACAAACACATCCTGGCGGATCAGCCTACCAGCAGGTTAGCATTCCCTGGGAATGTAAAGCAGCTGCTCCATAAGGGAAAAGCTTCACATCTGCCCTGCCCTACTGCCAGCCCCGGGAGGAAATGCTGTGACAGGGAACAAGGGAGTGGGAAACGCAGGYTTCTGGGAAAGAACTGTGCTTTAAATGTGTGTCCCTTTGACTCCTGTTGAGTCAACCACAACGTTTGCCCCTCGAGGAGGGTGCACCAGCCAGGGGTTGGGTTGGAGGAAGGTCCCTCCGTGCCATCACTCCAAGTACCCGCTCAGCAGCCCAGTCAATCACACCCTCTCGTCACAGCACATTGCTGCTGCAACAGGTTTGCTTCAGAAGAAAATGAATCACGCCTTGAGTATCGACTCTGTGGACTTGATGTGCATCGACTCCAGGGGAGTGTGGGCTGAGTGAGTAATGGAAGTGTCTGCATTTAGCCAGCTCTGCTGGGGGACAGATGACATCGAGCGCTTGGCTCTCCCCTGAGCTSCCAAACAGCCACAGCAACACCAGGTTGCAGAAGGCTGAAGAGCGGACCAAGCACTTTGGTGTCAGGGGCGGAGGCTGATGAGAAATGCTTGTTTCCAGTGTTTCCCCATTGCTGCTCCTTTACACAATCCTAAAAGACAAAGGCAGGGAGTCTCACAGATGGAAAGGAGGTGGATGCTGGAGGTGGGTGTGGGCAGATTTGTTGAATATTTTGAGGCACTATAAAAACAGCCTCTGCAAAAAGCCTACAACTCCCCAGGAATGGTCCTGTGGTAAAGCAGATCCCACTTGTGATCAGGGAGCAYGTGGAAAGGCTGGATTTGGGCTACTGAAGTTTAGATAAAATATATGTGATAGTGAGGCAATAATTCCTTTATGTTTCATGCAGAAATTTTAGTCTTCTTTTCATGAATTTCTGTGTCTAGTTTAAGGAAGGTTTTATAAATAACTCATGGCTSGGTTTGGATTTTAAAACAGGGCAGGAATACACTACAATGGTTTAAGTTGGAAAATCATGAACCTAAAAGTATTTCAATGGTGGGTTAAATGTAAGGGAATTGTGAGCATCCACTCACCCAACCTCCTCCAAGTCAGCATGAAAAAGCAAAAGAATGGTAAAAAATCCGTGKTTTTTTTGAGAGAGGGGAATCTGCAACGGAGCTGTTGAGGTGGAGGCTGTGTCCCACAATGTCAGGCAAGCACTAATTTTAACCAAATAATCCTTGCGTCAGATTTGGGGTTATTTCCCCAAGACAGCCCATATTACTAGAATGAATCTGCCCAGGAGGGTTAGAAAATGGACAGCAGGAATTTGAGTGTTTTTGAAAAGAAGTTGGATATATTTACTCACAGGAACTTTTCAGTGCTCAGGAAAAGCAGCACTGACTCTGCCCACGCTGTTCTAGTGGAAGGTGCCCCTGTCCACAGCAGGAGTTTGGATCTAGATGATCTTTAAGGCCTCTTCCAACCCAAACCATTCCGGGATTTGCTCATTTACCTCTTTCCTCTCTCATCCCCAGGAGYGATGTCTCCAAGGTCACAGCCGTTTCTCTTGTTCTGTTCTTCTTTCTCAGGCTTCCAACTCCTCTTTCTTTTCTTAAATCATTGTTTCCTTTTTCATGGACATGGAAAAGTTTGGGACAGTTTTACCATTTCATCTCTTTTGCAGTGATGAGGTTTGGCCAAAGAGCACTCCAGCCTGTGGTTGTTGTGATCTTTCTCAGCTGTTTTGTGGAGAAAACAACAGCAATGAAAGAATGGAAAGAAACCAGCACACTGTCATCTCCATGTTAATAGGAATAATATTATTTCCCCCCAGTGCATGAACATAAATTGCTCCCAGGTTTTGGTGAAGTTGCAAACAGGATGCTTTCTGGAAGATTTACTGACTGTGGGTGGCAGCATCAGAGACACTGTATTTGGCTTTAAATGGGGCATTTTGGGGAGATTTAACATTTATAGAATCAAAGAATCATAAAAGAGTTTGGGTTGGAAGGGACCTTTAAAGGTGATCTAGTCCAAGCCCCCTTGGGGTGGCTCAGAGCCCCATCCAACCTGACTTTAAATGTTCCCAGGGATGAGGCATCCAGCATCTCTCTGGGCATCCTGTGCCAGGTTTTTTCCACCCTCCCTGTAAAAAACWTCCTCCACAGTTTCAGTCTCCTCTCTTTTAGCTTAAAGCCATTAGACCTGGTCCTATTAAGCAGGTCCTGCTGAAAAGTCTTTTCCCTTCTTTCTTATAGGCCCYACCAAGTGAATCAACAGGAACTGCTGCTGCTGCTGTAGCTACTGTAGAACTGCATTTCCTTGTCTGGCTTGTCRGGGATATAATTCCTATTGGTGCTTTAAAATCCTTCTCAGGAAAATTACTTATCTTACGACACTTCTTCCCAGTGGCAAGTCCAGGAATGTCACATAAGACACCACTGAAGTGTCKAATTATGACTTATAGCGTAATTATGACATAACCATGAGCAACATGATGTGAAATGGAATTGTAAAGAACAGCTTCTACTGAATCACAGAATCTTTAAGGTTGGAAAGGATCTCCAAGTTCATTGAGTCCAACAGTTCACCCAGAACCGCCATGTTCACCACGAAGCCATGTCCTCAAGAGCCACATCCACGTGTGCTTTGAATGCTCTCAGGGATGGTGATTTCACCACTTCCCTGGGCAGCCTAATCCTATTCCTATTCCTATTCCTATTCCTATTCCTATTCCTATTCCTATTCCTATTCCTATTCCTATTCCTATTCCTATTCCTATTCCTATTCCTANTTCCTATTCCTATTCCTATTCCTATTCCTATTCCTATTCCTATTCCTATTCCTATTCCTATTCCTATTCCTATTATTATTCCTATTCCTTTTCCTATTCCAATGCCCGACCCCATTTTCAGGTGCAACTCACCTGGCACAGCTTGAGGTCATTTCCTCTCATCCTTCTGCTTGTCACTTGGGAGAAGAGATTGACCCTCCACCTGGCTAAACCCCTTTTGAGGTAGTTGTAGAGAGCAATAAGGTSTCCCCTGAGATTCCTTTTTTTCCAAGCTATAGGAGCACTAAATCAGGCACGAGATTTTTCAGGATGTGAGGCAACGGGCACAAATTGAATTACAGAAAATTCAGCTTAAGCATAAAATACCTTCTTTGCTGTGAGGATGATGAAATACTGGAGCAGGTTGCCCAGCGAGATTGTGGAGTTTCCGTTTTTAGGAATATGCAAACCCCTGTTAGAAACAGTCCTGGGCTACCTGATCCCCCTGATTCTCCTTTGATTGGTCACATTGCATCAGAGACCTCCAGAGATCCCTTCCAACCTCAAGTATCCTGTGATTCTGTTGTGTTTGATAAAGATCAATCTGGAGGCACAGAAGGCCAGCAGGTGTATTCATAGAATTATAAATGCATCAAAATTATGTGGTTTAGGAGTGAGGAGTGAAAGGATGAACAACTCATTTTAACTCCAAGGTTGCTCTCACAGCTGCTGTGTTTCATTCTGACACATTCCATGTTCTGACAAAACTGTCTGAAAATTGATTCCCACAATGGACAGGAAAACCTGCTCTTGGTCCATCGTTCATGGACAGAGGCCACTCCATTCCAGAAAATTGCTGGTTGACTTGCAACAATTTACAAGCATGGACAGGATTTTGCTTGATTATTTCCAGAAATGAAATTTTAGCTTCATCTTTTTCTGAGAATGACCCTGTCCTGTAGCCCCTCTGAACCAAAACAAATAGTAATGTATTTCTCTACTTTGGAGCAAAAAACATTCTCTCTATCAACTCATCTCTATCCAACAGGATGAAAATTTCCTGGCAGTTAAAAATGCACTGAAATGTCAAAAATTACATTAGTTCTACTATGACAACAAATAGAATTGCTGTTGGTKTCCTGAATTTGTAGCTGTCTTTTTTGTTTGCTTCAAGAGCTTATTTGCAGGAAGGAACTATAATAAAAAAAAAAAAGAAAGACAAAAACTCCAAACCACAAAAAAAAAAAAAACAACACCCCAACCAGCCAAACAAACACATTGAAATACTGCTAATTATAAATGATATTTCACAATGTACTACAATAAAGAAATTATGATCTTGCACTGCAACGGAGTGTTTTAAGTGTCAGACATGGATAATTTGGGAAATGATGTGTTGCAAAATTGCTGCAAGATTTTGAAGAATTACTGTAGTGACATGTTAAGCGTGACAAGGAAAGCCTATTCACAAACACTTGAACGTTGTCATGTTTGAACAATGGCCCATTAATAATGTTTCCATAAAATCTTTTCATGGGATTAGGGCTAAGCACACGAGAGAAAGAAATGAGAGATGATTTGTAGCTGCACCTTTAGGTGTCTTCTTCACTCTCACCATCTCTTTGGGCAGAGTTTTAGAAAATAGACACTGATTTTGGAAAAAAYGCCAGCCTGAAATTTGAAGTCAGTATAACTGATTGACAAGGTTGCCACTGTATTTCCAAGCACTGTGATCCCTCTTGGAGGAAGAATCCTTAATTTAGAATCATAGAACAATTAAGGTTGGAAAAGCCCTCTAAGATCACAGAGTCTGATCATTAACCCAACACTGCCAGATCCACCACTAAACCTTGTCCCTAAGTACCACATCCAAATGTTTTTAACACTCCCAAGGATGGCAATTCCACCACTTCCCTGCGCAGCCTGTTCCAATGCCTGACCACCCTTCCAGCGAAGAAATTTGAAGGACAACTACTCAAAAAACAATGTGGTTAKGGTGAACTACTTATCAACAAAATAAAATGTTCATGTTGATGACTATAAAATTAAATAGCTTGGAAATCTACAGGAAGAAAAGTCCTATTTAACAATCCTTCCTGTGTAAAACTGGTGCAATTCCTTCAGAATCAGTGTTGTTTGTCCAACTGGCCACCTTTTCTCCTCTAAGTGCATGTATCACCAAGAAGCCTTGACTACAGGATGGAAAACAATGACATTCAACATCCCAGGAAACATTTCAGGATTATGAAAAAAATTCCAATCTCCATCTGGATAAACTGGAGACTTTTCCAAAGTTGTTCACTGAAATCCCAAAGGAAATGATCCATCTGAGAAAAGCCAGCAGTGTGTTGGTTGTGACCTCCACCCAGGAACATCAAAGAGTTTTTAGCAGCTAAGACTTCCAAAAATCAAYTATTCCTCATTTATCATTCTCAAGGTTATAGAGGAAGTCCATGGAAGAAATTGGAACTGATCCTCTGAGCATTTGGGGGTAATCACCCACTCTACAAAGAACCATCCCTTCAATAACAAGCCGGCAAGAATTTCACTTGAACGTGCTGAAATTTGTGTCTGTGTTTAAGTTATTCACTAAAAACTTGTCTGGATTTGACTCCCTGAGCTTTCATTTCTCTGACTTTCCCTGCGTGGACTAAGATTCAGCCTTTGCTATGTGAAGAAAACAGGTACAAAGTACTGACCAACGGGTCAAGCCACCCCTCCACTGCACAAATATGCACTGACATCTGTGATTTAAAGAACAGAGGAGTTGTTACTGAACCTGCAACTCAGAAATTCATAAATCCTCATTGGCCCAAATCTGCTTTCTGACTCATGACTTCTCATGATTTATACCTCAATGTATGTGGTTTGTCACAGGGGAGTTTTCAAGAGAGAAAATGGAGGTGTGAGTAAAGTTGAAATACAACATTTGGAACCAATCAGGAACATTTAGATAAATTACTCTGATTGTCCACCTCTTGGTTAGTAAGGAAAAAAAACCCAACATTAAAAATGGACAGTATTTTCCGGAGAAAAGTTCTTATTCAGAGTGGTTTTCAGCTGAAAGTGTTTGGCAAGCCCCATTTCCCACTGCTCTGCTCTCCACACACCCCAGAGTCATCCATCTCACCCATGAGCACCTCTCCACGCTGTGCTGAGATGCAGCCACCCACAGCTGAATTCCACATTGCAGGAGTGCACCAACACAGAGGAAGCACTTKGCAAATGTGAGAGTGGGCGGACGTGTCTGAGTTCTCAGCCTCATAAACTGCTGATGCTCCTTCCTTCCCACGCAGCAGTGCTAATGGTTCACCTACAAATCCACTATYTGACAATCTGCATAAACCTTCTACACGGTGTGTATGTATTTTCCCTCCTTTTCTGTCTCCTTAACCTTGATTCAACAGCTCACCTTTCACATCCTGCTACAGACCTTCGAGTCTAAGCTCCCCTCCGAGATGAATGGTGAGCCCAATTAAGAGCATTCACATTCCCATTAGCTGTTTTCCTCTCTTTTTTTTTTTTTCTTTTTGGTTTCTTGATTGCCTAGTGGTGATTAAGGTTGCAGTTCCACTCGTTAGTGAAGTGTATTAAATGGCGATATCAATAACTGACAGCAGCACTGCCCTGGGACTGACTGTTCCACAAATCTATAACAACAAGCCAAAGGGAGCTTTTTGAATGTTATGTCTCCAGGCATGGTGGAAATGTTTGCTCCCTGTTTCCTGCCTGGCTCATGACCAGTGTGAGGGATAGAACAAGACAGTACCTGTCAAACACAGCAGAATTTTTTTCCATGGCTTCAAGTAAAACTGCCTTACACTCAGAGATGCCAAGAAAAGTTGGGKTTTGGGGAAAAAAAAAGATTACAAAAAAAAAATTAAAAAGAAAATAACCATCACACCTCCTCTACTTGAATTGTTTCATCAACCATCCCTGAGAAATTCTCCAAGTTCAGGATTCTGATGTTTGCTTAAAACTCGTACTCTTAGAAATTACACTCAAGACCATGTTATACTGAGGTATCAGTCTAAATAATTTTCCACTTCGGGGACTTTCTGTGACAGRTGCTGCATAGAGATGTAAAGCATAACAGTCTTTGCCATAAAGATCTTTTAAGACATAGCAGATGGATGAAATAAAAGAATGTTGGTGGTGGCACTGGCAGAAATGATTTGCAAAATTAATGGGATATTTAGGCCAGAAGAGGAAGACGAACATTTTAAAAACCAAATTGAAAAAGGAGTCACAACTTACCATTAACCTACTTATTACTAGACAGCTGTGAGATGGAGAAATCTGACTGAAATAGAAATCTGTGTGTGTGCCTATTTCTGTGTGGGCAGGGGATGGCTCAGTTTTACAAAGAAATACGGGTTATGCAGCCATGTTGTTTTTCTGTGTGTATTTTAAACCGTTTTTGTCTAAAAAAGGCCAATTTCATATAAATTCAACAAAGTATCAGGATCTCAGAGACATTAAACTCCAACAGGAGCTGCAGGTAGCCCCAGGGGTGAAGATTTGAGCCAAGCTCTGTAGCCAGATGCCCAAACAGCAGTGTCTTCTCTTGTTTTTCTGCTCAAAAGGGTCAATATGCGGTGCTTGAGGGTCAATGGCATCATCAAAGGAGTGAGGGGGCTTGGGAAGACAGAAGATGTGTCAGGGTATTGCTCCAGAGATGAGGGACTTGAGAGTTTGAGTGGTAGAATAGGTGTGAAAAGGTAGAGAGGGTTCTCGAATTCAGTAAGACTGCAGTGATCCTTTTGGAGTGAATTTCAGGCGATTTGAGGGTGCTACATTCCCACTGAACTACCATGGGAGACCAAACCTCTTGCACTGCTCCTCAGTTTCAATGATGACTTGAAATCTTGCACCTTTTTAAAAGTCCCAGTAGGAAAAGGATCAGTGCTCCGAGTCTGAGTTGCCTTGAAAACGTCGTTCTTTTACTTGAAGAGAGTAATCAAACACACCGTTCCTGTCCTAGATCCACTCCATTCCAAACTCCTCTCATATCCTGGTCACTAAGGGCCACTATGGATGAGCATTTCACATTCAGAAAAAACATTCCTATTGCTCTGTCACAGCATAAAGTACAGATCTCTACAGGAAATATTGCCAGGCAATTGTGTAACAYGGTAAGTTTTTAGGGCTGTTTTCCAAGGTTAGCAGGTCTCAGCTCCTCAGATCTGTGTGACTCAGGAACTTCCTGTTAAAGACTGTTGGGCTCTGTAACAGACCTTACTGTCAGGAAGCATTTCTTAACCTCACATTACATTTTTATATTCATTCTAACACCTTGTCCTTTTACAGAAATGAATTGTCCCAAGAGTCAGGGGAGAGGGAGCTGTAAAACGTTTGGTTGTTATGAATGGGTTTAGTTCCCTTTAAGAAATTCTCTGCTAAGAGAATTAGGAAACTTCAGAGCTCACCTGATCCACCACCACCCTCCCAAACCGAGACCACTAAACCAAAATTCCTCGTGAGAAGATAAAAGCAAACCTGCAGATCACTCTGCAGAGGTACAAGRCCAGGTGTAGYGTTTCTTCAGCAAATGTGGAACCGRATATCTCTGGACTCAGGGCAGCAAAACTGGAGAACRTTTGTCACATGATTGTTCCAGGTCCAACCTCCCACTCCGAGGGGAGGTTGAAACTTCGAAGTGAGAACAAAACTTAAAGCACAAAGGTCTTGTCTCAGGCACAGGGTGGGATCCTTGAGGTGTCCTGTGCAGGGTCAGGAGCTGGACATGATGATCCTTGTGAGTCCCTTCCAACAAGGATATTCCACGATTCTGTGATTATTCCAGTGACCTGTTGCAGAAAAACCTGCTGCATCTCAACTCCAAGATACACAGGCTGAGGAAAGAACAGTGTAGTTAATAATTAGAATGGAGAATGCTGTCTGAAATCCCTGAGCTGGGATCCTATAGCTGATATTGTATGGACTATGTTTGTCTCTGTTTCCAGCCCACAGGTTTTCTAAACCTCTGTGGTTTTTCTAAAACACTTAAAAATCTTAATCCAATTGGTCTGGTCCCTGCTACCTTCCAGAGCAAACAATGGGACMATTATTAGCAAGGATTTCATGCCCCACCTCTTCTTTCCATTCCATTTGGGTTTGGGCGTGGAGACCTATCCCTGACTTCAACAGAAAGAGCATTCATCTCTTAATTTAAAACAACTCATCTTAATTCCTTACAGGGTTTCTTGTGTTACTAGAGGGTGGATATTTTGACAGAATTAAAAGATTCTTATCACYGCTCAAGGACAGTTTTGTGGGTAGAACTCTCTGGGGAGTTACTTAAATCTCTTCAAAYCCGATGACAACATTTCCAAAGCTTATTTCACATAACAGACGTGACCACCTTGTTTGTCACAAAAGGAGAATCGCCTGTGGTAAGCGACTGAAGGACTTCCTTATTTTTAGATTTTAATATTTTTAGGTGTTGCTATGGAAGCAGCTTTGAATGTGATCGGAATGGGATAATACAGGACTTAAAATACCCTTGCAGAAAGCTGCCTACTCACTCCTTGAGCGCCCTAAGGATCTCAGGAAAYATATCAGACGACACAAACCGTAAACACAAGTGGAGACATTACATAACTCCAATCAGGTGAAATAATTCTGGGAATGGATCCCCAGATCTGAAGTGACGAGGTGCACTCTTAAAACAGAACGTGCACTGCAAGATGTCATTTCTGGAGGGAACTTTACSTTATTCAGTAAAAATCCTCTGTGAAGGAAGACATTTCCTGCAGAACAGCAGACAGGCTGATATTCAAATGTGTACAATCGTGGGGTTTAATCTCCCACTCCAGAAATAAACAGCTACATGAGGTTACCTGTCCAGGTACACTTCCAGCAAGGTTCTCTGAACCAAATGAATAAAAAGGGAGATCTCTGTCCAAAGTTTAAGAACTTCAGGCAATATTGGGTCMAAAATCCCCCACATTCTGCCAGTTTGGGATATCCCTCGATATCTTTCTACATTATCTTTCCACTAAATGCAAAATTATTTTTGGTAATTCACTAGAGGCACGAGACTGAATCTATTCCTCATCATAATACTCAGCTCTGGTGAGACCCCACCTGCAGGGCTGGGGCCAGGTCTGGGGCCCCCAGCACAAGGAAAACGTGGAGATACTGGAATGAGTCCACGGGAGGAAGACAAAGATGCTCCAGGGAATGGAGCCCCTCTTGAGCCAGGCTGGGAGAGATCTGGGTGTTCACCTGGAGAAGAGAAGGCTCTGGGGAGACCTCGGAGCCCCTTCCAGCACCTTAAGGGGCTCCAGGAGAGCTGGAGAGGGACTTGGGACAAGGGCCTGGAGTGATAGGAARAGGAGGAATGGCTTCACCCTGACAGAGAGTAGACTTAGATTTGATATTAGGAGGAAATTCTTCCCCGTGAGGGTGGGGAGGCCCTGGCACAGACTGCCCAGAGAAGCTGTGGCTGCCCCATCCCTGGAAGTGTCCAAGGCCAGGCTGGAGCAACCTGGGCTAGTGGAAGGTGTCCCTGCCCATGGCATGGGTTGGAACTGGATGATCTTTAAAGTCCTTTCCAGCCCAAACTTTCTATGATTCTGCAATGTATCTCAACAGAAAGTATGAAGAAATATTGTGAGGAGCTAAACCCTTGCCAATTCCACCGAAAATCTGTGCAAATTTAACAAAACGATATTTTTTAATGGTTCAATTAAAATTTATTAAAACCTTATTAAAAAAAAAGTATACTTTTGCAGCGAAGTACCCGAATAATTATTGGCAGAGAAGTACAACAAGGTACAAAATAGTGCTGAACTAAGGGATTGCAGTTCCATTAAGAACACATTAATGAGTGCCTGTACTTTCTGATGGCACTTGATGCTCTACAATCATCTTTAGAGCTGACAGCACTGACACTCCTGAGCTCAGTCAGCCCAGGATTCCATGGAGCAAAGAGCAGGGCCAGGGAATTTGTYGGTGTGTGCAGGCACGGATGAACTTCCAGTAAGCAGCTGCAGTCAGACTTCCAAGAAACCTCGATAATTGCAGTATTTCCAGTAAATATTTCTATCTCCTGAAGGTTCATGGAAAATTTTGGATATTTTCTTAGTAAGGCACACCTGGTCTCACATCTGTTGTGTTCATGGCTGGGAGCTTAACAGTGTAAATGTGTAATGTGTAAAAAATAAAACAAAACAAAGACCAAACAGGAAAAACTGACTCTGCAATGTAGTTTAAAATACTAAATCTAGTGTTAAAATACATTTTTTAAACAGAGAAGCCATTGGCAATTCAGGGTAGGATTCCCTTGGATAGTCATGGTACCTAAATTTAAGACTGCAGGTTAATGAACTTCTCTGTGCTTCTCAGTGCATTAAGTGTTTATGCAAAGGAGATTTAATCAATTAAACTAAATGGAGCCCAGAGAGTGGCACAAAACTGTGAATTCAGCACCTTCCTTGAGGTCCTGGGAAAGACAAGTGAACAGCTCCACTGCAGGGGATTAAATCCAACAGTCAGTACAGGAAATCCTTTAAAAACACCACAGAAACTCTTCAGGACAGCAATTGATTYCTATTTCGCGTTTGTTTGGATCTAGTGCTTTGAGTGCTTTTTCATTTCAGTTTTCTAGGTCTGATTATAAAGAACCCAAAGATAACAATAGAGCTAATTCATTTATATCCTTGTCACCCACATCCTTGAAACTCCTGGGTTATTTCTGTGTCTGTTCCTCTATCTAAACATTCTCCAGGCCTGACATCATGAATGGACCTTCCAAGTATAAAGATGGAAATGACAAAACAATTTTCTCTGGAGCAAGCAATATGAATTTTATATATATATATATACATATTTTTGATCCTAACAAGTATTAAAAGACATAACTGTGTTTATCATTACCCACGAAGCATCTGAAGTGTTTCACTGAATAATGCTGACAAAATGCAGAAAATTTAGGAAGGAATAGATGAAAGGAAAAAACAAATAAGGTGTAGAAAGGAGTGGCTGACAAGGTAAAACAACCTGCTTTTCTCAACAACATGAAAGGGAATGCGAGGAAACAGTTTAACATTTAAGGATTTTGGAATTGTACAACAAATTGTGGCTAAGTAGGGAAAAAATACTGTATTGCGAGGGGTGTGGATACACTTATCCTAGCAGAGCAATCCATCCCTGGGTGCTGTGTTTATCTGTTGACTTTCTCTGAACACTTCCCAGCTTGTCAGCATTTAATGCCTTTTGCTCTGCCAGCTTTTGGAGCAGGATCATGCAAACATTCGTTTAAGCTCTGGTCAATAGTGCTGCAGTGGTTTATTGACAAAGCAAGGCCTGGGTTCAGAGCCTGGGTCATCCAGCAGTTTGCAGCATTGCAGTGAGTTAATCCTGCCAGTGATTGGAGGATTTTAAGAGCAGGTTATGCAAATCTGCCAGGAATTACTTCAGTAGATGTTCAACTTCTTGTGGGCTTCTTTGCCCGGAAGGAAAAAGTAAAATAACAACAATTTTGGCTTGCTGCAGACTGATGTTTTCCTCTTTCCTCTTTAAAATAGCTTTGTCTCCATGATGGTTGGGGGTTTTTTTGCATTTGTATGCATTAAAACACAACATGAAATCCACACAAAATCCTTTTCATGCATCTACTCCATGTGAAATCACCTCTAACAGCAAATCCTTGCTGATAACTGACTCAGAAGGGAAGCCCCTTAGACACTGTTTTTGAAATTCAGCATACCTTGATTCACTACCACCTGTGTCCCTAATACCTACAGAACAAATATTATGTTCTTCCAGTTGGAGGAATTGGAGGAAAAAGATCTAAATAGCTCATACTAGTTCAGCCTCTTTTTTGGCTCCAGTTTTCCTGGGACTTAATAGTGATAAATGAAACAAAATTGTGAATAACAATTACTCAGAGTGAAAAAGAAGGGGGAAATTGCAATCCAATTTCTAGAGTTATTCTTTGTTCCCCTATTTGACTTTATTTGCGTAAATTCAGTAACTTTTTTTCCCAGTCTCAACATCCTGAGTGCTTCATTCTTCATTACAGTATCCCTTTAGTCTAAGATTGAAAACAAAACAAAGATCTGGTGCTCAGGGACATGGTTTAGTGGGGGGCCTGGCAGTGCTGGGTTAAAGGTTGCACTCGATGAGTTCAGAAGGCTTTGCCAACCTGAATCGATTCTATGTGTTTTCACTTCATACCTTTTGGTTAATCTGGATTTTTTTCAATTACATTTGCAATTCAGAAAAGAAAGGAGGAACAAAAAAATCCCAAGAGAAAACCAAACATTAATAAGGGTCGTAAAATAAAACAAAAAGCAAAACATTTGAATCAGAAGCTGATGAAAAACAAGAACTTTATTCTTGTTGAAGTGTTTTTCACCAGCCAAGGAAGAAGCAGGTGAGCACTTAAGGGCTCTTGTAGCAGTCAAGAGAAAACTGACTCATAAACAAACATTCCTCTGCCCTCCATCTCTGCACATAGAACAGCTCCCTTGCAGTTAGACAAATTCAAGAATAATCAGCTTAAATCCCACGTTGGAGTCCAATTTGGGCACCATTTTGAGCTGYGCCAGTGACCTGTAGGAGAAACCATCCACGCCCATCTCCTCACCTTCCCTTTCCCGTTTGCGCTTCCGCAGTCAGGCAGAGGGATTGGTTCAGCTGAAGGACAMACCCCAAGTGCATCATTTTCCAGCTGATAAAGCTTCTGGTCTGATCCTTTGTGCCCCCATGTGAATCCCAGAGGAGCACGAAAGCTCCGTGTAGAGCAGCAGCTCTCCGTGGGTTGAAGTGGCTGCACACCCACGGCTGCAGAATTGCTTTTGTCTGTCTGGAGAAACGCTGGCACAYGTCAGGGTCTGACACCTGCAGAGGATGTTTGCAGAAGAACAAATTATTTCTAAAAGGAAAACTGATTTTTGGCTTCATTTCCCTCTTCTCTTTATTCCCTGCGGAGCATATATTATAGGATTGTCCTGTGAGATTTATACATGGAATTTCTGACCTGAAATCCTGCAAATAGTGCCCTGCCCAGTGCTCAGTGTATTCCAGAATGGGAGGTTAGGTGTTTCCAGAGGTAACAAAATCTCCAGTAGCTGTCGACTGCTTGATGTGAAGTCTCCTTGATGTCAGTGAATTTGTCACTTATCATTTCAGAAGTGATGAACTTATTCCAAATTAAAAAAAAAAAGAAATCCAACCTAAAAAAATACAAAACAACACAAGGAATGAGAAAATGTGGAGAAATTATTTGTTTGTTTTCATGTTTACTTGATTTTACGTAGTTTTTACATGTGTGCCTCAACCTCTCCTTTTCCCTGCTTTCATATTTTTCTACAAAACGAGTGTTTAATTTTTTGCATCACACTTTCTAAACTCCTTYGCATCCAAACCTTTCCTTCCTTCTTCCTTCATCAAAAAAACCTGAGCTGGTCATTTGTGCTCTTCTTACTGGTCTTTCTCTTGCTGAAATTATGATGCCGGCTTTGACTTTAGGYTGTTTTATTTTCATGTCTTAAGCTTTGATGAATGTCCCCTTTGTAAAGATATTTTCTCCTATATTTTTTCACTTCATTTCACTCCTAACTCAGTCTAACTCAGCAATCCATGTAGGAAAGCTTTCCACGCTCCTGTGGAACGAGGGGGTGCCTGGGGACATGAGTAGGGAAGGCCCCATCAACCCATTTATCATTTCAGATCTATCATCTTTCAGAGAAAAATCTGTTACTGAATTTGTCACCTATTAGCTGAGCTGACAAAGAAGAAAGAAGAAATAACTCTACCCTTGGAGCTGTTCAGTGATCCTGGACCTTCCAGTACCGAATTAGAAGGTATCAAATCCATCGTTTTCTCTTAAAATTGCAGTTCAATTTTTAACCTTTTCTTTCTAGTTTGTCCCATTGGGAATGTCATGGCTTCTTCGTAGTTACAACATTGGGAATGAAGTTTTTCAGCTGCTGAATGGCTGTTTCTCCTATACTGATGTGGCAATAAAGCTTCCTAGATAACTCCTGATTGCTCAAGCCCAACAGCTAAAAATAGCTTAGGTGCCCTCTGAAACCTCTTTTTATCTGCACATTTTCTTCTTTCTTTGTCCAAAAACTGATATTACAGCTGTTTCTTTTCCCTTCCCTCATCTGCTCCCGAAAGGCAKATTTGCTGAATTACAGCTATCAAATATTTTACAGTCTGGATCCTTTTTTGCGTTAGCAAATCCCAGACTGGAGGAGCTTCTCACACATGCGAAAGTTTGTAACATTTTATTTCAATAACGCAAAATTTTCCTATTGTCGGACATTTTGAAGCACTGAGTTCAAGTGCACTGTTGTGACACCAGTACAGAATTTTACATTATCATCTCTGGTGTCAGTCACTGTTTGATAATCTGACTGGATCAGGCTGCAAATCTAAAAGATCATTTGTGACTCTGTGACAAAGATGGTGTGAATACTGTGCTTGAAACTAGTCCTGTTTTTTTCTTTTATTATTACTCTTAGGAATCCTTTAATAAAAAAGGTATTTACCACTTCCCACAAACTCTCCCTCACTCAACACTACTGAATTAATTCAATGCACTTGTAAAAATATTGCCCCAGAACTGACAGGAATGAACACAAATATTACAGTGGGTTTGGACCAAGCCCTTCTTTTAATATTGCCTAAACTTATTTTATAATCAGTGTGCTAAAAAACTCGAACATATAGATGCTGGACAAAACCGAATCTGGTACTGTGAGCCAGATGATGCAGGAATAGAAACTGATTTTCTTTGCTTAATTGCTTCCAAGTTGCGATAATTATTAAGAATCCACCCGGTGCTGCGTGGAAAACCTTCAGGTCACCATGTCTAACGCAGCTGCTGGGGGGAAATCACCACTTCTGTGAACCTGCACAATGACTGGCGTGGCTGTTGATYGCCTTTCCTTCAGATATTTCACAGGAATAGTCCTTTAAATGCTTTCATTTTATCTCTTTTTTCACACTGAAACCTTAACCAGTGTAGTATTACCCTTTAAATTCCATTTCTTTTGTGAAATTCCCATTTGCTGCTGTTTATTTTAATCTCAGCATTCACAAGCTGCTCATCCTGAACATCATTGCTGTGCACGAGTTTAAAGCCACACAAAAATGCAGGTTTATTTGGTGGAACATTGCACATCTGCAAAGCWGGAAAACTACTTGCTTTGTTCCCAGGGGCAATACAAGATTCCAGGGAAAGGTAACAACAACAGGAGAAAGGAGATGAATTCACTATGCTTGTAAATGCACTTGGACAGGTATCAAATGTAAAATGTCTGACTATAATAAAAGGCTGRTTTAATTCCATTCTGTAAAAATGTACTTATTTGTAAAATAGTGCCAGTCAATGAGTCTTTTTGTGAAACGTGGCCTGACAGAGCTCGAGAAGGGTTTGGACAAGGCCCTCAGGCACAGGGTRGGATTGTTGGGGTGCCTGTGCAGGGCCAGGAGTTGGACTYAMTGATCCTTGTGGGTCCCTTCCAATTCAGGATATTGTGTGATTCCATGATTCCGGGGAGTTGTGAGTTACTCCCTCCTTCCCACCTGGTAGTAATACTGTCCTGAAATCTGTCTTTCATTTTCCAGCCGACTACCAGATCTGGTCAGGAAATAGAGGATATTTTACCCTTGAACACGTAAATCTCATAATGAAAAAGGGGAAATGACCTTTAAATGGGCCCAGTATTGAAATCTTTCTTTTAAAGGATTTTTCTGTGTGTCCTCACGAGTTGTTGATTCTTATCCCAACAAAAAGAGCAGGAATGTCAGGCTCGGAGAAACTCCTAAGGAATCCTTAATCTCAAAACAAGTATTTCTGACCCTAGAAATACATATTCCTCAAAAATATGGGAATTCAGAAGAGGAGAGATTTCAGTGAGCTTGCACTCTCCTCGGAAATRACTTAGTGCTGGTGGTCTCACAAGATGATTTAATTCAGCCAACGTGGGTTTCATAACACACAATCCTGTAAGACACAACAGACCCGGATCACATCTTCTGGGAGTGTCATTCCTCATGGGAAGGTAATGGGAACAAAAGTCACTGCACTCTTCCAAACTCATGGGGCATCACTGCACTTCCATAGCAGGAACCAGCTCTGACTCAGGTGGAGTTTCTTTAAAAGAGAATTGGCAAAGGAATGCTTAAATATAAAACCATTCAGGCAATCGTTTCACAAGAAATCACACCARACCCTTAAAAACTGAGAAATCAGCAATATCAGCACAAAATAACCCCACAGTTGCAGTTCTGCTTCCTCATCTCTGTTCATGATTATGTGGKAACTGAATATCTGCAATTCTTTGTGTTCAGTGAAGAACTCCAACTTCCCCYGATTTTTTTCTCATTAGTCTCTATGTAAGTATAAAAATGTTCTTAATTTAAGATCTGAAGCTAAAGAACTTGTTTAAATATGGTTGGATAATGTTTAGCTTGATAAGGCTGCACTTTGGCCTCGTACAAATACAAATATAGTCCAAAGAGGTAGACCATAATCAAAAAAGAAGGTACTTTTTTTATTGCCTATAAAATACACACAAATTTCACATGGCAGTGAAATAGTCCACGAAAATAATGCAGAATTAAAGCAACTTAATTCTAGGGCTCTAACTCAACATTAATTTCATTTCAGTTAAAGGAGAATTTTTCACTCTTTTTCCTCTCATTTCCCCAAAACTCCGGTTCATAAATGCATTGATATTTATAAGACAGCTTTGAAATCATTTTAATGATTCAAGGTTGTATTCAAACAGGGACTGCCAGAATTTTACCATGAAGTGGGCACTGCCTGCTGCGTTCGTGGGATGAGGTGGAAGGAGGAGATCAAAGCTGAGCTTTAATTATTCTAAGGAATGCTGYTTGTGCATATTTTCCCTTTGCCTTTGAAGAAAAGCAGCAAAGAGTGATTTTCAGGAGCCTGAATTTCTGCTGCTCCTGCTAGTTCAGTAAATAGTAGGAATTCAGCAGAAAAATTTACCCTTTCAGCTTCTTCACAAAATTAAGGTTGCAGGAACCAAGATGAAATTCAGAAAGTTCTRATTTTTGTTATTTTTCCTGCTACAATGATAAAAAAATTCTGGTGTGGKGGAATATACATCCACCAGCCATTGGAAGGGACCCAGGGGATTAACTCCTCCAGCCTGGATGAATTACCAACTCATGCTTCCAAAACTCCAGGAATCCTGGGACTCTCATGTGGAAAATGTCAATGTTTGGTGCATGTTAGATATCCTGTTAGGCAGAGAGGAAGCCAAAGGAAAAATGGAAAAGAAATAACAAAATTTCAGTGTCTACCTACAGAATTCCAACACCCATTCCCATGGAACACACCTGATGGACTGAGTTGTGCAAGGGAAACAGTCAGAGATTTAATTCAGGAGCAGTCCTGGCTATTCATGATCCTATTTTCAGCAGCAAAAAATTCACTTATGATTAAAATTTATATATAAAACACTAGTGCACTGGGCTGACTCTTTTTCTCACCACCAGTGAGAGGGGCAGATGGGAAGGATGTGTTGGCATCTATGRGAAAAGAAGAAAATTGGTTTTCATGCATCACAAAGAGCATGAAAAATGACAGGAACATCTTGAAAATAAATACATACACTTGCTGGAGCAATGGATATAAGTTTAGAGTATAAATGCCCTTAGAGAAAAGACAGAATTAGGCACACRAAGTTGAAAGGAATATGAAATAATCTTATATTTTTTATATAAGACACACTAAACTATTAAAACTTGRATTCATAATCAAAAAAACACTGCATCTTCCCGGCTTTTTATACTTTGAGGCAAATTACCGGGAGAAAAATCTAAACAAAAATGTCAGTATCTCGAATTTGTACAGATAGCTGGATGCATTTTCATGCCTAGAACAGTGGCTTTAATAATAACAGGATGGTTCAAACTGTAASATACAAAGGCTCAAACTCAGGCAGCTCTGTACTGCATTTAACCAGGGTTTGTTCTGTGTGGGGGTGAAGATGGTGGTGTCAGTTTTATTCCTCAGAATCGCTGATTTAATCAAAACAACCTAAAAGAGAATAATTCATTATGATCAGCTTTCATCAGGAAAAATCAAGAGATGAAGGTGGGGTTAAACTTGGTCAGAACCAGGACAAAATTAACAGCTCTTGATGAAGCCCTGAATATTTTTACCACCTTCTAAAAGGATGAAACCTTCTCTGTAGAATTTACTTCCTCTGACTTTAGGTGTCTGCAATGGCATCCAGACTGTCTCACATGAAAATATGTATCTTAAGTTATAATTCATCCAGCATATTTAAACACCTGCCTTTGCAGGGATGGATCAGGCCAGAAGTGTCAGTGGCTCTGTTGATGAGATGTGCAGAGGGAGCCTGTGCTGAATAACTCAGATGCTGACACGTAAAGCGAAACCATCCATCCATCCTAAGGGTCTGGAATGTGATTGTCAGCTAATGATTATTTGTTTGAATATTCAGTCACCCTTGTGCCTTGGAAATTCTCTCCCTAGCTCCACAAGGAATCTCTTTCCRGTTATTTAGGAGGAATTGACATGGAAAGAACAGACCAGGTGCCACAATGCCGTGTTCAGGATGTGAGAAACAAGTGGAGTGTGAGCCAGCAGTGTGTCCTTGGAGYTCTAACTCCTGGCCTGTGTCAGGGAAAGGGATGGCAGCAGGTCAAGGGATGGGTCTTTCCCCTCTACTCAGCACTGTGAGGACATCTCTGGAGTCTCATGTTCAGTTCTGGGYTCYCCAGAACAAGACGCACATGGACATGCTGGAGAGACACCAGTGAGGGGTCACAAAAGTGATCAAGGGACTGGAGCCCCTCTCCTGTGAGGARAGAATGAGAGCTGGGACTGTTTGGCCTGGAGAAGAGAAGGCTCAGAGGGGATTTATTAACGTGTAAAAATACCTGAAGGGAGGGTGCAAAGGGGRTGGATCCAGGCTCCTCTCAGTGGCAGGACCAAAGGCACATGCTGAAACACAGCAGGTTCCACCTGAACATCAAGGAACATTTATTTTTTCACTGTGAGGGTGGCTGAGCATGGGAACAGGTTGCCCAGAGAGGTTGTGGAGTGTCCCTCTCTGGAGATATTTAAAAGCTGGGCAATGGGCTCTGGGTRGTGCTGTCTGAGCAGGGGGTTTGGACCAGAGGACCTCCAGAGTTCCTTTCCAACATCAACCATTATTCTGTGGTTGTGTAATAGGGGAATAATGTGAAATCAGCTAAATCCTCCCTTAATTWTCAGATAGTAATTTAAAACCAAATGTTTTAAGTGAAGCTGGTTGGAGCAGGTGCGCTCAGCATGTGAGCGAATCACTCTACACCAACCATGAGACAGGACATGGAGGGTGTTGTAAAATTCCCAGGGATCATGGTGGGGATTTCTTGAAGCTTTGGGAAGTTATTAATCATGGAAAACGCAGTGAAAGGGAAGGCAAGCCTTCCTCACAGCCTCAGCTTCAGCACTTTACTTATCAAYGTTTCCTTATTCCTCTGGAGTTCTCTTTCCATGGAAAAAGACAATGAAGGAATCTCATGGCTGAACTGAAAGCCACTCTTGCACCAAGGTCCCCGTTGCTGTCCCTTTTCCAGGAGCCACACAGYCTGGGCACCATGGCCCAACCATTTCTTCATGCCTGGGACCAATGCACTCCTGTTTAGCTTCACAGGAAAACGTCTCTAGCGATAAAAGTCACCACTTGTGAAGAATTAAGAATCAATTTTWATTTTTTTTCAGGGAACAAGGCAGAAATTTAATCAGAAGAAAATATGGATTTTTGTCAGTTTGCTTTGCCCTAAAACTGTCTTCGCTCCCTTGTCCTACTCCATGCCGATATCTTCTACCACTGCTCACTGCTTCTTTTTTCCAAAGTCAATAAGAAGAAAACMAAACCACTGTCTTTTGAAGTTTTAAAAGTAACCCGTATTTCCAGTTCGTGTCCTGCACACCACCAGATTTTAAATATAGATTTCTCCAGACAAAGGCTGAGCTGGTAATGCAGTTTGCAAGACTTATGCCTAYAGCTTTGAGCTAGGCAAGGCTTGATTTACCTTTTGTTTGTTGGGGTGTAGATTTAAATATATGGCAAATGAATTACTGGAAGTACAAAATGTCATAGTCTGTTAAGTGGAAATACATTCTTTGTTTTGAGGATTTTTACATTGTTCTGAATCTTACTGAAATAAATCAARGGGTTTCAAGTTATGTATTGGTTTTTCCTCAGGAAAAAAAAAAACTGTAAAAAAATCTTTATAAATAGCCTATTGGTTTTTTCTTCACAAATCAGCTGACACACATGAAAGGCTGCATTTCTTGTCATCTAATTACAGCACATCAGGGATAATGAAACATTTTTGAGAACTGATCCRTAATTCTGGTCATGTCTTATAAAGCTCTTTCATAAAAGCCAGAAATAATCCCCTCATAAAAAAAAAGAGAAATGACAATGTCTGAGGGGCATTAAATAGAAAAAAAAGAAAAAAAGGGCAATGAGGATGGATAATTGAGGACGTTTGGACAAATGATGGACAACATTTGTAATGTACAAAAAGAGTTTTATTAGAAATAAAAGTTGTTTCAATCTCTTTTAAAATGACAAAGCGTTGGGTTGTTTTCTTCACCTCTAAAGGATAGCCATGTATCTGAGGGTCTGTATTAATGTTTCATTTCAGCTTTGCAGCTCCTGATGGTAAAGATTTCACCTGTTCCTGGCTTGCAGCAGGGAATTGGCTTGGAGAGACTTCCACATGGTGCTGGAGYGTGGATCAAAGCATGGCCAGAGGATGGGACGTGGGATTGCTCRGGGCACTGCTGCATTGCCATGGGCTCTGTGCCACCCAGGAGCGAGCTGTGTGGAGGGGAAGCAGAGTGGGACACGAACAGTGCTGCAGAGGACACATTTAGAGCGAGGGAAACCTTCTCCCGTTAATTAATTAATCTTTGGATGTAGCCTCACACACCCTGCTGGTAAARTCAACATGGCCTCAGTACGTCTAGAAATGAAAACTGAAAAGAAAACAAAGCAGAGGCTTTGTGTGTGTGTTTAACTAGCTGCCTTCCCTCTCAGTGAGACGGCTGAAATCTGGTTTAATTTCAGGTTTGTTCATATTAAGCCACTAAGGAGGCTCAATCTGATTTTCGCAGTCRTGCCAGTGCTCAAGTGAAAAGTGAAAACTGCCAGAATGCTCCTCTCGCTGTTTGTTTCTAATGGAGAGTGAGGAAGCACCATCTGCTTCCTACTATTTTCAGGCACTGCTTGATGGTGGAAAAGCTGTGTCAGCACACAGATCTTGAGGTCCAAGGGATGARGTTGCTGGAGCTCCGCCGAGGAGCTCTGCTTTCCGAAAAATCAGGGTCTTCTGCAGCAACAGGTTGAGCACACGGAGACATAAAATTGTCTGTCACAGTGTTGGACCTCCTTCAAAACATGCCCAACTTGGCCACTGAGTGTTGGCTGTGACAAGCCAGGGAAAAGCACATCACTCCTAGAGCGGRGGATTGATGCCAAATGTATTACGTGATGTGTATTTGCTGAAGGACATTTTTAAATATTCCATGTTCATTTTAACTCAGGCTGTAATTTTCAGCTCTGTCTGTGCTAATGCATTGCACCATGGCCTGACCTCAAGGTAAATGACACACTGTCAGCATGGCTGTAGAGTTTAATTCCCTGAGCTTTCAGGTGAAGGAATTAGACTGTTGGGTAGAGTCCCTGGACCAGTTTAAAGACTGAACTGTACCAAGGAGTCCCAAACAACCCTGGCCCAAAGGGTACCAAAGACAGTTACAGCAATTTACCATGTCCAGCCTGGATTTCAGTGCTGCTTTCCCTGGCATCTTTAATTTGCTAACACAAGTGTACCTGCACTACTCATTCTCTGTAATTGCCATTACTAATTTTTCATATGACAAATTTCCACTTAATTTTTTTTTTCTGCCACTACCCAAGCCCATGATCTTCATCTCTGGTACCACTCMGTGTTATTCATTATCTATTAACCTTTCTTCAGGGTATTCAGGCCGTGTAGGGTGACTCTCCAGTCCCACACCATATTGAGCACGCCTCTGAACATTCATCTTCAGGAACTGTCCTTAGGACACATCTTGGGGTGGCAAAATATTTAGTGAGCAGTTAATTACTGATTGCTCCAAGGCTGATCCCTTTGTAGCATGGCTTTGTTTGTTAATTCTCCTTTCACAATGACCAGTTTCAGTCAACCCTTTCCTTAGCTCATTGACTGCCTGTAATCCTCCCAAAAACAGCTGTTCCCAAGCTGTCTCCATGAAAATCTGACCTTACCATTTTTCTTAACAGGAATAATCACCCATGAGCTTTTYCTCTCTCCAATCAGGATTCTTTTGAGCCACACACTGTGCCTTTGCCACTGGCACTGCTGTAAGGAACTGACGGTGGAATTAATGATTCTTTTTTTAAAGTAATTCCTCTCCGAACAATGTGAATGCATGTTTCCTTCTACTGACACACCTGATCTCCCTACAGATGCTTTTTTCCCCAGCAAATCTCATTTTCTGTGCGTATTCAACACCTCTAGCCAATGATCCTTATTCCTCTGTGAGCTGTACACCACCCTTGCTYCATGGTATTCCATGCTGTCTTATCTGCTCACATGTGTTTCTGTAGACGCCGTGGCAGAAAGGGAGTCAACAAAATTAGGAGGAAGACAAGGAAAATACAAACAGAGTTAGTGACAGTTCCATGATTTAGGATTACAGCCCAGATTCCACTCCACAACAGTTTGTACGAAGATGGGAGCTTTGTCACTAAGTGAAAATGTGTTTTTAATGTGGAACTACTTTGCTGCCTGAGGCTTAGTTATGTTCAGTTACTGATGTAATGAGAAGTTCAGTGACACAGTCACTSATTTCACACAGTTCTCGTGCAACTGAGGAGAGATTTGGCCACTGATTTTACAGTCAATCCAGCAGATATTGGAATTTTTTTTCTGTTCTTCTGGTGAGACTCTGCTTTGACTGAAACTTTCCCATTGCTCATCAAGACACCTTGGCAGGCAGTCAGAACGACAAAGTAGAGGTGGTAAGGAAGTCAATTTTTTTGGCAAGGTACGTCCTCAGCAAAGCTCAGGAATTTCTTCAGTCTAACAAGAAAGAAAACTTATGAAAGGCTGACAACAAATACTCTCCCTCCATTCACTGGAAAATAAAAATAACCAAGGATAACCAAGACAGTCCTTTTAAGGAAGGAAAAAAAAAATTTAAAAAAAAAACAAACCAAAAACAAAAAACCACACACCTTAAATAGAAAAAAAATACCTCCCTAAGTAATTTTTCTAGACACTTACACTTCCATTCCTAAGCCCCCTATAACTGCTAATAATTTTAATCACCATTTTAATATCATTTTCCCTATGCTAAAGATGGGAAACCAGAAGGCAAARGAGCCAAGCCACAACCGAGGTTATACAAGAATTCTGTGGCAGATTAGAGAATTAAAAAGTCCCTTTACTTCTAGGCTAAGAACATATTTAAAAACATCAGCCAAACTCCCTTCAGCAGCAATATGCTGCTTCAGGCAGGCAGTTTGGCCACCAGAAAGTCCCTTTTAGCAGAAAGAGGGTGAGAGATGATGGCATTGCTGTATAAAGATCTCTCCTCCTAAAGGAGCCTCTGGCCAGTGCAAATACCTTCCCTAATAAATATTTTAAAGCATGTTTTTTTACTGTTGAGGCTGTTCAAATCCTGCCTTCTTTGTATTCACACCACAGATAAAATATTGTAGATCAGCCTTTTGTGTCTTTGCTTTAACATCCTGCAGAACAAGACAGCATTTTGGATTTCCTCCTTGCTTTGACACTGAGATTTGGATKTAAAGGCAAGATTTCTGCCAGGGAAGGTCCATCTGACCCACACAGAGGGAGGCAGAGTGGAAGGATGTAGGGATGGCTCCACAGGGTGCTGCTCCTGCCTGTGGATGAGAACAGGTGGAGGTGTCACAGGCACGGTGCTGGCACGGATGGGGAATTTGTTGTAATGTAAATATTGGTCTGAATTAGACCTTCAGCCGTGTGGAGCAAATCTGGGAAAGGAGCACTGCAAAAAATCATTTAAAACAAATTGAAATCTTTATTCTGTGGCCTCCACTTGGGCTCCTGTGGGAGCCAGAACTCTGCTCTTGCTGTAAACCATGGGAAGGGGATCAGAGAGGGGGACAGGGGATRATGTGGGTGGATTCTCACATCAGGKGTCTCRTTGGACAGGWCAGGTCATTCTCCTCATAGKAAAMCAGAAGTAAATGCAAACCAAACRTCTATTTTTCATAAGGGTGATGAAAAAAGAGTGAGACAAGCTCAGTATCCTGTACTTCAGGAAACTGAAATAATCCCTGCTTGATGCCTTTTGCTGTGTTTAATGCCAAAGCCAGACACTCTGATCCAAAGGGGTTCATGCTACTGGTGAGCCAATATTTGCCTAAAATACATCTTAAAAGGAGATTTTTTTTTCCATGTTTCAAATTCATGTGCAGACTGGAATTCATTGTCACCTTCAGTCCTCTTGTCGTATGAATGTGTCTTATGTCTTGTGAATAATGAGTTACTTGTTTTTGAATTATTGTATTAAATAATTAGTGTATTAAATAATTAGTGTATTAAATTTTATTTTTAGATTATCCTTATTTATTTTATTTTTGGACTGGGGATTGCTGTATTAAGTTTTAGTTCTCTTTGACATGGTAGTTGTTTTTAATTTTAATTCAATCCAGACTAATTTGTCTTTATAATCCAACTGTTGTGTATGTGTAGACAATTATCTAAATACACAAACAACTACCCATGAAGATTCAGAAGCACAGATCTATTATATATATAAATGTAGACAAAGTCCATCTGTGCATATGTAAAGAAATGTAGATTAAAAACCAAACTGTAAATTTATTTCTATTTCTTTTTGAATTCATTCAAGTCRAAGCTCGAAAACAAAGCTGGCATTGAAGACATCAAATATCCTGAGATACGTCTAGCACAAGGCAATGTAAGTWGTACTGTCAGTGCTGTCTCCTTGCTTACACCACCAATTTGGAAACCACTTTGAGCTTTGATTCAAATATCTGCTCATTTTGAAAATGACRAATGAGTAGGAAAACATTTGCACTGACACAGGGACATTCGTTTCTTAGAATTCACGGCTCCAAAAGCACTGGCTGGTCAAAATTATCAAAAATTGTATTCCATTTTCCCTGGGAGAGATGTATCTGAGACTGCCCAATCTCTTTTTATGCACTGCAACATTTATTACTATAGTAACAGCATACAGCTCTCTAATTTGCTTGATTGCAGGCTGGGGATCAGAGACAAAAGCAGATTGGTGAAATTTTCAGAAAGATATGAATCTTTCTACTCAAAAAATTGTCCAAGAAGGAACATTCAGTTCTCTGCTGTTGCTATACAAAAATGAAGCCATTTTATTTTCTCTCCTCAGCGAGACCCGATGGAAGAAAAACTATTTCTGCTTTCTTTTAGCTTTTATTCCTGTTAGTTTTGTTACTTTGAGTATTGAATTTTCAAAAAAATTGACTTGCTCAATATTTCCTGATATATCAGGTTTTCAGAGGAATCACTTCTTCCCCAACATCGATGCCTTACATCCACTCTTCTTTTTTTCTTTGTTTTTGTTTGKTTTGTTTTATTTTGTATTTGTTGCAACACAAGTAGCTTTAAAATTCAAAGTCCCATTTAAATTTRTTTTCTCTTCAAACTCCATATACAAAGAATCAGAAATTTTTCTTGTTCTGATCACTATAAGATGATTTGGGGCTAACAGAAGTGAATTTACTGAGTTTTTGCCACATCCTTTGCCCTGTTTTTAACCTTATAAAGAACAAACCCCATTTGTATATTTATTTTCCTGCACTTTCAAAAGAGTTGAGAGATGAGGCTTGTGCTGGCTGATTGGAAYATCCTGAATCTGTATTTGCCAAGCAGGGCAGCAATGGCAAATTTTCCTGTGCTCCAAATGCCTCCTGCAGTTACAGACCCCCAGAGAAACGCCCCGAGGATGATTTCTCCCCCTTTTTCTTTTTACATGTTTCTTTTGAGAGCCTGAGCAGAACTGCAGGAGAAGCATCCACAGGATCTTGACTTAGACCAGGTTGAAATACAGACGTTTCCACCCTCACTTCAAAGCACACAGAACATTTTTGCCCTACTAAAGCTCCCATCTGTCTTGGTGGATCGGTACCATTCAGATTTCTTGAATCAGAAAGCCATTTTTCTATGTTMTTTCTCACTTGAATGCGAGGTGCTGTTATTCTGGGAATGTAAAGCAGGAAATGAATTATATTTTGCTTGAGAAGAAAGTATTTTTGATAGAGAAAACAGCTCAGTTGCCTGGAGGTGTTATTATGTCTACCAAAACCAAAGTGTTATTCAGTTACCCTTAAAGCAGCATAATATGCACACAGCAAAAATTATAAAGCAGAAATTCTGCAACTTATCCTCCAGTGTAATTCACTGTCAGTACCCAGCTCCTCCAGAGTCATTATACACTTGGTAATAGAATGCTCAAAACCAAACACAGGGTATTTTTTGTACAGCCTATTATGGCTGACATCAAAAGAGTCCGGAAAGCAGAGATTTCATACAATTTGAATAAACTAATTTCAATGCACTGCATCTGCCCAGTGATCAAAACAACGTGTGGGATTGATAAAGCTGCTTTTATTTTTTTTAGTTTTCCTTTCCACACTTTCAAGGGTGATTTATGCTACAATTCCCATCCTAATGGACACAGTTTGTGCTTTTTGAAGGAATTCTTAAGAGATTTAAGTGAAAAACAAGGAGAGAACTAGCAACATCTGCATGAAAGTGCAGAGGTCATATAACTTCATGCCGAGCAGTGTACAAACTGAAACTCCACCAAGCAAAATGGCAACACCCTCTGGAAAACTCCTATGGATGTAAAGGTGCCATGTCATGAAGAAGAAGACCAGAACTGTTAAAGTATAGGAACTAGAAATTTAGAGAATCATAGAACGATTTGGGTTGGAAAGGACCTTAAAGACCATCTTGTTCCAACCCCCTTCCACAAACAGGGACACCTTCCAGTATCCCAAGTTCCTCCAAGCCCTGTCCAACCTGGCCTTGGACACTTCCAGGGATGGGGCAGCCACAGCTTCTCCGGGCAACCTGTGCCAGGGCCTCCCCACCCTCACAAGGAGGAATTCCTTCCTAAAATTTAATCTATCTTTCCTCTCTTCAGTGTGAAGCCATTCCCCCTTGTCCTGTCACTCCATCCCTTGTCCCAAGTCCGTCTCCAGCTCTCCTGGAGCCCCTTTAGGCACTGGAAGGGGCTCTGAGGTCTCCCTGGAGCCTTCTCTTCTCCAGGTGAGCACCCCCAGGTCTCCCAGCCTGGCTCCAGAGGGGSTCCGTGGCCTCATCTGGACTCATTCCAACAGATCCATGTCCTTCGTACGTTGGGAGTCTCCTCATCCCATTTGACCTCACCAGGACAAATAAACTTCCTCACCATTTTCTCCAGTTTCCAGGTTACCTGGTGCCAATGGATTGAGGAGATTACCCAAAACCTGCATTCTCATAACCTCCTGCTGTCCAGTTATGGTGTTTGGGTTGTTGTTATGGCAAACAGGATRCAGGGAACTCCTACAGACATTGCTTTGGCCCCATCCAAAACTGATACCCAGGACAGGTGTGGGGAACCTGTCACCACCCCAGGCTGTACCACAAGGTTATAATGCACTTAACCCTGTACTAGAGGCCCACAGGATTATCCCAATGATATGGATAAGGCCCAAAATAACACGGAGATAAGGAGATGAGGTGAAATCAAGTCTTTCTTTGAAAAGCAGGGAAAATTATTTCCCTATCTTTAAACAAGTTTTCTAGTCTTAACCACTTTTATGTTGTTTTTTGTTTGTTGGTTGGTTGGTTCTTTTGGGGGTGTATTTATTTTTTTTAAGACCAAGCACAYCCATTTAAAAAGGTAAAAGCTCACCAGTTTGCACGTGTAAAGGCACAATGAAAGTGTGTGGCCTAATGGATGTCCTGGGGAGGGTTATACTCTCCTTAATTCATAACAGGAGAGAGAAGAAGGCTTCGGGATGTGATAGATGTGTCCTAATTTGRTCCTTTAAAAAGCAGATGTCTAATTTTAAGACAGTCACTGCCTTTGACATCCATGGCAGGAAATAAGCACTTCCTGGGAATCACAAAAATTCATCAGATGAGCAAGCTCGGGAGGAAGAAGTTTCCAGTGACAGGGGAGAGCAGAGGGTGATCTGTGTTGTCTTTGACAGAGAAAACACCGAGGAAGGAGTTTACTGTCTGTTCCATACCTCTTCCAAAGAAAAGAGGGTGATTTCCACCAGGACTTCCTACACTCTCTTAAATTCATCTATTTTTGATAGTTTTGTACACGAGGGCACTACCCAAGGTGAAGCAAAGCTCATGAAAAGCTTTCCTTTAGATGAATTTTGGAAGATGCTCTTCTGAGAGCACGGACACACGTTTTTCTCTATCATTACATTAACTACGAACTGGTTTTGGCTCAGGAACAAATTAAGAAGTGTGAAGCACTCAGAAGAGACGCTCCTTTAATTTTAATTAGTTTCACCCGGGTGACTGTTAATATCTTAGTAAAGTGAATAATCCTGTTGGAGAAACACAAATATGTGAGAGTAAACAAGCAGAATACAACCTTCAGCTGAGAGGAGAGGAAAAGGGACTTGTAGTTCATGAAGTACAGTGAGTGAAAAATGAGCCATATGCCAGCTATTACCCCTTGATAGTTGCTTTGGCTACCGAGGATCATTGCTCTGTCTGTTTGTGGAAAGTGAGAAATGGAATTAAGATTTCAGGAGCACAGTTTAATACTCAAGGGAGGCTCGTACATATGCATGAGTCAGGAGCATTAGTTTTAATAAGGGAATTCAGTAGGTTACCTGGAAGCATTTTATCATATTTTTTAAAAAAGTGCAAGTGGTACTTTGTTGCAAATAAAGTGGTGCTGCCTGATAAACCCCAAATTATTTAACTTCATACTACTTTGTTGTTTAATGCAATGAGAATATATGGCTTCTTCAGTGCTTTCCTGAAGTGGGGGCCATTAATAAATCTGATTTTGCTTGGCTTTCTTTTCAAGGAGATCTTTAAAATACTCATATCTTTATATTGAATTAATTTTCTTGTGGGGAGACAGACCTTTAGCTGGACATCACTACCTCTTTTCTGCCAAGGGCATAGAGCTTGCTGTGTTAACTTACTTTAGGTCAAAATTATGAATATTTTTATACAATTAAGTTGCTGAAGRCAAAACTATATCCCAAAAATGAGCAGAACTGCAGGCTTGCCCTGGAGTCTCTAAAATTCCATATTTAAAGAATTACATATGGAAAAGTCTCTTTTGCAGTTTCCCACAGAAATTTAATCAGAAATTAGAGGAAGATTTCTAAAGAACAGAGCAGAGAGTCACTCTGGAATACTCAGTCTTGTTGGAAATAATATCTTAAAAAGTGTTAATGAATCTCCACTACAGAAACTCTTTTCTTGATTTCAAAAATMATCTAGGGACTCAAATTCTCTACACATAAATTTTTGAACTTTGCTGCTTTGCATGGTGGATGTAAATCATCTGAGATATAGGATTATGGGAATGTGTGGTGAGATTCATGTTATCCACCACAACGTGTGCCCAGTCTGAGCTGTCCCAGCAGCAGCAACTGCAGAGGGAAGAGGATCTCCAGAGGATGCTCATCCCTCCCACTTTGGGGTCTGTACAATCACAGAGTTATTAAGGATTTGAAAAGACCTGTAAAGACAAAAAGGTCAACCATTATCTCAGCACCTCCAGGTGCACCCCTAAACCCTGTCCCCAAGTGCCACATCCACGTGTCTTTTAATTACCTCCAGGGATGGTGACTCCATCACTGCCCTGGGCAGCCTGTGCCAGTGCCTGACCAGCCTTTCCATGAAGAAATGTTTTCTAATATCCAATCTAAACCTTCCCTGGTGCAACTTGATCACCTTTCCTCTTGTCCTGTCCCTTGTTCCCTGGGAGCAGAGCCCGACCCCCCCTGGCTGCCCCCTCCTGTCAGGGAGTTGTGCAGAGCCAGAAGGTCCTCCCTGAGCCTCCTTTTCTCCAGGCTGAGCCCCCCCAGCTCCCACAGCTGCTCCTGTAGCTCCAGACCCTTCCCCAGCTCCATTCCCTTCTCTGGACACGCTCCAGCCCTCAATGTCCTTCTTGTCATGAAGGGCCCAAAGCTGACCCCAGGATYTGAGGTGAGGCCTCACCCATGCCCAGTATAGGGGACAATCTTCCCTAAATACCTCAGCTGCTCACGTAGAAGGGTTTGGTGCCATCAGAGATGGCCTAAAGGGTCTTGCCTGGCCTTCCAGAAGACAGCAGGTTGCGTTTAGGTTCTCTGCCATATCTGCCAGCTCCACACAGATATTTTGGGTACSACCTGACCACTCGTATTGCAAGGAGTGTCTATATATAGGAACCTGGAGAGGAGCTCAGGCACCCAACTCATGTGTGAAGGTCTGGGCTGCAACACGTAAATTGACAGTTCTGGAGCCTTAAGAGAGAAGACATGAACTGCATCCCTAAAAATAGACACCATAGCTTCTGCAATTAATGGCCTGTCCCTCTTTTTCCGAGAAGATATCTCCTTTCTGTCTCATTTAAAGGTCTTAAAATTTTAGAGTATGGACGATTCAATCTTAGCTTATGAAGGAAGATAAAATTAGGGGTTGGGGGACTTCCCCTAAAACTTTATTAGGCTAATAACTTTATTAATTTCAACGAGCAGTTGCTGCAAAGAAGTGGCCAAACCTACACTGTGCATTGTGTTCATTTAATAAAACACTGTGGCTTTTTTAGCCACGCAGCATCTCCCACCACGGTTTTTGTCTGTGCAGATTGCTTGAAACCAGACAGCAGAACATTTTAATTTTCAGTCAGAGTCAGGAGGGTAAGATCTTTCTCTTTTCCAAAGAAAATAGGCCAGTGAATGTGGAGAACCATGCTGGTGACAGACTGTGTGACCAGGAGCAGGAGTACATCAAGGTCTTTAATTGAGCTCCTTCATTCTTGAAATGAGTAACATGTAATAGCTCCTTGGCAGGAGGTGCTGGGCTGTTCTAAAGAGCTGTCTGAGTAACCACAAGGCCATATTAATTTTCCTGACACCTGAAAGCATCAGACCATCACATGATGACTTAATTAGRGTCTCTTCTAAACCACCTTTGATATGCTGCGGGACTGCATAACAAAAGAGAARTAGACTTGGCTAAATTACTGTTCCTAATTTGTAGGACAGAAGTCTAAATTATCACTTTCTACAACTGCCTGAAAGGAGACTGCAGCAAGGGCTGGGTCAGCCTCTTCTCCCAGGCAACCTGTGACAGCAACAGAGGCCATGGGCTCAAGCTGTGACAGGGGAGGTTCAGGGTGGACAACAGAAGGAATTTCTTCATGGAAAGGGTTGTTAAATATTGGAATGGGCTGCACAGGGAGGTGGTGGGGTCCCCATCCCTGGAAGTGTCCAAGGAATGCCAGGACACGGCTCTCAGTGCTCTGGGCTGGGTGACAAGATGGGGATTGGTCACAGGCTGGACTTGATGATCTTGGAGGTCTTTTCCAGTCTTAACGATCCTGTGATTCTGTGAAATTCTGTTCCATGATCCTTTTTTGAAGYTTTTTGTTTTCCTGACTGCAACAGGAAGATGAGGAAGTTGGATATTGCCACCAGGAAGTGGTGGTTGACCACGCACAAGTTGCTTATCAGTTGTGCTGTGAATTGAGACARTTGAGTTGAGCAACTTTCAGTCCCTTGAAGTTTTCCTCCCAGGAAGCAGCAGCTCCCTGGTAATCAGTGGTGACTCTTCATAACATCCAAATTTGTCAGGGGCAACCACCTGCTGTGTCTGGAATGTGCTGACACATTCAAATCAGGATGTGGTGCAGCTTCTGTGCTGAGACATGAGGGACAGCTCCGTGTGACAAAATGGGGAGTGGGGTTTGTTGGGTAGGGGTGGCCAGAATCACAGAATCACAGAATCACA